>JAWRVZ010000058.1:2345000-2705000 GCA_037043235.1 Rhodeus uyekii
TATTAACAGCTGGACAGAAAAGCTCCCAAGTAGTTTAAAGTATAATAATTACACAAAAATTTTATGCGTTTACTGCATAATTAATTTGTTATATCTAATCAAATATTCGATTGTCAACAATCACACGCTGTCATAACAAACAAAGAAACAAAACGAATTAAATAAATTGTATAATTGATAACTGTGCAGAATGCATTTAGTTTTGTGTAGTTAACCTGCAAAACAAACGGCATAAATAACAACAACAACAAGAACGATAATAATAATAATAATAACAACAATAATAAAACTCTCAATGGTCACTGAGATCTCAATACTTAAAAGAGATCGAATCTGTAGATTTTAAATCTCTACTGTAAATTGAGAGACAATTGAACTACAGATCATTTCATTTCACTTTTCACAATGCATTACAGAAATGGGCCAGATTGATCATCAGAAGTGACCTAAATGATGTGCATGTTTCAGAAATGCTCAACAAAATAACGCAGTTTTATCAGAAATAACGCGCTGGTTAAAGTGTTTAGCCTACAAGGAGATTTCTGTAGTGACCGCTTTGCTTTTATTGATCATTCTCTGTGAAAGCAGTTTAGAGCTGAATGCCAGTCGACAGGTGCTCCTGAAGTGCTTCCCGGATCAGTGTCAGCGCGAGCGTGTGAAAGGATGGAGGTGAACAGACATTTCTCCCGGTTTCCCCGCAGAACAGCTCTCTCCAGACAGCGCGGTTCTGTCGGACTCGATGATGTTTATCGCAGCCGGACAGAGCTTTGATGTTCCGCCGCTGGGGCTCGAGCGCGGGCTCGAGTTTCTGCTGTCCAAATCATTATCATCTTCCCATGGATGAGAGTAAATATAACTCGCAGACAATCCGAGATAACAGCCGCCGCGTTCAAAGCGTCGGGGATTATGTAAAGGAAATATAAAGATCTCCAGTAGAAAAGCTTTGAGCGCTTTTTTTGGTTCGATCAAAGGGAAGAAATGAGAACAACTGCTGATGGCTTTAAAATAGAGGGATACAGCAGAAAATCAAGATAAACAGACAGAAAGACGATGTGAATAGGGAGTGAAGTGAACCTGTGAACTGCAAGAGAGAGAGAGAGAGAGAGAGAGAGATTATTATTATTATTATTATTACTGTTGTTTTATTGTTGCTCTTCTAATTTTTTTTATGAATATCTATCTATTCATCTATCTATCTATCTATCTATCTATCTATCTATCTATCTATCTATCTATCTATCTATCTATCTATCTATCTATCTATCTATCTATCTATCTATCAATCTTTCTATCTTTCTATCTATCTATCTATCTATCTATCTATCTATCTATCTATCTATCTATCTATCTATCTATCTATCTATCTATCTATCTATCTATCTATCTATCTATCTATCTATCTATCTATCTAATCTAAAACAACAACAGTAATAGTAATAATAATGTCTAATAATATCTAATAATAATGTATCTTCCACAGATAATAGATAAAGAGAGAAAATGAATAGATAGAGAGAGAGAATAGAATGATAGATGGATAGATATTATTACTGTTGTTTTTATTGTTGCTCTTCCACATGTTTTAGGAATATTTATCTATTCATCATCTATTTATTTATCTATCTATCTATCTATCTATCTATCTATCTATCTATCTATCTATCTATCTATCTATCTATCTATCTATCTAAAACAACAACAGTAATAGTGATAATAATGTCTAATAATATCTATCTAATAATAATGTGTCCTTCGCAGAAAAGAGAGAGAGAGAAACAGAGACAGAGAGACAGACAGACAGACAGGGAAGTGTTCATTCATCCAGCAGCGCCGAACAGCTCAATCAATTAGGCTACTCCGTGGGTCGCAGGCTGAGCGCTTCCCGGTACAGCAACGCCGCTACACCCGATCCTCCGCAGATTAACGGACATAGAGACGCACCTCCGCTTCTGGGTCGAGGAGCTTTGTGGGGATGTTCGGCTTCATGCTCACCGGGAGCCGCTGAGAGCAGATCAAGCACTTTCGGAAGGGCAGATTATGACCTCAGATCGGACATTAAAGGATGCGCCCGGGGTCACGCTGACCTCTGGCTGGTCAAAGCGCATCCGCACTATTAAAGCTTCCTGAGTTTCAGGTTTGACGGGACAGTAAAAGCGGGTCATAAAATACATTCATAAATGGGCAAATGCGGTTTTTTTTGTTTTGTTTTTTAAATAAATTTTCTACTAAACAGTTTTCCTGTAGTTCAAAAAGTAGAGAGTGGCGCTTGCAACATCAAGGTCATGGGTTCGATTACCAGGGAAAGCAAGAACTGATTAGAATATCAATGTGTTTCTTGAATGCAATGCAAGTCACTTTGGATAAAAGCGTCAGATAAATGCAAAGGTTTTCATTTGAGTGAGAAAAACAAAATCAAACGAGATTGCTCTCTGTAAATAACACAAAAAATACAAACATAGCAAAAATCCTGTTGCAAATCTACCAAAAACAGTCCCACTTTCCTCAGCCTACATTTTCGTTATTTTAAAAGTTTGCATTAGAAGCATGAACATTATGACTACATATCAAGTTTATAGCGGTATACACTAAATTCTCTAAAATAACTATTTGATATTTGTAACGATGAGTTAAACAACAAAATTGAGCATTGCTCAAACAAATTAAGGGAACACTTAAATTGTGTCACTTAATGAATGATAAATCACTTAAATGAATGAAATATTAATTTTAAAATGATTATATACATTCTATAATTTGTTAAGAACAAAACCGTGATGACAGCCAATGAAAATCAACAACACACTGAGAGCTGGATTCAAAATCATACCGAACATCAGTGTAAAAAACTGCAGTTACAGGCTGATCTAACTTATCTGATGCAAGTAATGCAAGTAAGAGAACCATGAGAACTATGAGACGTGCAGACAATATTCATCCTTACTCTATGGAAAAATACAGAAAAATAAAGGCTTTAACTAACTTTAACATGTGCTCAGTGTGAACCTGCTCTCATCTGTAAAGAGAATGGAGCACCAATGGTGGACTTGAATTCTGCTGTTTTCAGGCAAATGCTAATCGAGCTGCCGGAGCTGATCTGGGAGGACGTCTGGCCCTCATCAAGTGTTTCTGACAGTTTGGTCAGAAACATGCTCCCCAGTTCCTGCTTGAGATCATTTTAACGGGCTCTGGTGGCTCCTCCACACATACAGGAGCAGATAACAGTCCTGGTCCTGGTTGATGTCCTTCTACATCCTGTGAAACTGTTTTTGGAGACACTCCGAATTTCTTTGTGATGGCACGTATGGATGTTTCATCCAGGACTGCGTGATTGGGTTGCAGGAACTGTCTCATACATACATTGACAAGAACTCTGACAGAACACAAAACTAAAGACAAATCAGTCAGGGAGAATAAGGAGAGAACAATGTTCTATGGCCAGCACCAGTAAAATCTTTCCATTTTTTGGGTTTGTCTTGCCGTTTCCTCTCCAGTGCACCTGTTGTCCCGCTCATTTGCACCAAAACAGGTGAAACCGATTCACAATCACTTCTGCTTCTTAACTGGACAGATGACATTCCTGAAGGTCAATTGGTTTGATGTTATTCTGTGATTTTTGAGCAGGGTAGAAAAATCAAGTGTCAAAGTTTACAACAACTGAAAATTGTCACTCACTCGGCCTCAAGATGTTCCAAACCGGCAGGAATTTCTTTCTTTCTGTAGAACATGTTGAAAATGTTGTTAAGCAGATCGTTGAAAGTCGACATTGATTTACGAAGTATTTTATACTTCTATTACGGGAGTCAAAGGTGACCGTCGTCCGTTAACCGTCTGCTTAACAACATTTTTCAAATATCTTCTTTTGTGTTCGACAGAAGAAACTCATATAGGTTAGAAACAACTTGAGGGCGATTAGATGACAATTTTCAGTTTTTAGGTGACCGATACCTAATAAAGATGTGAAAATGTAAGGGAGTGAAACAAGAAATGAATTCGCAACAGCAAAAGATCAGAGAACAGTAACTTTTATGAAAGTGAACAAATAACCAATGACTGTAGTTGACAATAAAAATGGTGTATTTACAAAAGTATTAAAACTAGTTACGGTTCCAAGATTTTGAAGTGTGTCTTGATTAATTAAGAGTCAATATAATTGTATTCTCATCCCAAAAAAGGAATGTAGAAAGTAAAACAATCTGCTTTTAAAAAAACCATTAAACATAATTAGTTCAACAAAGCATCTGAAGAGCAGTTTCCAATCTTTATGAGAAATTACACGTTTCTAGAAAAACAAATCCGATTCTTTTATGCATTTTGATGCTGTACATACAGAAATTACTCAAAAAGGACATTCTTAATAATAAAAAATATATATAAACATTGGTTTCCCCCTGAGATCAAAACAGCTATTAAGAATAGGCCAACACATTAAAACGGCCAACTTATTACTGACTTTAGACTTTTTGCGCGTTTCTTTGTTATTGCATCAAGAAACAATTTGTCAAACTTTTTTCTTTTTTTTTTTTAAACAAGACTTAAATCCACCAAAATTTGGCATTTTTAAAAATCTAGGAGGAAAACAAAAGTTCATAAAAACAGTTCATAAAAAATAAAGTTTCAGGAGAACCTAAAATGCAACTAAAGCAGATTTTTAAAAGCGTTTCCATCGCCCGTCTCTGGAGTCCCTCCTCTTCTCAGGAGGGTAGTTTCTGGTGCCGCGGTCATCATGGTGATGAAAGTCGCCCCGCTGGCGGTCGTAGTTGTTCCCGCTGCTCCCGTGCCGCTGATCTCTGCCATGATGGCTGTTATTGTCCTGGTGAGAGTGGCGATGGCCGCGCTGACCGGTCCAGTCCTGTTGCCGGGGGTTACCGTCTCCAGCCCCGCGGAGCTGTTGGAAAACCCCGTTGAACTGCTGCAACTGTTGCTGCATCTGAACCTGCCACATGTTGTTCATCTGTTTAAAGAAGGTTACACGTTTAAAAAAGTCGATGCAACAATATCACGTCCATGCATGTTGACAGCAGAGGTGTTCTCACCATGGCCTGTCTCTGCAGACTGTCCGGTGAGCTGAAAGACCTCTGGACGTGCTGTGGAGGAGAGTAGGACGGAGAGCACATCTGCTCCGGGGTTCTGCCACAACGCGACAGAAAAGAAGCATCAGATCAGGATAAAAACCCTCCGACCAGCGGCCGGACTCGCAAAACACACCCTTCTTAACCCTTTCACACCCAGAGTGAGTTCAAGTCGACCGCTGATCAGAACAGATCTCATTAATATCATTAGAAACCTTCACAAGGATCATGTGAGCTGATCTAGAACACACGATGAGGACACCATGCTAGTTTGCACCGCATTTCAAAGAATCGGATCTGTCGGATTGACCACACATCAATTTTTATATGAAATCTAGAGATCTTCCAAAACTTGTTTTGCTGTAAAACTGTGAGAAAAATCAAAAGACATACATCTCAAACATTACCGCTAGATGAAATTCACTTCCCATTTGTTTCCCCTTTTTTAACAATGCAAGTGTGACTTTCCGGTACGTTTCAGGAGCATTTCACCTTTTCAAAGCATATCCACAGGCCTTGAAATTCGTTGCGAAAAGCGCACTGCCAAGTTGCCTTAGAAAATATAGAAATTTAAAGGGCACCAAGGCATTTTTTGTTGTCTAATAAGGGCACAAAGGCAATATTGAAAACGTCACAAGGGCATTAAGGCAATTTATGTTTTATGTACATTAGCATAATGTTTGCTACTTTTTATGTTGTCCGTTTCATACTCTTAAATGAATTTGTGATATTGATGTTACACCCTATAGAATGCCAAACATAATTATCTATGATGATTTAACACTTTTGTAATTGGTATGATAGGGGCAGTTCGGCAAACATGAAAGGCACGACGGCATTTGCCGTTGATGCCGTTGTGAATTTCAAGGCCTGTATCCATAGATGGTTTAGGGTGGAGTATAGAGTCCTGTTTGTGTTTAATGCCATTCATGGTTTGGCCCCAGATTACCTCGCTGACTTAGTAAAAGTCTATCAACCAGCCAGAACACTCTGCTCCTCTGATCACATTTCTCTGGTGACTCCAACATACAGATATAAAAAGTTTGGAGGCCGGTCATTTAGTGTTCAGGGACCAAAGTTGTGGAATGCACTCCCTGTGCACCTCCGAAGCATCACGGTGCTGAGTGTTTTCAAAGCACACCTGAAAACCCACTTTTTTGATCAAGTTTTTAACACATAGCATTGGACTTGATTCTGATCTCATTTCTTTACATTGTCGTTTGATGTTTTTTTTTGTTTTTGGAAAGCACCTTTTGGCTGTTGTAAGGTGCTATATAAATACATTTGATTGACTGAACTATTGGAATAGTAGTAATAAATATATAATATGTTTATATAAAAAAGTATATTCTTTTTCTTTGGCAGAGCGTTTTCTTTTGCATCTGTGTGTGTGTATATATATATATATATATATATATATAAAATTAAAAAAATTAAATTATTTAAAGAATTTAAAATGTAAGAGCAAAGTAGGTAAAGAACGCAGTCATGAAATCAGAGACCCGCCACAAATCCAATCACAAACGGCCACAAGAGACGCATTTGAAATGCAAGTGAACGGTAAAGCCGTCTCTGCTGACATCTTGTGACGGATCACTTGAAACAGATGTGCAGACCAGCTGCAAACACCAGCACTGAGGAACAACGCTCACCTTCCACCGCGGTGACCAGGAGTGTTCGCTGGACTGGGGTTTTGAGAGTTTGCTGGACTTTTGCCTTCCTGATTTATATGACTGCTGCCTGTAAGAGACAGAACAGTCATCACTCACCGTCTTGTGGGATGACTTTTAATTTGTAAAGTAATGTGACTATTTCATTTATCATTTAATACCATATCAGCAGCAATGGCTACAGTAATGACAAAATCAACAGTATTTCAATTAAACAAAAACTAGTATGATAACATTATTCCAATACAGCGTTTACAAAAACAAAAATTTTCTAATCAATCCATTTTTTAAAGAAAATGCATAAAAAACAACAGGAATAACATTTAGAATCTTTCAATTCACTGCATGCTACAAATTCTAATCCAGAAAGCTTTTTAAAAATGTCCATTAATATATTTTCTGAACAAGACGGTCTAAAAACAGCCTTGAAAAAAAGCTAAGTTTTATTAAAATACGTTCTACGCAAGAAATTGTTACAAAGTTATAAAGCAGACTTCTCAAATATTAATGAGTGAGTCTTGAGTGACCAAATCAACATCTGTCAAATCAACAAACTGGTCAAATCAACTTTCAAAATAAAAATGGTTTGATTTAGTACCGAATTCTCCTCATAGTTTCATATACATGCATTCATTCCATATTTACTGTAAATACAGATTCAATATGGGTTTATCGTCAGATATGCATCGTTTCTAAATTTCAAAGATTTAAATAAGTCACACTTGAATCACTCCCGAAATGACCAAAATTCAGGCATTCAAAAAATGGCTTCAATGTTTACGTTAAATTTTGTGCAAAACGGAAGCACAAGTTTAATTACAGTGTCTTTCCAACAGCACGTTCTTAAAGAGAATTGTAAACATGTAATCTACCGCATGAAATGATTGGCGAAAACCTCCAAGGAACACCAAATAAAGCCGTATAATGAGGAAATCCTACCGGCTCTGAACTGGATGTTGAGCTGCCGTCCGAACAGACGGATCCCGTTCAGCAGGGTCAAGGCGTAGGGCACAGACACTTCATGCTTGAAGTTCACAAACGCAAACTGTTTGGACTTTCCATCATTGTCTTTGGGGATTTTGACTTTGATCAGCGGTCCAGCCTGTGGGAAAGGGAAATTCAGGAGAGAATTCGGATTATTCCACAGTAGATTTAAAAAAAACATCATTAAAAAGGCACATAATTAGTTTTCCTCCTGCAGAGAACCAGAAATCTGCACTTCAAGTAACAAGAGTTAGTCAAATTGCTTTTTACAAGTACTGTTATTTGCAACAAAATAATCAGAGATTCTTTTTTTAAATAACAAGTTACTTTGTTTTTCCATTTATTGACTGACAAATTTACTCAGAAATCAGGAGTCGTTTTGTGTGTATGCACGTGAGTTTCTATGTGTGTGTTTTGTATTATGTGAGAGAGCGAGTGTGTGTGTGTGAGAGAGAAAGTTTCTGTATGCCTGTGTGAGAGAGTAAAAGTGTGTGAGAGTTTCTATGTGTGTGTGTACACGTGAACATGACGGTTATACAGCTAGACTACATTTTAGCAGATTTTTATTAATCTCATTTGCACATTCAGTTTCTCAAAATGAATAAAATCAAAGAAATACAAAATCTGAATACGATGCAAACCTCCAATAATTAAATATGTTAATATAATTATTTGCATGCATTTAATCTCACTTTATTGAGCGATGCTCTCGCTGCTGACCTTCAATGATTCAGTTAGATGTTTTGTTTTATTGTCAGTGAGTGTTAAGCTTTCTTCTCCTGATCAGCAGCGACTGAAAGGTTTGTTTGAGCTCGACTGACACACAGCAATTCCTTCAGATGTATTATCTAATGTTTGGTGTGATCAGGGCCTTTACATTTGTCCACAAAAATATATATAATTTCTAAAATAGAACAAACAAGCCCTGGTGAGAAAGTAACGCAATGCATTAATAGTAATAGTAACTTTCACCAACACTGCTTTCATAGACCGATAGAAGGTTTATTCAACTCTTATATCGACCAAATGAAACTAGAATTGTAATCCTGTTTTATCCAATGTTCAGATTTCTGTTCTGGAAACGCAAACTTGTTATTCTCCCATAAAACACTTAAACTGCAAGTAAACAAATGTCTTGATGCATTAATGAGCATACATCAAAATAAAGCTAAAGTGTTTGCTTCAGATGAAATGCTCAGATAAAACCTAAGCGAATCTCCAGCAAATCAATGTCACCAATGTTTTATATTACATCAAATATGCAATTTATATGATATTAGATATTACAGAGACACATAATGAGATTGTTTGTTTTTTAGATCTAATTAATCTATCGTTAGCATTAGCATCCACAAGCTATCCAACGACGCACCTGCAAAAACAGCTCGAATATAACTTCTTCTGTAACTTGAGGGTCCAAGTTTCCAACAAACAGAGTCCGGTCAGCCTCATCGGCTATCCCCATTTTGTAAAATATTGATAAGCCGGTTGATTGCGTTAACTCTGTTAGCTTGAATTAATAACCAAACACATTTGTGTGTTCTTTAAAAAAAAAAAGCTTTTGCCGTAAGCGAATAACAACTGTCGTGATGTACAGTCACTTCACGACACGAGCGTGCGATTGCAACCACTGGGAGGCGCTATTGCACACTTTAACGCATTTTACTGTGAGATAAAAAGTAGCAATTACTTTTAATAAAGCACAAATCAATATATATCCAGCCAGGTGCTCTCAGGCCAATGTGTTTAAATTAGATGCATTAAAATGTAATGATTTTTCAGGTCAGAACACAGAAGGCTGCACTTGTTGACTCCGGAGATAAAGGCTGGCTCCGTCGAAGATAAAGAAAGGCTTGCACAATGCACTCTCTTTATCAACCAGTGGCTCAAATGCAGAGATGGATATTGATGTTTTTATTTCATATTTAAAGGACAGGACCGACTTAATTGATCTGAGATCCATGACAATCCTTCAACGAGTGACAAGTATCAAATAAACGTACAAATATTTTAACATATATAAAACTTACAAATATTTAAAATAGTAGTTGTAGCATCAACTTTTAATTATGCAGTTTGCTTCTTGAGTTAGTATGTTTTCTTATGTTATAGTTTCCAGGAAATATGAAAAATGAATTATAAACAAGTTTCAAACACTGTCAAGTTTTGTTTTTTGAGCCAGTTTTTGATGAAGAACAGACAGCAGATTGTAATTTTGTTTGGTGGTACAAAAACAGACACACACACACACATGCAAAACACAAACACACTACCTCTCTCTCTCACACACACACACACACCGCTCTCTTTCTCTCACACACACACACACTACCTCACACACACATATGCACACAACGCTCTCTCTCTCTCTCTCTCGCACACACACACACACGCAAACTCTCTCTCACACACACACACACACACACACACATAAAAACAGAAACACACTCCCTCTCACACACACATACGCACAACACACACTCTCTCTCTCGCGCGCGCGCGTGCAAACACACACACACACTTCAGCTTCAAGCGCAGTTCGGTAATCCAACAGAAGATGGCAATGTTCTCCCTCGAAACTGCAAACAACAAACTTCTAAAGCATTCAAATAAAGCTACTTCTGCTGAATCTCCTTTGAGCAAATGTGTGTTGTACAAATCACGGTCAGAAAAAGAAAGACATGGCGAGAGAAGAGAAAAGGAGCGATTCTAGAAAATAAGCTGCATCCTGTAGTTTGTTCTTTGACTTCTCCTGATCCTCATCCTGAGGCGAGGTCAGATTCTCAGGGTGACCAGTGTTGCTCTGCAGAGATAAGCGCAGAATCACGACCTTGTGCACTAAAATTAAACGTGTTGGCATTTTACTCTTACAAGTGCCCATGTTTGCCTTTTGGCAAGGCAGAATGAATGCCAGTGGCCAATATTTAATTGATGTGTCTCAACCCATCTTGTTGCAACATGTCTGTGTTGCACATTAGCATCATAGCCTATGCCTTTGTTTTCAGTCATTTAATACCTTATTTTATTTCTAACCTGAATTAATAATGATAGATATCCCGATGGGAAGTTTAGAGTAGAACAAAAAAACCTAAGTAAATATTTGATTCAAGTAAAATCATTTGATTTAATTATAAAACATATAAGAGGTTACATGAATACATTTATGATATAAACAATTTTCCAAAAAATAGGTATTTTTTACATTTGTAATAATGCATTTTAACAGTATAAATTGGGTCTTTATACACTGCTGTTTTATTTATCATTATTATATTAGGATGGGGGTTTCTCGCATGAGGATGATGATATCTGGGTGTCTGTGGGGTCTAAAACACTGAAAACTGCTGCTGTAGAGTCATAATCGTAATAGGTTTCAGTCCAAAGTTAATCAGTCTCGTCACTTGTTTTGACAAGGCAAGATAATAAAATGTCCTGACTCGTGAGGTGAGATTCACCAAAATCCTGATCTAATGAGGATTTGTATTATATTCATGCAGTTGATAATGTATTATGTTGGTAAACAAAATCAAATGACTTTTCAAAACCGAAAAGGTGTGCAGACTCGCATGAATTTAAAGTGTAGGAAATTTTATTTTCTATCCCTCACAGCCTCATTTTCATTCCTGTCAAAATAAATATGTTGCTACCCAGACTAATGTCTATAAAAGTTATTCTACACTATCTGAAACGGACATGGACACAAATAGTACATTTTTAAGATCTTGACATGTGCTCTAAATCCCTTCTTAAAATAATTGTCCTTCTCTTTACTGTATAACACTCTTGTTTGCCATTCACTCAGATGTTAAAGTGTGCAGAACAGTTCTAGTTTGTTTGTATGAAGGGGGCACTTAAGCGTATTGAATTTCTGATTAAAATGTGTCCAAGACAGCTCTAGGCGGACAGAAACTGTTACACTTAACATGATTAAGACATGCACTCATGCTCATCATATTAGGGCGTTTTTAGCCAGCCAGCATTGTTTCAGCGTCACAGCGGAACGTGACGTGGGGGTTTATCGCTTTGAGCGAGGTTGGCACGGGTGAAGTCGTAAAAAAAGAACCAAATCGCAGCTGTGGAGATTCCCAGATCTAGGCCATCCGCTACACGTTCACCCTCTTCGCTAACCTTGGGGAAAAACACCAGTATCGTCACAATTATTCACTGGTGGCTTCAACCTCTGTCCCAGTTTCCCTCTTCCTCTGCCTCTCTAGCAAATTTCTTTTTGACTCATTGTATTCATAATTTATGTGGAATGAAGTGATGTAGGATCATTAAATGCACATGAATATCTGTGAGACGAAACCTTCATCGGCCGCTGGCGCTTTCAGCCCGCTTGAATGGCTGTGTCCTGTTCGCTGAGAATGGGGCGCAATGTCTTCATGGGAGACGGGCCGAGCTTACACCCTCTCTGCCCCCTCCGCTTGATTTTTAAATGCCCCTGAGGTGTCACGGGACGCGCAATGATCAATCTTGCTTAATGCAACGGCCAGGGAATGCATCTGCCCTCTGCTGCATCGTAAGTGAATGCCTGTAATTATTGATGGATCTGCAGAGTGCATGGATAGGCATGCACATGCAAGGGATATTAAAAGCAGAGCGATAGGCAGGATGTGGTTCGTGACATAAACTATGCAGATGCGTGATAGGCGGCCTCGACCGGAGCAGACGTCGGGCCTGTCGCCGCTGTGAAATGGCTGCCAGACTGCGATGAAATGTCCTGAAGAGAAGTGAAAGTCCTATCAGTGCGCAGACCCGAACACTGATGTCGTGTCCTGTTTGCAGTGTGCGGGTCACACGGGGGGCCACAGGCGAAGGACTGTGTCCTAGAGGCAGATTGGAAGATTTCTAGTGATTCAATTTGACTGTGTTTTTAGAAATCTCGGAAGGCGTCATGTTGCATCACGACCCAAGCAGACGTATAGACTCTCCTTTAACAGAACTGATTTCCTGAGACTTTGCTCTGCTTTCTGAATTTAAAGGGACAGTTCATCCGAAAATGAAAATTCTTCGATCACTAAATCACTGTATTGTATGACTTTCTTCCTCGTGACGTAAAGGAGATGTTTTGTAAGTCGAGATTAATAGGGAAAACAGGACTTTTCAACATTCAGTATTTAATTAGGAATTTATTTTATGTCAAATTTTTAGGTAAACAGAGTGTAGGATCACACTTCAAAATCAAATCAATTGCAGTGAATTGAAATTAATTTGTTGACTTAAAAAAAGCATTGTATTTGGTAACTTTGAAGCTGTTAAGTTTGATTGTTGATAGACCCATTTCACATTTTGACTGAAGGCATGAAGCTTTTACAAAATACTCTCACAAATGGATGGCAGAATTGTTTTCACTGCTCTGATCAAACTGTCTGCCTCGGAAGGTTTTTAATTATTTCAGTGAGGCTGGATCATATTGCTTTTGCTAAGAGAGACTAGAAGGCCCTCGTATCATGAATCAAAGAGTTAGAAACTTACAAACTCACTCCATTAGCCTTAATTCACCCACAGGAGAGACTCTCTCTCTCTCTCTGCCATCGTCCTCTATTTCCAGTTGATAGCTTTAGCCAGAGGAGCTAGAATCAAGATGCTTTGTGGAATGAGAGTGGGGTTGTATTAGCCATGCGCCTACAGCAGCAATTAACAGAGGGACATTAAGATCGGTGCTATCTCATCTCCAATCTCCCGCATTTGCCGGATCCTCACGCTGCATTTTACACTTCAAATGCTTCAAAGGAGATAATGACTCCTGTCAAACCTTGCATTTTTTTAGGAACGCTCTCCTATAGCGGCTCGTCGCCAGAGTGCGATTGGGGTTGAGTGGATTCAGTGAAGGAATCAGATTGTGGATGCAGAACATGTTTCTTCCAAGGCGTTGAGGAAACAAAGCGTTGATCCCTATTTAGCATAATCTGAGTAACCATGACTGTGCAGTTGAGGGTAAAATTAGACAAAATTCACCCAAAAGAGCAATTTGACACCACAGTGAGTTTAATTTGTAGGAATTACTGTGATTCTGACCCCAATCGTCACTTCGGATTAAATTCAATTTGTTTGTCTAAAGTGGCTCTAGAGCTGAAGTCGATCCCTGGTCGTTAAAAAAAAAACTATTGCCATAACAGCAGCCGTATTGCGGAAAACAGCGTTGCTTCATCGTGATGAGAGAGAAACGGTTTCCCAGGATTCCAGATAAAGAGAGAAACTCTCTCAGAGGCTTTGTACACACACACGGCACTCAGACAAGACACGTGATTGGTTCCCGGCGCGAGATCGACCAATGAGAGCGCGAGTGGAGTGGGAGCCTCTTTGCCTCTCTCAGAAGCAAATGTTGACGATCCAGCGCCGATATCTGATGATGAGATGCTTCCGAACTGATTTAAAGACCTCATTATACCAGTGCAGTAACACCATCATCATCATCACATTCATGGAACCGCACAGGTCTGTCATCGTCGTCATTACTGGAGTCTCAAGATACTACTGTCATTGATGAGTGTGGAGCACCATAATACATATTGTATGAGAGAGAAAATGTATAATATTAAGGTTTTATGATTAAATAGATTTAATTAAAATATATTTAAAGTATAAATATACATATTTTAAACATTCTGGTACCTACACACACATATACGGACATTCCTAGGGGGGCCAATCCTACCTATTTTCACCTATCGTGGGAGGTTCCAGTCCACATTAACTGCGATAAACGAGGGATCAGTGTAGTCACAAAATAGTATAACAATAGCAAAAGCAAAATTGCATAGCCAGGTAAAATATATATATATATATATATATATATATATATATATATATATATATATATATATATATGCTGTCTGAATCCACGCTAACTAAATGAAAAATATAAAAATAAAATAGAGGTCCTGCATCAAAAATCGCATATTGTATAGTAGGTGCTACATTTGGGACCACATCTACTTTACGATCATTAAAAAGTATATATGGGTGTATTTGAAAGAAATGTGGAAGTAGTTCATGCACCATGTTGCCATTGTTGTGTGAGTGATCAGTGTCAGATATTTCACAAATTCTTCTGGACTCATGGGAGAGGGAACTGTCCATCCCATGCACACTTCAACATCTCATCCGTACACGTTTTACCTACAATTTTATGAATCCTGTGAATTTGGACATATACTCAGCTTATTTACAGTTTTTCTAACGCAGCAACTGTCTTCCATGACTCCTTAACTAAACAAAACTAAGGGGAAAAGTCATTCAAAAAGCGATTTTTGCAAATCAAAATAAACTATGTTATGCTGTTTATGAGAGTGGAAAAGATGCACTGCAGCAAATAAAAAAAAAAGGACAAAAAAGGAAAAACAAAAAGAAGATAAAATCCATAAAAACTCCACATCCGCAATAACTGACTTTCAATAACTCCTAACAACTATTTATCTGTTGGCTTCTCTCTGCTCAAATGCCCCTCTTCCGCTCCTTTTTAAAGGACGCCTCACACTCCTAGTCACCAATCACTGCACGCAGGCAACGCGTCTAATTAGGGTGGAGTGACCTGTGAGGAACGGGATGGAGTGGAAGGAGTGAGGGGTAGAGAGAAAGTGGAGGGATGGAGTGAGGGAGAGAGAGAGAGAGAGAGAGTGTGTGTGTTTGTGTGTGTGTGGAAGTGATTGACCGAGAGAGAGAGTGTGTGTGTGTTTTGTATGTGTGTGTTTATGTGTGTGAAAGAGAGTGTGTTGTGTATGTATGTGTGAGAGAGAGTGTATGAGTGAAAGAGAGCCCACACACACCAGCAACAAAACAGCCCTGGGCATAACAATTATAACAATTGGAAATCAATAAGTGCCTGAGAAAAAAATATGTATTATCATTAATGTTGTAATCCTAACAATCTTACAGGTCATGAATTCTATATGTTTCCCCTCAAGATTCATATCTTAAATGATTTAATGTGCTTAATAGCATTCTGTGTTAGAATCACATTTTCCTCCCTTACGCTGTGAAGGTTCTTTAAATAGCTGGCTTTTTACGTATCCTAAATACACAAATAATATTTGTACACGTTTTTTTTTTTTTTAATTTTGCATAATTTGCCAAAATTAGAGCTTGATTAAAATATTCTGCTCACAATTAACATTAATTTCTCCCTACGTGACATGAATCATATCATCTCGGATTACACCATCGTTCAGATCGTAAGATGTTTTTTTTTATGTTTTTGATAGAAGTCTCTTCTGCTCAAGGCTGCATTTTTTGATTAAAATACTGTAAAAACAGTGATATTGTGAATATTACCGTTTTCTATGTGAATACATTTTATAATGTAATTTATTCCTGTGATTAAAGCTGCATTTTCAGCATGATTCCTCCAGTCTTCAGTGTCACACAATCTTCATAAATCATTCTAATTTAATGATTTGCTGCTCATGAAACATTATGTTTCTGCTTTATATTATTTTATTATTATTACTTTTTTTCCAGGATTTTTTGGATGAATTTGAATTTCAAAAGAACAGCAATAATTTGAAGTAGATAAACTTTATAAACTTTACTGTAGTGTTCAATCAATTTCATACATCCTTGTTGAATTAAAAATATGATTAAGCTAATAAGAAATAATCGAACAGACCCCAAACTTTTGAACGGTAGTGTACGCCCTTCATTGATGCCTAGTATATCACAACTGTGAGACAGTCATTGAAACATTAACATGGGTTGGACACATTTCTATTATTATAGAATTATTACAATTCTATTATCTCCTTCCCTAACCTCAGGTTTGGTGTGATTTTGCCTTGCAATTATGTAATTTTTCCATCTTTTGTTGATTCTGCAACAAAACATTGCTGGTCAAAAACATAATCTCTACCCATAACTTATCCTTAAAATCAAAGGAGAGAAAGTTGCAGAAGCACCTAACCCCATTTGTAAGCCAAAGCTTGACATGAACTATAAACCTGTCCCTCACATCTGATTGGTTGATTGGAATGCTGATCCAGGAACATCTCATTACTGGCAATATATGACAGAATGAAATCCGTGCGTGAGTTTTTGAGCGGTGCACAAACACTGGTACAGTGTTGATATAGGGTTCGCTCATTCATACAAATCAGGTTTCAGAGCCTTAATTAGCACAGAAGAGGATCTAGGCCTCAAGTGTTGAAACGGACAGAAGATATTTATCCAAGTAATTATAGCAGAAATCTATTTGTGTATTGGAGCATTTTACAGAGTGGAAAAGAAGGTCAAACAATCCTCAATCTTTTTGGCAACACTTGGCATGGAAATTAATTGCGGACGGAGGCTGTACAGAATAATTAAATCAAGTAACAGTTGCATAAAATTGCAACGCTAACTTTCAAATAAGAAGTGAACTCTCTGTAGGCGGTCCTGTTTTTCTCTCATTTCACCTTTTCCTCTCTACCTCAGAGATAAACCAGGAGCCAGCATCCAGCGCTGAGGTCACAGTCGTGTGCGAGAAGACATTTTTACAGTCTGAAATTAGTTATCTCTGCTAATTAAGTCTGCATCTGTCTGCTTTGATATGTATGTGGATAAATTCAGAAATTGCTTCATCGGCACCCGGAAAGAGTACATGGAGTGTGTAATGATATTTTAGCTAAAAGATTGTTAATTAATTGCACACATTGCCATGCTAATTTTAGCCGAAGAGGCATGTTAATCATTTGTAATGAGGCAATCAGTGCAAGCAATGCTTGTGGTTAGATCGTCACATTACTTATTTACTCAGTGTCCTCCAGCATATGAGCTATTGGATGTCAGTGCTAGTCATGTTTCTGCTTTCTTGATGCGATTAATCCATTTTGTTTTTGGTTGTGAAGTCAATGCCCACTTTGTGAACCAAACATTTCAATCTGTTGAATCGTTTAGCTAAAATCGAGTCGCAACTCACCGATTCACTGATTTGTTAAAGCTGAGAATATGTCAGCTATAGCTGACATGATGTAAATATAATTTGATTAAAATGCATGCATGTATGGTGTTCCTTGTTTTCCCCAAGCTATTTATACCGTCATGTGCTCCATTGTCCATGTCGATTGTTAATGTTTCATGTATCTGTTGTGTGGATGTTCAGGCTTCCAAGTTTGCACTCCTAAGTGCCGTTTTGTTTTCTATTAAAGTATTTTCAGTTCTCATCTCCGTGTTCTCCTCGCTTCTCTCCGCATCGCACGCTGGCCAAAGTGTGACAAACTGGTACAATGGCGTTATATTTTTGTACAATATATATATATATATATATATATATATATATATATATATATATATATATATATATATATATATATATATATATATATATATATATATTTAATTGTATATAATATATAATTTTTGTATATTTGTACAATGTGAATCATCATTATTGGTAGATTATCATTAGGCTTTCCTATAGCTCAAACAGTAGAGAGTGGTGCTTGCAACGCCATGGTCATGGGTTCGATTCACAGGGAAAGCAAGAACTGATTAGAAAGTCAATGTGTTTCTTGAATGCAAAGTAAGTTGCTTCAGATAAAAGCGTCTGACAAATGCATACATGTAAAAATTAGAAAAAAGCATGAAGGTCCACCCTTAACATCACTGGGGCACCAGCAGATCATACGAATCAGCCAGAATGTGGCTGTGACAGAGGTTGAATGCGCCATGAAGACGGTCCCAATTCGTTTGAATGCAGCCTTCAAATGCGTCCATCGTTTCTCAGGCCACGAAGGCTTTGAGGTCAAAGGAATGAGTGGGTTCTTCGCAACCTAATCTATCTCAAATTCATTTTTGAGAGAGGAAAGGCCGGATAACACCTTTAAATGTACGTGTTACATTTCAACTTACTCGGATATCTAACGAAGCAAACTTGAGTTGCATCTTTTAAAATGTGAATTGTTTTGTGTAAAGAAATGGACCAGGGTGAACATATTTAGAAAGGTTGTAAACCCTGTTTTGTTTTCAGACAGGTTAATATAACGTTTAAAAAAAATCCATTGTGAATCGTCAATGGCTGATGATTGCTAGGCGAAAAGAGCAATCCTCCGTGGGCTAGCCCGTCCCATTTAGAGCCCCGTCCCATACGCTCCTTTAGTTCCACAAGACTGTAGGGTCTCTTTTAGGTTTTAGCTTTCTGTTTTGTCGTTTTAGGTTTCAGAAGTGTGCTTTGTGACTTTTGCAGAGCCCACAAGCACCACAGTGACTTCTTCCCACAGTCAAAGTGGTTTACAACACGAAACTGAGTCCCTAGGGTTCAATTTGGGACTGTTCTAGCCTATTTGGGCAAATGAGTCAGACTTCCAATCAATAAACCACTATTAAATGAATTAAATTAAAATTGTCCTTGAAACCAGAAGCTGAACAGTGTCCAAAACCCTCTAAAACCATTAAAACAGACCTCCCTGTTCAGCATGACAAACATTCTGCACTCAGTTTGATCATAGAATGACTGTTACAGGTTAAGAGTTATTGTTGAGATATGTTCCTGCTTTGGATCGTTCCACTGTCATGCACCCAATACATTCATCTTGAGATGGCAAGTCAGTGCATTGCATTGAAGCTGTTGGGTCTAATTTATCAGGAAACCCTGATGTGCGCCTGCCTACCCGACTGGCTCCCAGCTAAAATACACAAAACTCACCCAAAAATAGTCTGTGTATCAACGCCCACTCACACAGGTTCATGGCCTGCCCACAGCCATCATATTTCATCAATCTTTCAGCCACGTATTGACGGGACGTCCACACGCATTTGTCTGATGGGTGTTGTGGCCCTGTGAAATATTAATTTCTGTATTATGGGAGGTGCTGTCCCTAAATGTGAGAGGTAGGATGTTGCCCGGGGTGCTGAAAACACTCGTTCTGTTCATTAACCCAGATTATATCCATAACTAGCACAATGGAACACGTATTGAACTCTTGCATGCTTATGGACTGTTTGTGCATAAATATGGCCATTAGTCCTGTCATGGTTTGTCATTTGTTTGCTTTTGGTTACACTTATGTCCACACTGGTTCAATCTTTTTGACTCGTTGTGGACTAATAATGTATTCCTCTGGTACATCTGCTATAATATCAAAGCTGCTTGTTTTCAAACTTTATTTACAGAAACGTAGGTGGATTTTTATAGTGTTGACTGATAAATACAAAGAAATGGCAAGTAACATTAAATTGAACATGACATTGAAAGACTGCAATAGCATTTTATTGTAAAATTCTACTGTATGTCAGTAATCTTTGTTTAATCCGAATTCGGAAAGGAACAAACAATAAGGCATTCTATGGAGCTTGCTGCGGTTACATTATAGGACATCAGATCATGTGAAGACAGTAAGGAGAATTGACTGACAGGATGATGTCGGAGGATTTAGTGCGCAACAGAAACTCTAGTGTCATCTTATCTTGTAAAATGTGTGGTCAGTCAGAACCACAGCTCCCCAAGTGTGTGTGATAGTGAATTGGAAAGTGAAAGTATTCAAAAGTGATTTCAATACCCAGGATATTGATAGAGAGCTCCCTAATACTAACAAATCACATACACAATATAATCACCCAAATTTATAATTTTGAGAGAATGCAAAAGCATTTAAATATATTTCTTCCTCCCATATAATACTTTTTTCCACCACCATGACACTTTAGAGCAGGGATGCCACACTTTTTTGGCTTTTAAGCTACTAATAAAATGACAAAATGTAAACAAATAGAAAATATAGAGTTATCTATGAATGTATTGAGAATTCTTTATATGCACAATATATGTTGGCGTAGCAGACTTTTTTGAGTTTGTACAAAATGACTGCTATCCAGACAACCGAGATTTTAGTTCCTTCAGCCTTTCACTGCTCAGTTCTCAGTCTGAAAATACCACTCCACATTTCCCCTTTTTGGGATAGCAATGACAGACTGGCAGATTGAGGTAAATGCTCTTCCAAAATGTTGATTGTTGTCATTTTTAAGTTTAAAAGAAATAAATTGAAAGCTAACTTGCTAGAGTTTTGCAGCACTTTGCATGCACAGTGACCCACGTGTCAGAAAAGGCCAGAAGTCAGGCTGGTTGTGAACAAAATTTCATTTTGTTTTGAGAGTTTAATAAGTTGCATAATCGGCCTGTTCTAGAAATCACAATTTTAAAATTAGGTAAATATATATAAATCTCTTTTTACATAATTTGAAGTCATTCCGTGACACTCTTGCTGAAGCCCTCTGTTCGAGCAGAACTGATCTATGTCTTATGCTGCCTTTAAAATGAATATTAAAAATGTGGCAATAGTAAGCAAGCCATTGCCTGTTCCCATATCAACAGCCAAAATTCTTGATGACAAACAAAAGGGAGTCACGACTGCGTGTTCACCGAATTTGCATATTAAGATTCACTGTGACAGTAAGACGACAGCACTTGGTAAATGTACCAAGGTTATGCGTTTATGTGTTTCTTAATCTGTGTTTCTTTATTGAAAACTGTTGCAAGGTAAATTATGCACATCGGTTTGAGCATGGCGCGTACTGAGCCGAAAAAGACTGTTGAGTGTAATTAGACTTCAGTGTCTGGACGATTGGGAAATCAGAGGAAGAATTCACAATTCACTTGTTGGATATTATACTTTGGTTTGAAGGATTCACACAGAATTCTTGCATTTTATGGCTTGCGTAACATGCTCAAGGTCCCATATCTGTAAAATGAGATACCACTGACATGCATAATAAAGTGTGGTCCTGGGTTGCTTTTTTAGCCATGTGTAGAGCAAAATACAATCAGACAATCATGAGCTGTAAAATGAAAATGTTAAATCAAAGTCAAATTCTAGAGCTCTGTTCCAAAATTTAACAAACTACCTAGATGTTGTCTGTGGCCTAGGCACTGAACCTAATTAAATCCCAACTAAAATTATACATTTCAAATCTACAGTATATTTCTTATCTAAAATGTAATTTCTATGAAAACTTGTATGTCATAGTTAAATACATTTATAATTAATTACGCATTTGTAATGAAGTTGGAATTTAGTGCATTTTAAAATATTTTAACTTTCAATTATAATCAAGTACTTTACATGTGCTTGTCAACACATCAACACAAGATTATTAAGATTATTATGTATGTATACTTATAATCATTTCTCTTACATTGTCTACTTTTGTAGAAGGATTTTCTTTTTTTTTCTTTTTTTCATTGAGCTTATCGCAATGCATTATGGGACTGGTCTTTTTTATTTTTATTATGTAATATGATGTTTCTGTAGTAAAGTCTGCATCCCAGTACATGGTCACTGTATGAGGTTTTTAAAACGCTAAGCTGTATGATTTAAAATGCCCTTTAATGACACACGTCTCAGGTTATATATGTGACCCTAGTTCCCTAAGAACGCCTTAGCGTATTGTCTTGTGAAGCACTATTGAACTATAGAGTGTGAAGGCACATTGATGATGTCATGAATCAGGAGAATAAAGGTGCGTTGGAAGCGGCAGCAAAAAAGTGTCTGAAGA
Organism: Rhodeus uyekii; assembly: GCA_037043235.1. Lineage (NCBI taxonomy): Eukaryota > Metazoa > Chordata > Actinopteri > Cypriniformes > Acheilognathidae > Rhodeus > Rhodeus uyekii. Next base: position 2,367,187 of record JAWRVZ010000058.1, read on the forward strand.
AAGACGTGGGAGGCACGTAGGAGTTGTGGCAGAACGACACAGCGTCTCATTCCCTCTTAGGGAACTAGGGTTGCCAGAGACATTCCCTGTCAAGGGAACTTGTGCTGCGTCAAAACGCTATGGGAACAAGAATGCCAACGGCACCACAGTGACAAGGGCCTGTCAAGTGAGACGGCCTCAGCTCTGTGGACATAAGCATTCAGTGCTCACATTGGGCTGCATATCCTTTCCTGTTGACGACGGGAGGACAGAATTCCTGCAGTAGGAAAGGTGAGCTGCGTTATTGGCCTTGAGATTCCCTAAGTTTAGGGATGTAAGAATGAGGAGGAGCAGACCTCAAATGGTAAAAGGTGAACCTGGGATAGGCCCTGGAACACCAGAGACTGATCCCAGGTCAAACCTTAATTCGTACTGCTGGCCTCAGCCTCAGTTTGGCACAAAGGAAAAATGTAAGTAAGAGGTCTGCCTCAATTTAGATACCCACCCAGAGGTACATGGTAAGCACTATAGCAGCCATGTAAACCTTCAGGGTAGAAGGAGATAACCTGCTGTGAATTTGCCTTGCAGAACCTCCAGATCTGACCGGTAATTGGATTCAATGCCTTTCACTGCACCAAGAAGTGAAGAAGTGAACAAGTGAAGTGAAGCTCTGGAGTGGAGAATGGTATTTACAACTTCGGTTGAGAGACCAGAGTTTATGAGCTGGGCCATCTCAGAGGCCAACCCCACAGTTTCTGCCATTCTGGGCAAGGATGAGTTATTAAGCCCTCTGCATGGGACAGGAGGTCCCTCCTGACTGTAATCTCCCATGGAGTTCCGTCGATGAGGGACACTAGGTTGGAAGATACACTCTGCCCAGCCACCGTGGGGCAAATAAGGTGAAGCGGACCTTGTCCAGGGAGCACTGCAATGGGAGGAAATGTGTACAGACATAACCTCGGCTGTGTCTGAATCATTGTGTCCAGTCCGAGTGGAGCTGGATAAGTGAAGGAGAACCAAAGTAGACAGTGAGTCATCTCTCGAGACGCAAACAGATCCACTAGTGCTTGGCCGAACCTCTCCCAAATCATTCACTGGGCCTCGGCCCCTGTCTCAATATGATGTCTGCTCCCATATTTTTGTGACACTGGGAAGTAAATTGCTCAAGGAGGTAGCAGTTTCCCTTGGGAAGAACTTGTAAAGTGGACATGAGCACAGACCCCGCTGATGATTCATGTTGCAGACCACAGATGTGTTGTCTGTCTGGAAAACAATATGATGTCCCCTGAAGGTCTGGGAGAAACACTTGAACAGCCAACCGCACTGCCACCATCGGTAGCAGATCTATGTGTCAGGAGAGATGGTGTCTGCTCCACAGATCTTGTGCTGAGCGATCCTTCAGACCCCAGCCTATGAGAGAGGCATCTGTCAACAGCATTATGTGGTGACAGGGTGCTCCCAGTACAGGGCCTTGGGACAGAAACCAGGGTTTGTTTCACATACCTAAGGTGCATAGTTTTTGCCTTGTGAGACATGTCCAGTGTCAAATGATAATGACATCCGGTTCCACAGGAACTGGGTAGCTGTAGTACAAATGCCTAAGCTGGAGTGGAAGTAATTGCAATGCGTGCTTCCAGCTCCAAAAGAGAAAATCAAACCATCAGATGATGGAAGGGAATAGGTCCTGACTGAAAGAGATTGTCACTATGAGGATCGTGAGCCAGGGCAGACTCCTCGGAGACTGTCAGGAGGGAGCAGAGCGTCAGTGAGCACAGCGCGCTCAAGTGCCTGCCAAACGTGCTCCAAACCAGAATGACATCCATCCTTCATTACAAAGAAGTATGGGTAACATGGGTATGGGAAAACCCAATCTCATAGTTGGGAGGTTCTTGATGGCTCATAGATTAGAGCAGATATTAGTTCTTCTCCATTACCAGAGCCTGCTCAGGGTCCCCCTGTGGGTAGAGCACCGAAGAGAAACATTCAGCAAGTGTAGCAATGCCGGCAGCAATTCTACCAGGGAATTCTTGAGGCTGGCCTTTGTGTTTTTTTCTTGAGCTTTCGCTCCAGAGCCCTGTCCTGCATGGAATGCCTGAAGTGGGAATGTAAAGTGAGGTAGCCTGCAAGCGCCTCGTCCGTTATCGCCCATAGTGTGCCTTTCTTCTTTTATTTATTTATTTTCTGACCTAAACACCTCAGTGTGAGGATCAAAAGAGGGAGGCCCCAAAATTGCTTGAGTTTTCTCAACTCATAAGCTGGAGATTGAAGTGGTGAGTCTTCATCTCCAGCCTAGCTGTTAACAACATCCAGATCCTCAAAGCAATGCAGCACCAATACCTCCACTGGGTTGGAAGTAACCACACCACATACTTACTTACAAATCCTGGGAGAGGAATGGGATCTGCCAGGTGAGGGCAGAGATAAGGCCAGGCCCAACTCTAACCCCTCTGACAGGTCTAATGAGAACCTGAGGACGAAATCACTGCGGTGCCTTGACATCAGTGGGACCCGAACCTGAGGATCACAAGCTTGGGGAATTTTTAGATTTAAACCCAGCAGGCAGGAGCAGAGTATATACAGAGTAACTGCTAGTAGTAAACACAGAACGCTGGCCGTGCGTACTCTGCTCCCAAACAAACAACACAAAGACTGTGTGTATCCTTGCTTGAATAGTACTGCAGGCAGGGAGGGATGCACAATCCAAACTGCTTGTCTGCTTCGCCTTAGTAGATCTACTATAACATGAGATGCCCAGTTCTTTTCTAAACTAGCTGGGGATCTCTTTGAAAACACACAACGGTCATTACAAACACACACAACGTTTCACTCCAGCGCTTGCTTATAACACTAAATCTGTCACTTCCATCTTCTGGGGCACCTTTATACTCCTGGTTCATGATGCCATTTTTCTGCTATGTACATTAACACTGCACATTCACACTGCGTTTTGACGCAGCGCAAGTTCCCTTGATTGGGAACTTACTTCTTTGTCTGTTACAGAGCGAAAGTAAGAGAGAAAACTCACTTTATATGTTGTAATAAATCGTCACCAGTCCCGTTGAAGTTCATTAGTGCGGTGTGATATATCCGTTTGTCCTGAGCATCTGTACAGGTCACTATTAAATTCTTTGTGTAGATTGTGAGAGTGTGATTGTTTGTGTGTGCATGAATGTGTGCATGTGCCTATCCATCCTGAAGGGCTGTACTCATTTATATTCATAATTTCCGCCATCTTAATTAGGTCTGATTTAGTATTTAGCCCGGAGGTGCTGTTGTTTGTGTTACTCCATTTTACCACTTGTTAAATGTTAATGGAGTTTTCGTTTATTTATTATAATTCCTCTACATTTCATTTAAACATAATTAATATGCACACTCTCCGTGCAGAAATTATTTCTTCAGGTGTTAATAGGATTTATGCTGTTTGTTGACTTTATCTCTGGGTGTTATGAAATCCTATGCCTTACCCTCTAAACAGCCATCTGGAGAATTATGAGCCATTATGACACTGACACGATGATTTCCAATCAACAGCTCAATCGCCACATCCTTTAAACGATGTAACTGTCGGTTTTGGAAAGAATCCCGTTCCTTCATGAGCCCCCCAGCATCTTTCATCGCCTCCCAGGCTGAAACTACTGTTATTTACAAGCACTTTCTGTTGCTCCAACCCCCATGGCCCACTAATGAGCAGAGAGTGTAATTAGCCCTGAGTCTCCCTCTTTCGGTCCCATTAGAGCATGTTAATAGTGCCTGAATGCAATAGCAGATTATCCCATGCTATTAGACAGGAGGCATGGTCTATAAACACACTGTAAAATGTGCGGCTACTCGGCTCATTTACTGCTCCTGGAATGTACTGTAGTTCTTTCTCTTTTTTTCCCATTCTAACTTGGAAATCAAAGTCCCTTTTCACTCAGCGACCATATTTGAAACATCTCTCGCGCAGCAATTTCAGTCAATTTCATTCACCCTGTTCGTTTTTGGGAATGACAAATGCATGTACTTACCAGAGTGAGTCTTGAAATGTCCTGTTCAAACAGGAACTTAGAGTACCTTCTCTAATACAGACTGTATGAACGTGCAACGAGAGTCTTACAAGTAACCATCGACCAGTGAGAAAAATAATATTAAAGAACTTCATAAAGTTAGAAAATACGAAACTGGGAGTTAAAATAAATTTTATTCTTAAGAATGTTTTGTGAAAGTGGCCTCGGATGGTAACGGGAAGATTTCACTATTTTCGTGTGCGATGTGCTCCACAAACTGCCTGTGGTTGTGCTTTTTATAAAGCTTATATTAAGAATAAAGCTGGTTCTTCTGTTTTCTTGTAAACAGCATTTGTAAGAAAATGTCTGCCAAAAACACAAATGTAAATGTCCCAATTTCTTTGTTAGCTTTTAAGGAAGCTCGCTTTGGCCATGTGGGATAGTCTCAGAGGGAAATGTCATTTGTTAGCATTAAGAATAGGATTAGCTGTAAGACCCTTAGGTGAATATTGTGGTGGTTCCCACACACACCAACACAAGACTCACGCAGGCACTTATTGAGTCAACATGAAAGATAAAAGAGCCTTTTTACACTCTTAATACACATTTATGGTCTAATTGTCAAATTGCTTAATTGGTGCATTGGTTCTTCTTGAGAATCTTCATTCAAAATGTAATATTGTTTAAAGTCAAATTATGTTATATTTAGTGCTATCTATTTAAAACGAATTAATACAAATCTCAAAATCTCCTTATAAAGTACCTTTAAAAATACAGTGTTCCAAAAAACAACAACAATAAAACAATACAATACAAAGAAAGAAAGAAAGAGATAAAAGAAAAAAAGAGAAGAAGAAAACAAGAGATGCAGAAAAAAAACAATAATATAAATGCATCTAATCAAAATGTAATGGTCCCTACAAAATATGAAAAGCCTCATCAAACAAATATGCCTTTAGATGCGATTTAAACATGTTTACAGAGGCTGGGGATCTGATAGACATTGATAAACCATTGCATAACTTTGGAGCAGCTTCTGAGAATAAATTGTAGAGATATTTGTGAGCAATGAAAATGTATAAGCTCAGAAACATATTTTATTTTCATATTTCTTCAAAATTAAACTAAAGTTCCTTGTATGGTATCCTAAACTGAACTGGTAGCCGGTGTAAAGAGGCCAGAATAGGGTATGATCCCTCTTTCTTGTGTTTGTCAGCAACCTTTCTGCCACATTTTGTGCCTGCTGAAGACGTGACAGCGAGGACTGACTTACACTCCAGCATAAAGCATTGCAGTAATCAAGACGTGGAGAAATAAAAGCATGGATTACTTTCTCCAGATCACTGAAAGATAAGACAGATTTAAGTTTAGCAATATTTCGTAGTTGAAAGAAACTATTATTCACAACTGAATTGATTCGCCTGGCAAATTTTAACTCTGTGTCAAAAATAAATCCCTGATTCTTGACACCTGTGTGCAGATTGGATGACAGAGAACCCAGACTCATTGCCATATTATTTGCAGAGCTACTAGAGCCAAATATAAGAATTACTGTCTTTTTCTCATTTAACTGAAGAAAGTTATCATTCATCCATCTCTTTACACCTTTTAGACATTCAAAAAGCCATTTAACATATTTTTCATTCCCAGATGTTATCGGCAAATACATCTATGTGTCATCAGCATAAAAATTTCACGAAATACCATATTTATTAAAAATAGGATCACGAGTTAGCATATATAATGAAAATAACATTGGTCCCAAAATATAACCTTGAGGGACACCACAGGTAATAGAAACTAAAGATGACAATACATTTAACAGAAAAGGTACAATTTTGAAGATTAGAGGCAAATCACATGTATTCTGTGATTAATCACATCAACATCAAAGTTAAGTATATTTTTGTATTGTAATAATTTCACATTTAATCTCCAAATAAATGAAGAAACAACATAAAAAGTAGCTTATATATAAAAATGTTGTTTAATGTCATCTTTTAATGAAAGAAGGCCAGTATCACGGATACCAATACTGATACTGATGTCTCTGTGAAATGAATTTTATTCTTTATTTATTAAGTTTAGCAATTAGTAAAAGTCATTCAGTATTACACTATAATGTCAATGTCAAACATTTTTCTCAGTTCAAAGAGATTCTGAAGCGCTTGTCCTCATACAGGTGAAAGAAGACAATGGTTCAGCGTTTAAACAACATTTCTCTCATTCTGGTAATTTTATGGTCATTTACCGCAATTGCTGTGTGAAAGATACAAATATCAACAGGTGGTGTAGTCTATATTCTTCAAATAGAAAAAAAACAAAACCAAGACTGCAGATTTACAAACCATAAACAATCCTGTGGTTGCTAATGCTTTCCATGATTTCGAATCTTGTTGATCACTTGTCATGTCGTTGTAAAAATGTTTGTATTGGAATCAGATTAGAGGTTTTCCTTATTTTCAGAAAGCTGAAGAGCCAATCAAAGTCCTCTCTCTCACTGAACAGGGTCATGAAACTACATTGTTACCCAGTGTACGAGCAAAAATCTTGCGACTTTTGCATTGTACAATAAAGTGCATTTTGAGTTTTACAAGATTCTATGCAAACTCTGTTTAAATTAAATATAAAGATCCTCAGCAGGATTGGAAACAGCACACTTGTCAGAGAGGCAGAGAGAGAGCTTGTCGCTGTGTGCCGCTGATGCTACGGCGCTTTGGTGCAGGGTCTGTTAAAAGCTCTTTGTAAATGTATTTTTAAAGGCTTCCTTACATGTCACACACCTCCCTACTCTTAGTCCAAGGTAAAGTGCCAGTCTGAATTGCATTAAACAGTCTGACACCACAGAAACTTTTATTGCAACAGTGTGAGATCTCCTGAGGTTACACAGGCGGATCCTTGAAGATGGACTGAGTAAATTGCTCTGAGAGAAAAAGAAAAAAAACTCTAACAGCCCCAAGTTGCCAACTGCACTGAATTTGGCAGTAAAGCATCTATGATCCTGTTTACAGCTGGTATCAGTAGGATCACAAGTAGACGAGGCAGACACATACCTGTCTCTTTTGTCCACTTTTAACAACTTCTGTCCTGATTTCTTTAAGGGGAGGTTCTATGAGCAGGGGTATGTGCACAATGTTCAATCAACAGATGAAAGTGTGCAAAACAAACTTTAATTTCTGCTCTGATAATTTCTGCTCTGCTCTGCTCAATGTTGTGAGTGCATGTTTGAAATCAGGATTCTTGATACATTTTACATTTTCGTCCCATCTGGCTAGCGCACTTCCCATTATGTTTGCGCATTAGGTCAGTAGGCAGAGAGTAGATGGTATTTCATGGCTGTTCGACTCATTCAAACACATGAATGAAATTTTACACTATGAAAGCAATCTGATCAAATGCTTTTTCGTCTACATCTGGAAGTGGTAGAACGTGGACAATTTTAAAACATTTTAGACCCTGTTTACGCCTGTATTTAGGGTCCTCCACTTGGGATCGACCAAAATGCATCTTAATACCTAGTGTAAACATGACCTATGAGACAATAAATAATATATTAGTCAAATTAGGCTTTCTGAGTGAGTTGAGAAGGCCATTGTGAGCACAGTGGCAATGCACATGTAGTGCTGCTTCTACACTAATCCACTTCTTCTCAAGAGCTGAAGTGTGAGAGCAGGGCTTCCCCTGTCGTCTCTCCCTATGACTAGCAATAAATCACCCTCATTCAATCACGATAAAGTTGGCTGCGCAGATTAGTTCCCTCCGCAATGGTGTAGTAAAGTGAATAAGAGAGGGAATCCCACACCATCGACTCTTAATTGCTCCACTTCCTGTAATTAATGTGGCACCAAAGCTATAAATAAAAAAAAAATCCTCCTGATTCTTTCCATTGCACTCCTTCCTCACAAAGAGTTCAAGCAAATATGTGTGTAACCCCCGAAGAACACTGTCCATTAGCATTTCCATTTATTTTTTAAAGAGGTTCTCGGCTGCTGCATGCAGGACTTGAAACGATCATCTGAATCAATGGCATTCAGCGATTGATAAGAAGAAGAAGAACCATTAATTACTAAAAGAAAAAGATTTTATATAATAGTGAAATATAAAACATTTCTTTTAAATATTTCATTTCATTCTAGCCTTTTCTGCAGATGAAGCTGGTGTTTAGTGTGTGTGGTGTTCAGTGAAGCTTCCTGCTGAGCACCAGTCAGGGGTCTGTTTCTCAAAACTACAGACTCTCATGTGGTCTCATCTTCTCCATCTAAACTGTTCACTTCTCTGTCTGTGCTGCTTTGATCGAGTTTAGTGCATGGAATAGCCTCCATTTTTCAAAAGAGCATCGGACTGCTGTGTTACTAGAGAAACATGTTTGTGTTTGACTAGCAAGTGCAATGCGACTTGTGAAAAATGCAAATGTGCGCGATACTTCAGCAGCTGAAAATAAACACTCTTTTACTGTTTCCACGCTTCATTAAGCAGCACATCCAATTTCAGTGGTGCTAATAACACAAACGGGTACCAAATTACCATGTTTGAATGCTTTCTGAAGGATCGCTTCACATTGTTTTCTTTGTAAACTGAAGGAATGACTGATAGAAATGTAGTTTTGCTCTTACTTGTAAATAATAAAAACATGTTAAATTAATTTCGTTCAATGGCAATAAAATATTGTACAGATTCCTGACCCTTCACTGTGTTTTCAGGGTCAAGAGCAAAACTCGCCATTATAGCAATATATATATAGTCTATTACATTTTATGGTGATTTGTAAATGTGTCCATAGTCATGCAATGTTTATTGTGGATAGATAAGGGGTGGGGAGGGGGGTGGATGTCAACTTACAAAGTTATTTAAGTAGTCAACAAAGACATACACTACCTGAGAGACAAACCTTTGTAAAAAAATAAAATATTCTGGAGGTTTAAATTACTGGGGTCAAAATGACCCCAGTGGGTAAAATCATATTTGAGGGTAACAGTAGGGTTAAATAAATGGAAAAAAAAAAAAATCAGTGGATTTGTAAATAACACCATAAAACATAACTACACTATGTCCATCTCTAAATATCACTTAAGTCCCCTTAACAGTGATCCCTCGTTTATCGCGGTTAACCACAAAGTGGCGAGGGATTACTGTATGCTCATAGCCCAGTTCTTTTTCGTTCTTCGCTTTGGGGTAAAACAAAGTTTGAAATATGTGAGCAGCGATACTCTGCTAGGCATCGATACGAGTGTCATGAGTTGTTTACAGCGGATGAAGAGGCAAGGGTGGGATCTTCTGATTGTAAAGTGGGCTTTAAATGAGAGGCATGAGAAGTCTCGTCATCGGGGCACAGATGCTGTATATAGGTTTGTCCCTGCAGTGGAGTGTGGGTATTTTTAACAGGCAAATGTGGGTTGCTGCTTTTTTTTGTTCTTCCTCAGGAGGAAGAAATATATATTAATACTCTCTTCCCTGTTTGCTCCATCCGGCCCTGGAGAAAAATAAACCCTCACAGTTTCATATAGCCTCTGTTGTGCCTATCGATAGTTTTAGAGTCGTGCTGAGGTAGAAATGGTATTTTTATTAAAATTACTGATGCAACACAAACCCAGCCCCTGATGTAATGCGTTGAGGTCCCCTCAGATGGAATCACATCATCCGTCGGACCAATTTAAATTGATTCCTCTAAAGACCCCTGGGCTTCAGATGCCCATGATTCCTTATGAAAGTGTCAAAATGCTGAGCCCTACTGCAGAATTGAATATAACAGAGATGAGAACACATCTGTGGTGGTGATGAGGGCACGAGAAGTCACACCGACTTTATGTCTTTGTACTTTTTGACAGGACGGAATATTTGGCCACGCACTTGCTTCCTGATAGGATTACTCGGTATGACTAAGATCTTCATGACATCGGTAATTTTGTCACGGTATTGAAATGTATGTTTGCTGGAAATTCTTTTCAAAAAATGTCTTTATTATGGGTCATTAATTCCAAACACATAAGACGTTTTTTGATCTGTGGAACACAAATGCAGGTCTTTTTTGAAAAGTTCATAAAGAGACTGTAAAACTAATCCATATGAATTGAGCGGTTTAGTCCAAAGAGATCCGACCGTTTTCTATGATGTCTATGAGTCTATGTTCTTGCTTGATATATTGCATGTTCAGATATTCATACAGCAAAATGTTCTGGGGGACATTTTGTGAAAAATATAAAAAATGCTGTCGATGGCTGGCCCTTTTCTTTTTTCTTTTTTTTTTTTGCCCAAATGCTGGCGGGGAAAGAGTTAACATGCCTATTGATAACTGCCTTCTGGTCACAGTGATGTCGTGTCTCATCACTTGCCTCTTGTGTAATCCTTTTGTGTTTCCGTCACTGTCACGTCAGCCACTCCTCCTTCAGGTGCTCTCCGTCATCCTGCCTATTTAAACCCTCATGTTCTCCCTTGTCTTTGTCGATTGTTGTGCTGTTTTCATGCTGGTTCTCGTGTGGATGTTTCCTTCCATGTCTCTATGTTCTCCGCGTTTTGCACTGTTTAGTGCCGTTTCTGTTTACCTTTTGGAATAAAGTGTTTTCTGTTGGACTTCCTTTGCGTTTCTCCGCATTGCACAGGCTTCTCCACCTGGTAACACCTTCAAATATATCTACTACGGTAAAAAGAAAAAACAATATTGCAAAATCTCTGCCTTAAATTGCGTCATTTGTTGTCTTTCACAGTCCATTTTAAAAAGGCTGGGCTGTTTGTTTTCCCTAAAAGAGACAATGAAACTATGTCTCGACAGACAGGAGTTGTCTACCATCTTGCTCGCTTTGGCATTTTAAAGTCATTAGACAATTATTTGCATGCATACGTTTATCTGAAGAACAACAATGTTCTAACACAACAAACAAACAATGGCGACCGTGACTTTTACGTGCTGGACACGAATGTTCCACTGCAAGGAAAAATGTGGGATCCCTTTTTTTCCTTCACCTCCTGCATACCCTCACATCCGTTCAGCCCCACCCTTTCATCCCTAACCCCGTGCTCGTCCTTGGGGCGAGCATTTGTGAATTCATGTCTGGCCTTTCAGCTCTGCTCAGCTGTCACATTGTATCTCACACGCACAGACAGTCAACGAGAGGAGCCTGAGCCCCTTTCATCTCTCATCCCCCTGATCAGCCAGCCAACCATCTCCAGCCCTGGATGAGTACTGTTTACACGCTGCATCTCCATTCTCCCCCTCTCTTTTCCATCATGACATCCTCTTTCTCTTCCTTTTGCTCCTTGGCATTCTTTTTTTTCCTGCCCAGTCATCTGTCTGTCTGTATTCCAGTCTTATAAATGTGTGAAATGGTTGTCCACCCCTGTCTGCTTTGGAGAGCTCATCATTGTGTGAATATGCTCCAACTGTCAAAGGCAACTGTTTTTTCCCCCCTGAGAGTTACTAAGTGAAAACATGGTAAAGGTTTTTTTGTGGCCATGTTTTATGATCAAGCTTTAGTCCTAACCAGCTTCGACGAATAACACCTTTTGTCATTTTATTGTCTGCACAGCATTTTCACCTTCAGCACTCTCAGGAAATGAGTACAAAAACTGTCACTGGGTCAGTAGCCTATAAAAAGGGCTGAACATCTCTGGCCCTCGAGATCTACATTCCTGCAGAGTTTAGCGCTAACCCTTATCAAAGCCTGTCTTTCTAGTAATCCCGAAGGCCGGACTTTCTAGCTATACAAAAACATGAGTTCAGTGGAAACTCCATTGGTCATCTCAATTGGTAGTCACTCTGATTACCTTCACCAAACACTACCCTTCATCCTAACCTTGACCAATTGTTACGACGCGAGGAACAGAACGTGCGCGATGTGGATACGGACGGAGGCAGAATTCAAGCAGACGAAGATTTATTCATAAATCAAAGACAGAAACATGGCAGGAAACATCCACACATGAAACAATGTTACCAACTTCAAACTACAACAACCGACAAAGACAAATGAACACAGGAGGGAATATATAGGGAGACACGGGATGAGGAACAGCTGGTGAGACTAATGACAGTGATTACGCGACAGGTGTAGAAAGTGAAACGATGACAAAACTGACAGGAAGTGACAAAGACGACCCAGACAGACATGAACAAGTGTTACACCAATTAAATTATATAAAGGACGGTATTTCCACCCAACAGAATCTTGAAAATCAGGATCTTGAAAATCTTGGGTACGTCTCAATCAGCTTCTTCCTTCAGTAGTCAGGGCACTGATCAGGGAGGCTGCTACCACACCAAAATCCTACCAGTGCCTGTTATGTTTGCACACAAAACATTCCCACAATGAACCATGAAAACCAAGTAGCATGGATGCTCACTCTGTTCCCTTAAGGCAGTGGTTCTCAAATAGCCATGCCAGGGGGGCGCGCGTGACCCTGGCGTACATGCTTTTTTTTTGCCAGGGAGTAGGTTTTCTTTTTTCTGAACAAGAGCAGCATATATGAAATTCAGATAACCATCCCCTCATCCTTTGATGTGTGCGATCACACCAGTGTTCATTTGTGTCACGTGATCAACCACTAAATTCACACGTGTTTTCACGCGATATCTGGAACTGATCCAAAAAAATTTATCACACCAATTCAGTGTTTTCAACCACATAACATTTCTTTTAGGTTTCAACAAGTTGAGCCAACAAGTTTGTGACTATTTTGAATTATCTATTATACAGCGTTTTTTGTGACTGCGTTATGTCTAGGGACCAACCAAATTGCCGATTTCACGGCCGTGACATTTTCCGTGAAATCAGCCACTTTCCGTGAAAACACCCAACAAGCGTGAAATAGTGTTAATTTTTATTGAAGGGGGAGTTCAGAAGTACCGCGATAACTTTTTATGCTAATTGTTTAATTTAAATTCATTTTCTTTGCAAGTTTTGCTGAACGTACATAGGGTAATTCATTTTTGCCTTTTTTTCTATCTCATTTCCATTTCCGTTTCCGGAATAACGGAAATATATATATAAAAAAACATTTTTAGCCAATGTCATTATATCAGCTATCTCGCAGAAGTAATTAGTATAATTACACGCGTTGTATTGTTATTCCTCGCCATAGGCCTAAGTCATAATCAACTCATCATGTCGATGAAAAAAGCTAAAAATGTTTCATGCGAAGAGCGGCTTACAGCGATTTTCGCTGCCTGGACTGGCCTTCATGAAATCGGTCAGAGTCTTTGACTTCACACAGGTATCGATGCTGCCATGTGAAAAACTGATAAAGAGTATACCAGGAGCAGATGATCGTAGCATCTTAGCCGAGTTTGCAGCCTACAAAACAGCAGCAAAAGAAGTTCAGCCGGATACGAGTATAACAGCATTCTGGCGTCCGCACAGCAGTCGGCTTCCTCTGCTAAGCCGGCTAGCATTACGCTACCTTTCGGTACCAACGAACAGCATTGATGCAGAGAGAAGTGTCAGCCAGTACACAAACGTCAATGCACCGTAGCGACAGAATATGTCAGCAACCACGTTGGTCGGCCAAGTTTTGGCCACGAAAACTGTAAACTATTTCATTAATGTCACCTGGCATTGTGGAGTCTATGGTGTTGTAGTCGTATTTTGTTATTTTGTTTCCTTTTTGTTTTTTAATACAGGTGAACAGTCGAAAAGTGGTATTTTAGAATACAAAACAGCAGGTGTGACAGCAGATGGATTGATTGCAGTGATTGGTGCCTAATAAAAATTGTACCCATGATTTTTCCGTGTAATCGAATGTTTTTTTTTTAAAACCTTCCGTGAAATTGCGAATTTTTACCCGTGAATTTGGTTGGTCCCTAGTTACGTCCCGTGACAAGCATGACGCGTTGCCATGGAAACAATGAGGCGAAAGTTCCAAAATGGGGGAGGGGGGGGGGGCACAAAATCTTTACCTCGGGGGGCGTGACAGAAAATAATTGAGAAGCACTGCCTTAAGGGATGTTCTGAAGTGAGAAATCTCACTACACATAATGACACGTTATAGATGTTTTTTGTGCTTTTAAATACAAACCCTTATATAATTTTATTCCAGCAAAAAAATTTCTCGCTAGTCAGATAATAACATAAGCTATGACCTTTATAATTTATTTCCAGCTGAAATGTTGCATGCATGTGTAACAAGCAAAGCAATTATCATGAAGTACTTCAACCCTAACACTAAAATAATATGTCAGAAGGATATAATTTCTGCTGTTGTTAAGTTTGTTTTTATAATTGGTAAAACGCCACAAATGATTAGTCTTGATGTGATTCCTTTTTATTTGAGCCCTTTAACATTAAATACAACATATCTGTACAAGAATGGATGTAATTAGTGGTTTTAGCCTGGATTTCATAACTATACATATATAAAAAGCGTACCTATCAAGGGCAGTGGCCTGTTTCTTGTACACGTTAATTGTTGTAGAAAATGTTGAGAAGACAAAAACATAAAGTAAAGTCTCACATCCGGGGGGGATTGAGTCTAATGGAAGAAAAATAGGGCAAAGTACAAAGAAAAGAAGAAAAGAACTACTGGGAGATGGACACACACACACACACACACACACACACAAACCTCGGAAAGAGCATTTCTTCATCTCTGTGCTGATGAGACCTGACAAAGTGGACAAATAGAGTGAAAGAAGGAAAGAAAGAAGTTAAAAAAGGGAAAACATTAGAGAATGAGTCAGTTTTGAGAGCTACTTATGAGACTTAACCATATTGGCAAGCTTCAAAGACATATCAAGCATGCTCAGAGTGAACAGAAGAGCTCAATAGGACTGCAGCAGCACTGACAGCCATCAGACCCTTGTCTGATCTGCTAAAGGCAAGAGAGTCAGTCACACCTTAATGCTTCTCTGCACAAAGAGCATGTAAGTGATCACTTAGGAGACAGGGACAAAGAATGCCGAGGGCAAATTTTCATCAAGATGCGTCACATGTTCGTTAAAGGGCTGAGGTCATCCGCTTAGGTCATTGGTTTATGGCTGGGCAGTGGTGATGCGGTTGCAAAAAATGAGAGCTGTCTACTTGTTGTTGAAGAGTCTGTTTAATAACTGAACGACCATGAGGAATCAATACATAACTTGTTTTTTGAAAATAATCTCTCTGGACAGAATTTCGTGTTACACAAGAAAATCTGTTGGCACGCAATGTTCTTGTCCCAAATGCTCTTGACAGGCATGGTTAAACATAACACTCTTCTCAATATTTTACGAAAGCACTGCCTGCTGTCAATTGTTTAAAAGTTGAGAAATCATGTAACATTGCTTCTGCTTACAAAAAGCTTTATCTTACATGCTGTTGAATGTAAGAAACAAAACAAAAGCATCAATGTCGAAGTGTACACTTCTTGTACTATTTCCTTTTTTTTTCTTTTCAGCGAAAAGTCTTGGCTTATGGTGTCTGTGATGGACTGTGAGGAGAAATAAGAAATTGATCTAGATATTTATTAGTATTTTCATCTTGAGGGCTTTTCTCATGATCCATGGGAGAGAACCTGTCCATAAACTGTCCAAAACTTTTGCATCGGGCATAAAATAGAATAACTGATGCAGGAAGGCATAATAATGATATTCTGGGCAGTGAAGTCCGCTTTGAAATACATTCCTCTTTATTTATCCTTTAACACATTTTGTGCTCTGTCATTAAGAAAGTGTTCATCTCTGCCACAGCAGGTTACAGGTTGCGATTGTAGCTATCCATTTTTAAGACACGAGAACCACAATGATGCAGTGACTTTATATTTGTCCATTTTGATGTAAATTTATATAATTGAAATCAATTCAAAGGGATGTGAATGAATAAACTAAAACAAAAGCAAAACAGAACTAAAACGTATTGGAATCTTTTTGGAATATTTGCTTATAATATTTAGATTGTAAAAGTCTTGCCTCTTCACATTCAATTATGCGTAACACTTTTGATGGTCCATTTTGAACATCCTGTTGACTATAAATAAATTTGCTACAATTCAACTCATTACAGTATTGTGATGCACCTCCAACGGACATTCAATTGACTATTCATCTATTAGACTATTCACTGACTATACAACTCACCAACTTATTTAAACCCCAACCCTACCAGTCTAGTAATACAGTCTAATGAGAGCTACTAGACGTGTAGATGCAATAATACTTATAGTCAGCAGAATGTATTAAAGGTCAATCAAAATAAAGTGAAACCCAATTGTTTGCATCACTGGATATTACTTTCTTTAAACATTACCATTGTAAAGCTGTTGTTAAATTAAATGTTTAGGTACTTACATCTTACCTTTCACTTTCACTGTTAAAGGCCTACTGAAATGCCTTGAAATGTGCAGCATTATTCAATGTGTTGCTTTTATTTCCACTGAAACATGACGTATCGAACAGCTCCATACATTTTAAAAATAGCCAATAGCGTTTAGTTTATATTACAGCTTGGCAAGAGCCATTGAGCTTGATAAAGCCACGGTTTCCTTCTAATCGTTTCTCCTCCTGATCTCCTACATATCGCTTTAAAATACAGTATTCTGTGCATAATTCAAATAATTCAATAGCTCCTTCTCCTCTGCATCATTAACCATTCACCATGTAGAACATTGTAAATGTGTGAGCAATTAAACATTTTAGTCACAGCTTCAATGAATGTCTATTTGCAATGAAAGGGGAGGGACACGTTAAATTCTAAAGAGCTGTCTTAGATTGGACAGAAAATCTGATGAGAGGGTGAAGTGCAGCGTGATGTCATCAAAATCATTGATCCATATTGGCAAAAGTGAGAGACTTTTTAAGACTTTGTATGCTTAAATTTTCTAAAATGTAAATTCTTATAGATGAGAGTAAGGATAAAATATTAAAAGCCAAAAAACTTCCAAAAGCGTCATGCTGCAATTCATGTGCTTCTGTGAACAGTAAAATGGTTCAAATTCTTTGATTTGAAAGGCCATCTCAATGATTTTGACACTGACGAGGACCGTCAGTTAAATAAAACCAGCATAAAATGTAACTTTTAAAATGTTTTTGTCATCCTAACAACACAGAGAATGGTAGAAAACGGAAAGCAATAATCATAGAAAGCCGAGTTTGAAACCACTGAGACACAAACAGCATTGCTGTCACATTCAACATTGTGCGTTGGGTCGACTCTGTCCCTGCGGGTTTATTCATGATGTTAATATCCTGCAAACATGTTGATGCTAACAAGTGACATTCTGTGCTGACGTAGACAAGCACTTGGGGCCAGTTGTTTGTGTCCCTTTTCCACTGGGCTTATATCCAATGACAAGTCCTTCCTGAAACTCTGTCTACCTGTGTTTCCACAGAGAATCCCTGTCTTGTCAAAAGAGGTGGGTTTTTTCCACGCTTTAAACAATACAGCACAGCACACTTCTCTCCAGCTAGCCAGCCATACAGACTCGCCTGTCTAAAGGTTAGATTGATTCTTAGAAAGGGCAGTCAAGAGTCGATAAGCTGAATGCCCATCAAAATGAGGTTCTGAAAAAAAGCAGAAAGCTAGAAAGACATGCCAATGACCACCTTCTTGATATTGAACTCAAAGGCAGGCTGGGAGAGGAAGAGATGAAAATAGAGAGGGTAAACATAGTGTGTCAGTTCTTCAATTTCACGGAAGAATGGGTAGCATCATTGCAGCATATCCTAGTAATAAAGAGAGTTGTGGAATGCATCATAATCAACTCACTGCAGACGTGCTGTTAAGACTCAACCCGATATAGCACTTCTGCAGGTAGGGCAGTGTCCGCCATACCCCACAGAATCTTGTGATAGTAAAAGAAAAACAATGGTTCCACATCTGCATGTGGGCGCTGTATAATTTGCCCTGCCATCCTCAGGACTGCTGGTATCGACTGGCACGTCTATCAGTGGTCCTCCACTCGCTCTGCCGCAGCCAAAACTAAACAGGCCCCAAGGACACCTGCCAAGCCACTATGCCCCTATGTGCTCTCTTCCCTCAAACCTAATCAATATGGATTTGGTCGAGGACACATGTGCCATGATAAACGTACTGCAGCCGGTCGCATGTCCACACCTCCTGCACAAAAGCACACATTCTAGCAAGAAAAATCCCATGCATCAGCAGTGACTCTACGGAGCGGTTCAATTCTTCTGAATTGTGGCTGTAGCATAATGGATAGAGTGGATGTTGGGTCATAAGGCAGCAAGTGAACACTATAGGTGATTAATCAAGTTTAAATATGATTGGTAAGAAACGAGGAGAACGGAGTAAGACAATAACTAATTTGACAGTGAGACAACATCCACCTCTGTTTTATTGGCAAAAAAGGTGAGAAAGGCTAGATCATGATAGGAGGAGAAATTCTGATGGAGACATCACAGTTCCCCCATCCTGAGTTGGGGATGCATACATCTCTGATAGGCTTGTTTTGAATCTCAATCCCTTCAGAGTGAAAGGCTAAGTGACATCTCGCCGCATGTCTCCCATGTGGGTGCCGTGATTCACACAATGGTGTTATGTAAAGATGCCTGCCAGATAATCCAAGTTTCAATGAGTAATACCACACTTAGGAACAGAAGAATGCAAGAGTAACCCTTAAAAAAACTCAGTGACTGTAAAGCCCTTGGAGTCACTGGATGCTTTTCCAGACACACAAGAATGCTCAGATGCAGGATGTCGAACAATGTCATGGTTCACGTGTTTCGTAACGCTAAAGGTTTTGACTGGATGTGATTTGTGATGATGATCTGGGATGATGAAGATCTGAGTCATGTTGAGGTGTTTGAGTGGGCATAGCATTCTCACGGACTTTAGGATAGGACATTGGTTGTGACTGAGTGTGTTGTTTATCTTTTCTTTAAGGCTTGTGCATTGATTTTATGTAAATATGCTATGTAAATATACAGTTTTACTTATTTTCACACAATGTCAAATTATGTCATCATGTCAAAATGATCATATCAGTTTTGTTGCTCTGTGCACAGTTTACATAGAAATTCATTTGGCTTGTGTTTCATGAACAAGGCCATGACCTTATTTATTCTGCTCCAGTATAATTTCATGCAGGGGAGACAGGAGCCAGTTCACACTAGGGCTTCATCGCCATAACTATAATGTTAAAAGTCAAAAGTCCAATTATTCAAATGCGTGTTTTCTCTTAATTGCATTACATAATTGTTTTACAGGACAAATGTGGGTGATGACTCTATATTGGAAGTTTAATAGCATGCTCCATTGTGACAATTTACCCCATAAGGTGTGACAATATGCCTAAATAAAGGTCACAAAATGTCAACATGTGCTTCATGAACTTCCTCTTTTTTATCCTTGGCAATAGTCTAGGAAAAATTCAACAGTTTTTGAAGCCTAGACTTTAAAAGTTTGTCTAAACAGACTTACTGAGATGCATTCATTGCAGCAAAAGTGACAAACAACCCAGGTTTCCTTTATTTGAAAATCATTTCTACATGCTGACAGACACTATTGTAAAAGAGAGCTATTTGCTAGTCGTGATAAGCCCGCCCTCTCTAATGTAAGACATGGGAGAAGAAGAAAAGCAGAGGTGATTGGAACTATATTAGCTAGAATCACACCTGGTCAGTCAGTGGTTAGAAGCAGTCAGGATGCGGCCTGCAGTTAATGGCAGTTTATTCCTTGGATTTGCCAGAGAATGGCAGATTTTCAGGATCCTTCCTCTACTTCTCTTTGGTAACCCTCAGTGAGGGAGATGAAGCATTAAAGAAGCCGAACATGTCTGTGACTCCGGGGAAACCGGGGTCCTATAAATTATTCAAGGGCACGCAAACACAGAAAGACAGGTTGTCAGTTATCAGACTTTTTCTCTTTCATTTCTTCAGGAGACAGCAGAAAAAGGAAGGACAAGGGACTGTGTCTGGCGTTTCCGTCATTGTTCCTTGCGCCGGTCAGTAGCAGTAGCCGGAGGTTGTTCCTAACTGTCTGGACAGAAGAACACAGACCATTCTTAGAGGTTGTTTGAACTTTGGAGGAAGAGCCTTTCATATTAAATATCCACTCAGCTGCAAAGAACAGCCCCACCGCCTTTGACAAATAGTTACATCCAGTTTCTGTTTGCCCTGGCAGAGTGTGTGATTCTTTTCCCTCTCCACCACTTTAGTATGTTGTGATGTAGCTTTTAGCAGCCCCCACCCATGTCCTCTCCCAGCACTCTTCTCTCGTGAGACCATGTGAAATAAATAACAGACAGTGAGAGGTAATCAGTCGGAAAGGATCTGTAGGGCCAGGATACTGAGATTGGATTAAGACTCTTAGAAAAAACCGGAACTGAACACAACTGAATTTGCCAGATTTCAATTTGATATTAATTCCAAAATTTATATATTTTTATACAATTACATTCTTGGTAATCACTTGGATTAACTTCTGGGTTGTTTTAGTTAGCCAAAGATAGAGGAATTGGAAGCCACTTCTACAACAGATGGTCATCGTGTGGAGAGCAACAACATGTAGCCATCCTGACTAAATACAACAGGGCAGGAATCCGATCAGAGGGAAGCACCAATCCCAATTCCACGTGATCAGTAGACCCGCTAAATGGTGCTTCCTTCAATTAGGTTGTGCGAAAGATTGTGTTTTGCAGGCATAGGCATGTCCTATCTCAGCTATATTATAGTATCAGTTAGAAGGTTAATCGGAACCGAAGTTGCAGGATGAAAACAATGGCTCAGGCTCGGTCTCGGTCTCAGCAGTTTCAGAAACCGAGTCAAGTGACTCAAGATGGCATGGCTCCCTCCCTCCCTTTCACTTCCTCTCCTTGCTGTGTTTGGGATGAAGCCAAAGATGGGACGGACCCTTGCTGAGTGTGCAAGTCAGCATGACTCATTTAGCCGAGATCTCCATCAGTGGATCTGTGTGATGTGTAATCCAAGGTGGGTGGAACTTGGCTGGGATTAGTCTGTCTTCCTCCGTAGATGGGGACTCACTTCTGTGAACAGCCACTGTGCCAACATTTAGGTTCATTTATGCGTAGAGCTTTCTGTCCTTTCCCTCAGTTTTATTCAATGCAGTGTCTCAGACATAAGTATAATATGAAGCGTGAAACGCATTTGCACCTTTTCCCATCTCCCAGACAGTTACAGTAGATACAGCTATTACACTGTCTGTGTGCATCACCTCTAACCAAAGTAATACACTGTTCCATCTGGCTGCATTGAAATAGCTCATCTATTGAATACCTGCGCATGATGAATGCAACTTTAATAGAGCACCTGCATTTCAAACACATATGGTAGACACTGATTTTTCGACACACTGTGGCTCTCAGAATGGATTCTGTCAAATGCTGATAGTTAACTGGCACTTGAGAGGGACTCATCAAATCTACTTTTACATATCAACGTGTCACCAGTCAAAACATCCAACACTAGTTCAAAGTGACAACGTCATACTTGTCACATCCTAAGATCTTAATTTTGACACGTTTATGCTAACTTTGCACAGAAAGCGGGCAATTACACACTAATTGGCTTTCCAAACACAAGACAGATATTGAACATGCCAGGTGTTCATTCGACAAAAAAACAGAGACCTGTTCAACATGAGGTTCAAAACAGGTGCTTAACCAAATCCTGTGTACAAAATTGGAACATGAGATATGTTTTAATCAGTGTGAGTTGATGTGCGTCATATATCTGCCCTTTGTAGTTGATGCCACTTGGCCAGCCTTGAGTGTACCTCTGTATGGTTGAGAAGGAGAGTTATCACTCACTTGGCCCTTATCCACGGTGAGGACTGAGAAGCAAAAAAAAGGAGGTGTCTAACATCATGGAAAAGTTTCCCCACTTTCTTGGCTAACAGACAGATGAGATAACTGCTAAATAAGTCATGCATGTCACTGACAGGTGTGTGTTTTGTGCCTAAACTGTAAGAGTCAGTGGATTTTAAAGATTTGAAGTAGAAATCTAAATGTTTTTCAGGTTTGCATGATGGTTTCCAGAGCTGCATACTGTCAAATCCAAAATACGAGGATTATATATGGAATAAACAAGACGAGGGCCAAAGGAAGGGAGGATGATGACAGCAAGGGATAAACACCAGACTTCTCACGTGTGCCGGCATGACCTGTTTTTCCTGTTTGGCACTATGTCAAATATGAAGATCTGGTCTATCTTATACTCGGGCCTACATCTAGATGACATTTCAGGGTTGTATAACTGGCTTGATTGAATGGCAATTAACATCCCAAAAATACTGACTAATTCCAATGCCATTGCTTTGTTCCAGCAACTTTTGTTTCCACTTGGGCTCTAAATGTTAAGATTATTTGCCTTTTAAATGCAGGTGACTGTTCTATTCTGTGCACAGCAAGAGTAACTTATGCTAACAGTCTCTATTTGCAATCCTGTCTTTCATTTCACCACAGAAACAACACTGCATTGTATCGATGGAACTCAGCGAAGACGATGAGAATACACATGGTGAGTTAACTGCTGCAAATCCCTTTTCCTTACACTATAACAACAATCTATGTATGTGCCGTTGCCGTTTCTGCTCAGTTATTAACCTTTTTGTTTCACTCAATTTAATTTGCAAATGGTTCTCGTGTAAGCGAACCTTTCAAGAATCTGTGTATCGCTATACACAATAACCTGCAATGAGTTTATCTTAGGAGCGTTTCACGACTGTTTTATCAAGAGTGTTTGGTGAGTGCACGTCAATGTTAATACTTCTCCCTTTCACCTTTCAAACAGAACAAATGTGTCATTTTTCATCACAGATTAGAGCTGGTGGACTGACTACCACCCACTGTCCATGTTGAGAGTGCTGCAGGCCAGGCCAGCACAGGCCGCCATGTCAAGGTCACTTTCTGAAATTGTCAGGCACATCCAAAAAAATCCTCAGCCTTGCAGTGGTTCTACAACCAAAGAGTGCCAGCCATCCACATGTTATGACAGGTGACAACCAAGTTTCTGACTAGACTGGAAGCTTTACACTCCCTACCCACGCACACCGCAGACAGTCCCCTCGAGGGACTGCTCACCATGGGAACCCGTGATTTGCTCGTGGCCACATCTTTCTAAGGTAATTAAGTGCAGGGAGATGGGGAGGTTCATCTTGAGATAAGTCACTAATTGAAACACTCCTATCAGGAAGAGGTCAAATTGTCCATCACTTCTTTTCTCTCACAATCTGCAAGGCTTTTGAGTGGCCTTTGCTATTAAAGTTGAGTGGTCTGAAGAGGTTAGTGGATGGTTTGCACTGTTGGATGTTGAGCTCATACACTCATTTGTTCCATTTGTTGATTAACCTTTATTTGTTCCCTCCCCTGTTTTCATCTTTAGCTGTTTTAATTCCATTCCTTTCCAGAAGCTTGATCAGATGCTTTTCCTGTTATCTTGAGATGGCACATGCGCTCTCTTCTCCTAAGTGGCTCTTAACACTTTTAGGTAGTAAAGGCCAATTACACAAACAGCACTAGTGGGCTCTATCTTTTTCCCTTTGATTGTATCTTTTCAGAGAGTTATTAGATCTAGGGATTGCAGTACTGCTTCAGCACGGTTCTGTGTAGGTTTGCCTGTCTTACAGAGAGTTAGGCTAGCTTCAGTAATCCAATGGCAGCGATATCTCAAAACGGACATTATGTATATTATGCCCGGATAATCAGTTCAATTAGTTGAAATACATGCATCTTTATATTTTAGGCTATTCAGCTCCAGGCTATCCATTCAAGGTGTAGCTTATTTCGGAATTAATTAGATAATAATAACGAGTGAAGAGAGCAAAACACCTCCATTTATTATTTGCCATTATTTCCCCACCTGTTCTCGGCGACATTACACAAGGGATAAATGGGGATGTTTACTAATCATGTGTACCATGTAAACAGTTCTCTTGTAGAGAAATTAGTCAGTGGAAACAGTAAACAAACCCTGTGTCCCCAAGCCTGTAAGTCACTTCAGCACCTCTGATAAGTACAGCTAATACTGTCACTATCATAATGGAGCATATTTGGTGGGACTTACACCTACTGAAAGGGTGGGCTCAGATTGTCTGGCTTGTTGGGTGAACTAAGTCCCCAGCTCCTGTGCAGCAGATGCCCTTTATTTGTCCTTCAGAGGAGAGCGAAGGAGAAAATCGATGAGGCTTTATTGTTGCTTGGAATCCACACATAGCATGAGTAGAAAGGAAGTGCTCAGTAGAACTGCTGGACTTATTGCATGTAGGGAGGGGGTCAGGAAGTCTCCGGTATCTGGAGATCAATAGGGGAGAAAAACTGAGGAGAGGCAGAAGGAACAGAGGTCTGACCTGAAGTGTTCTTTGTTTCATTGAGTTTAATGTGATAAAATATTTAATGCATATGTAATATTAATATTGTTTAATACTGTACAATACAACTCACTTTAGAGGGCTTCCCCAGTTCAGCATGCATGGGAAAAAGGTTTCTACCTGAAATGGGAATTCCTTATTTCACAAAATCTAAAGTAAATTCTAACATGGAAATAGTAGCTTGGCCTAAGATAAGAAAGGACAAGGTGGACTAAATATAAGTTCTTATATGAAAGCTGATGTTGAATTTGAAACTTATTGTTTCATGTAACTTATTGTTAGTCATTTCACAAGAGCGCATTCAGTGCTTCTCTATTTATTTCTGTTAGCATTTTCTTCATGTCCTTCAATACCACAATTATGTTATATGCTGCACTGCCATCTATTGATGTGGATCAGTTTTACGTTAATTAATCTGAAACTAATAAGTTTTAAAGAGCAGTCTACATGATATTCAAGTCACTTACTGTCCCAAAAAAGCAGAACCAGGCTTTGTCATACTTTTGCCTTTTGACTTGTTCTTCCGTACAGATACCAATTCTCCGATTGTGCCCGCTAATAAAGCACGATAAACGCGTTCAATTTCGCTCTTCACGTGAGGATTCTCTTTGATGTTTAGTGAAACATTGTGGGTCACATCACTTCAAAATAGCTAAATACAGTAATACCTCGGTTTACGAGTTTAATGCGTTCCAAGAGCGAGCTCGTAAACCAAAATGCTCCTACACCAAAACAACTTTCCCCATAAGAATGCACTAAAAATCAATTAATTCATTCCACATGACCACAAATGCCCATTTAAAAAAAAAAAAAAAGGGTTTTACCCTATTAATTGCAGTTAAAATTGTAACCATTAAGATCTCATATAAATACTAATTAATAATTGACAATTAAACAAAAAAAAACTTGACAATTTACTGTAATGCACTTCAGGTTTGAGCAGCCTGCTTGGAGGAGAGAGAGGAGGGAGGAGGGTATGTGTAAAAACGGTATGTTTCCCCATTATGTACATTGTACTGGGGTTTATTTTTCATGGGTTGGAAATGCACCACATATGACCAAAACAACTTTTATAGAAAGACTACAGTCTAAAACTCATTGAAGTCTACACATTTTAGATGACATAAACCCAACTTATTTCGTAATGTGGCAAACTTTAGCACAGAACTACTGATTTCACTTTTTAACACTAAGAGAACAATGTAGTAGCTGTCACATTAAATTCATTCTCGCCTAAATCTCCCAACTATTGTGACATGCTGGAGTGAAAGCCCAGACATTTTACAAAAGGAACTATGCAAAGAAAATAAAAAGACATTAAACGGTCTTCACATTTGTCGTTTGTTCTGTGTCAAGAATAAGAATGCCGCAAATGGGCAGGAATCAGAATTGACTTGTGTTAGATGCCCCGTAGCAAACTTTCTTGCCTGGGGTGGAATTGCTTGCCCGGGGCTCAGCGGTTTAAAAGTTTTGAAACAAAACAGCTAAATGTTCTTGCAGTGATGCTACAATCTATTTTGCAGTTCTCTTTGTTTTTGAAGTGACATGGTAACTCTAGAATTAATCTGACAGCTTTCAAAAGTTAACTTATGAAAACTTTATAAGCTACTTTACAAGCATATTTGCAAATTAAACTCAGGACCTCCTGAGATGGAAGATAAAACTGGGAGTATGTTTTTTGTTTGTTGCCATTTTAATACTGACTTGGTACCAGAGGGTGTTGCATTACAAGTAACTTAAGGTACATAAGATTACTAGTAAATTAGTAAAGCAGCATATAACTTTTTTATCCCATTTTTTGACTGACAGGTCTCCTGTCCTCATGTTGAGAGAAATGGTGAGCGAGCTTGGACGTGTTGTGTGCGCTGTGAATGTGATGCTTGATGTAGATCTACATCACCACATGGCACAGAGACACATGGCACAAAAACAGACTCAGTATTCTTAAAAATGAATAAAAACAGTTGGTTTCCGGAGGATGATGGAAGCACAGAGGCACAGGAGAATCGAATAATATAATTTTTAATGAACATAGACCAAAACACCTGAAATACACAAAACAGTACTCTGTGTGCAAAAACAAAGAACATAAACGCTTGATCAAAACTATAACAAAAACAGCACCTCTTGTGCGAATACTTGGCATCAAGCGACACTGACCGCGAAAAATACCACCATACTATGACAACACAAGACAAAGACTGAACGCAAACATGAGGTATAAATAAAAAAAGGAGGTAATGAGGGAATTAGACACAGGTGACAAGACTAATGAGGTGACTGAGTGACTCGACAGGTGAGGGAAGGGAAGATCACAGGAGGAATCAGGAAGACTGGACATTGAATTATTACATAAACCTGCATAAATTAAATATTTGAAATAATATGAATATACGTTATGTATTTAATATCACTTTATGAACCAGTGTCTTTGCAGCTACTTTAGTTACACATCATTTCTGTGTATAATTTTGAAAAAGTTGTGTTACATGTGTTTATTTCTGAGTTCAATTCACATTTGTATTGTACTTCTCGTATTACATGACCTTTAAAAGCAGCTTTTCAGAAATGTACTTGTTTTTATTGCTGAAATAAAAGTGTTGAACTTTTGTTCTCCTGCGCCCTGTTCTTCTGCAATCCTGAACGGTTTGAGCTACTATAAAAGCATGAATTTGCATTTCTTTCAGCCTGAGGCTTGTTCATTAAACTTATGGTGTGATACCAGTGAGTTCTAGTGACTGGCCAGCACAGAAATAAATTCCCTTAGCTGTCCAGGAAAAAAGAAACAACTTGGAAATGTACATTTTGTTACATTTGCCAAAAATAGAACTCCTGTGTTATTTTATTATTAAAAATCAAATATGCAAGACCAGCCCAGATGACAAAAATAAAGAAAGAAGAAGCATATTACTTTTTATAAATAACAACCAGGTAATGCGATAAGTCACTTTTTAGGGAGAAATGCAATAATATTTTACCATATCACTATTAAAAGTAACTTTCCTCAACACTGCTTGTTGCTGAAGTAAAAGTTTGTTTGAAATCATTATGAAAATCATTATGAATTCTCTCCATCCTGCAAACTGAATAAAATTGTGTTGATTGACGTCATTCAGAAATTGTTAGTAAATTTAACTAAATAAATGGTAAGTAACAAATTGAAATAAATGAGAAATGGACATCCATAAATAGCCTTTTCTTGTAAAACTTACTCCAATATCTTGTTTTAAATATTTGTGTTATTTACTACTTTTCTCTTTTTTTTTTAAGTGTAGTCCATAAAGCTGACCACCAAGTGACCTGCTGATATGATGATACTATGGCTATTTTTGTGCTTTCTCTCACAAAGAAGTAAAAAAAAACAAAAAACAAATATATATATATATATATAACAACAACAACATACTGCCTGTAGTGTTTGTATTATTTATTTATTTCTACTTTTTTTAATACCAGTGGACCAGCCTATTTTCATACTTTTCATACAAAATCTCGCCTAGAGCCTCAAAAACTCACGGTCAGTTCTGGAATCACGGCAGCTGAATAGCAGAGCACCAAACGCTATTTATAGAGTCTATGTTTTATAGAAAAGTACGAACCAGGGGAGTGATTTTGTCTAGTAGCCTACAGCGTTTTTACACGAAGACACTTAACACATACATTCGAGTGAGATCTGGTTATTTCTGTTTAAATCAGTGTGAAATCTCTCGTTCATATAGCCTCTGTACTTACAGTCAGTCCATACCATATAGCTGCCAGGTCAGCTACAGTCAGTTGAATAAATGCAAGTACTAGTGTTATTTCAGGCACTACACACATCACACAGGCAGGAGTTTGAAAAAAGAGCATTGTATTCCAAAGGCCAGGGTGTTTAATATGAGCCGTGGTAATGCACACTCATAACATTAATTTTGCACTGTAAGCAGTCTCATTTATGCTCCTGTAAGCATTACACACATCATCATCCCAGGCTTATAATAACTATAAACATTTCCATTTTTAGTAAATATATGACTTTTTAAAAATGCAGTTAACCAGTGCAGCAGGATGTTGGCTTATTAAACAGTAAAATGCTGTGTAGGAAATAAAGATAACAGAGAGCGAGAAGTAAAAAGAAAAAACTTGCAACATTTATGTGTAATTGAGAATGTGGCACCCACAATGCATTGGTGGCATGCCTTCTGAGCTATTAAGCAATTGCACTTGCCCATGAACAAGTCAAAGCCATTCCCAGCCTTGTCATATTCCACATTCAGAAAATCTCAATTAATGTAAGTCCATCCTCGCGGAGAACACTCAGATGATCTGAGCTGAAGGGGCTTTTCCTGCCACATTTTCCTAAAGTGCTTTGTCTGCCGGTATCAAGTAACTTAAGGCACTTGTGTCTATTTGCATTACACAGAGGAGTTAAAAAGATGACGACTAAAATAACCCCCCACCATTTCCTGCTCTTTCACTTCATCGTTTGAGAATTTAAAGGAATATGCCTTTCTCCCGGCATTTTCTCCCTTACCATTTGGTTTTTCCTTTTTTATTTGAATCTTTTGAGAGGGTGAGTCATGTACTGAGGCACAAGGAAAGCTCCCTCTATGCAATGAGCTTCAGTCTGTGCACACCAGTTTCAAAACATACTAAAATCCTGGATGTACAGCAAGAACAGATCTTCTTTATCAACAGTGCATGACTGTGGATTCCGGAACTTTTTGATTCATCTTTCAATTTTAGAAAAATGTTTTAAGTAAAGTGATTCTCATTGTGTTTTGGCATAAATCTACCAATGTATGCAGAATTTTATATTAATACAAGTATAATGTCATTATTTTGCTCCTATATTTCAGCTATATTTTCAACATCTGACAGCTATGAACGAAGAATCGGAATCGGCTGATGAAACAATGAGTATATAATGCTATAGACCTGTTAAATTGATACGGTGGTGCCCCCTTTATGATTTTTCTTTTTTGCATGTTTGTCACGCTAAAGTCTTTTAGATCAGTCTTTTAGACGACCCCCCCCCCCCCCCCAACTAACTAATTTGTTAATAAGAATTTTTGTTAGTTAAGAGTAGTTATAAGAATGTTAATAGCGCAATACTCATTTGTTTGTGGAGTTATTTATTAATAACTCAAGTGTTTCCAGCTTAGTACAAACTCAAATTTTAATGTTGAGAAGAAATGTTGAATAGTGTCCACAGAGCCCCCTACAAAAATGTTAAAACTCTAAGTGTTAAAATGCAACTGGTTAACTGTTATGTCAAAGTCTCACATGCACATGTAATTCCCTCCCTACAGGCACGAAATAAAGTTTTTATCTCACTGAGTGCAGAGTGGTCGGCTCGGCTAGTGCACGATGAAGCGTTATTTATAGATTTCAGACAACAGGAACGAGAAAAGGGGCCAACTCAACCTGGCATGATGCACAACAGAGATGATACTCAATCAGCCAAGAGCAAACATGAGGTTGAGGAGAGAAAGACCAAAAACAACGCAGAAAGGAGAGAAAAAGAGTTAGAGAAAAACAATGGAACAATTTGGATAGGAAGTGCAACAAGGATGAAAGAGGAAAGGTAATTAGGGCAAAGAAATAAGAGAGAGGGGGCCAGAGAGGGGAAAAGATAAGGGTGAGGTAATGGAGAGAGAGAAGGGATAGAAAGCAGCATATGAAGAACTTAATCCCTCTCAAAGATGATTGAGAGAGTGTGAGAAACATGTGGAAAGGGGACACAGATAAAGTTGGGGTGAGAGTTAGAGATAGTGAGTGAAGAAGCCAGTGTGTAAAAGAAAGAGATGGTGTGTGTTGGGTGAGGGGACTCATTTGAGACGGATGGTCTTTTATCTGCCCTCTGCAGTGGAGATGGGGTGTTTGCCCTCTGCTCCTCTCAGCCCCAGCAGAATAGAGGGAAAGAGAAAAGGAGAGTGAGGGAGGGACGAATGAAAGGATAATCATTTACTATGTAGGTCATTCCTGTGCTCTTCAGAGGAGCAGGACTGGAATAGCATTGGCTCGAGCTCACACCGTGAGGTGTCCCATTTGGATGTTCCACACTAAGACCACCATCTCCTCCCTCAAGAATTGTCATCCAGAAGCTCTGAAAGCTACTTACTCTCCTATAACTATTTAAAGGCCATACCAAGAATCTGTATTTAATTATTATGAACTATATCATAAATTAGCATTACAATAATTGCTTTCTTAATTAAACATTCATGTCTTTATTTTATGAACACTCGTACAGACTCAAACTGAGTGAGCAATTGACATAATAAGAGTAATTATCCTTTAATATTGTTCATCCTATCTTTTGAGATAATTTAATTTAAGCTCTTTGTAGTCCAAAAATGCAGCATGTATTTTTTTTTCTTTTTCTTCTGAATAATTTACAATTTGAAAAGAACATGACATTTTGGCAACATCTCATTCCCTCGACACTCTTAACAATAAAGGTTCCAAAGGTTTGGTTTTTGGAGTGATGCCATAAAATAACTATTTTTGGTACCTCAAAGAACTGTTCTTTGCAGGGAACAGTTCCTAAAATAGCTCATTTATTTCTTAGTGTAAATAACATTGGAATAGTCCAAATAAATGTTTCCACTACAGAGTAGGCTGTATACCTTTTGTGGAATGAAGAGGTTTCATGAATGTCCAGGAATTTTAGGGTGAACTATCCCTGTAAAAGTTCTTCATGGAACCATATTTCCACCATGACAACTCTCGGAGTGGATATGGCAACGTTGATATGATGTTTGGTCTTAGCAGAATAGATCTGCTGCCGGGGAGTGAGTAGTGGACTTGCTACTGCCAAGCTATACATAACATGAGCAATTAAGACATGCTGCTGCTGTATAATACATGAATTACCCGCAGTAGATCTATACAGGTGGAGCTAGGGAAGGTGGAGGCTCTCTGAGGTGCTCTGCACTGCTAAAGCAAATGCAAGTTGAGCAGCGAGCTCATTGGCTAATGATACAGCAGGGACCAATCAGCTGTGCCCTATAGAGAATTATGTGATTTCAAGCAGATTATCAGCCAGAGCCATCTAGATTTTAATATGCCAGCACAGAACTTTTATTTTGTAGTTAACTATTTCATGTCTGTTTGTCATGTTAGTAATTCCTGATTGTCAAATAATACTTTCCTTCTTCATTTTTCATCTAACCATATGCACAAGACTCTTTTCCTATTCTGTGGTTCTGCATCAACTCGTTCTCTGTCAGTCATTGTCTTCCCTCTTATGCTCAATCATTTCTTTTTTTCATTCTCCCTCAACAAAACCTGATTTCTCTGTCAGCTGTGTGAAATGAACTAGGTACTTCAAATCAACACCTGCACCTTTGATTCTAGGTCATTGAGTAAGACAGACATTATGCAGAAAATATAATCATGTGCAATTAGATACTGTCCAAGATAATCACACGGTTCCCTGAGCCATTCCTCATTGATGTGTTTAAGATATGCAGGAAAAGATGGCTCGCACCCTGGCCGAGGTTCTTTCTCTAATTAAAGCGAAATGCCCTCAGAGAATAAGCTGTCATGGCAACCAAGTGACAGAGAGGCTGTGCTGTTTTTTGAAGAAGACAGTGTGACAATGCATCACACGTGCAAAGTGTACTGGAGGTTTTTTCACTTAGAACAGTAAAACTAGTATACTTAAAGATTGAAGTATGTAATATGCTTATTTAAATTGTTAACTGTTTGTTTTATGAAATGTAGTTGCACAGTTGCTTACAGTAAGTAGAATGTCTAAAGTGGATTATCAAACTGAACATTTCATTTTTTGTGCTTTACTATCATTCTGTAAATCTGATCATAGTGCATATCATATTACTGTCATCATGTAGATCTGATCATATTGCACACTTTCAACTATAAAACGTCCATTGAAACATTAATCCAAAGATTTCAGCATTTTCAGCTTCTTTCTTATTTTTAATGTTGTTTTACTCTCTCCTTCTCTCTATTTTTGTGTTATGAAAATGGTCAGCTCAATCTCAGACTCCATAGTCAAGATGTAATAAGATTTCAGATTCTGGCTGTCATGAAGCACTGTGGATTTTGTTTGTGTGGTTATTTATATAACAGATTTGGGTCAAGAGGTGTTATTTTAAAGTGTTAGCCCCTTTAACCAATCTCTGCTGGCAACACGCAATAATTGACATTGTTAAGTACAGAAGAAGAAAAAAAACACACGTCTGACCTTTGCTGCTTTCGTTAGTGTGTTCACAAGTCAATTCAAGTATTGTATAGTACGTTCCTCCCTATTACTCACCTGTACAGAAACATCTGATTGGTTAATGTTTGATACAAAGTTTACTCGTTCTATCCTTAAGTGACCGCTCGTTTCCTCCTTACAGCACGAAAGTTGACTTTCTTGTCAAACAAGAAACCAATTTTCAGGGTGCGAAGAAATCCAATTACTGAATCTTTAGGATTATGGGACCAGCCTGTGGAAATTGTTTGGGAATGATTCAGTCCGCATGGTATAAAATCAGGCACTCTGGTGCTGAAGACTGATTGGACAGTTGTAAATTAAGAGGAAAAAGTATTCTCAAACTACCATAGTCAAATCTTGAGCCCCCCTGAGATTGATTTAATTACTTTTAGTGCTTCAGTTTCAGTCGTAACTTTAGGTGTTCATGCTTGTAGTTCGGTTCTCTTGGATCTTTTGTTCTGGACCAAAACATAAAGTTATACATTTAGTTTTGGTTCATTTAGCGTTGACACTGGCGTTTTTAACACCAGAAGTAGAAATAGAAATCAAAACAAAACAAAAAACTCAGCTTTAAAACCACTTATCAGCTGAGAATTTATAAAATGTGTAAAACAGTGACAGGAATTCCTCTGTTACACACACACACACACACACACACACAAACACAAAGTTCTCCTGCAAGGATAGACGCCTGATCTTGAGCAACTTTGCTCTAATGACGAAAAAAAATGCTTGAACATTCTGACCTTTTTAAAATTGCATCTTATTGGTTTGTTTAGATGTGGGTCCATGTGCTGTTACTATTCCTATTGAACCCACCCGAGTTCATTTGGAAACACCAGGGTTCAGATGGCAGCATCGGCACTTATAACAGAGTTTGTTTTAATCGAACCATACATGCCAAGTGTGAACATGTCTTAGTCATGGAGACTATAGGGAGAGTTGGAACATGGGGTGTGTTTTAAAACCAGTGGTTTACATATTTAAGAATGGTTTTGGAGCAATTCTCACAATGAACTTGCTTATTAGCTTGTGTATTGCCAACATATTGGCTGCTTATTAGTACTTCTAAAGCACATATTTATGCCTTATTCTGCATTCCTTAATCCTATGTCATAGTTAAACTGATCCCCAACCACAAATACCTTAATAACTATTAATAAGCAGCAATTAAGGAGTCTATTGAGACAAAAGTCATAATTAATAGTGAACATGTTCCCCAAACTAAAGTGTGACCAAGGTATACGTAACCACAACCATCCTGGGGTATCTGTGTGAAACAGAAACATAGCTAGGTAAAGAATACAATGTGTGGAATTTATAGGATGTGGTATATTACTTCAAAATGTGTATGTCGTAAAAGTCCCTAGTCTCTTTTAAATAAAACTGTTACTCATTTTTGTCTTCATTCCTTGCTATATGCAGTCTACTATGAATATGACTTTGCAATATGCTATTTCAATGTTTCCTCTTGTCTTGTAGTTTTATTGAAATATTGTCTCTCTTTGACAATTCAATTTGAGCGAGTCTTATCTGGCCCAGACGAAATGGTGCGTGTGTTCTGGAGCCTGGCACGCTTTATAGCCTTCTGTTGCAGCAAGGTGAGAGAGACATGGGAGTGATTTCTTTTGCCATCATGCACAACTATAAATCCCCCATGCCCACCCTGGATAACAGCAAATGCTTGATGACAGGTTAACGTTTGCCATTTGATATTGATGATGTATGGCCTTTCATAGGAAACACAAGCATATTTCAGCTTTGATTCAGCCTTGACATTAGAGTCCCTCAAGAAACAGCTCTCAATCTTATATTCACGGCTATTCAGTGGAATTTGAATAATATATTCATGAAAATAGCTGGGGATACAAACAAAAGATGTGGATCAGCTCATGTTTGTTCTGCTTATGTTCTTTTTTTGCAGTCGTTACAAAATGTTCCTGTGAAATTATATAATTTTGTTCTACTGAATTTCATATTCACTTTCAGTGTATGTTGACTCCAGAGTTAAGGAAGCCTCCTTGCTTCCTCACTGATCTAATATTTTAAACCCCATGTGATGGAGAAATATCTGAGCTTAGAAGACAAATACATATAAATACAAATCAATTCGAATTCAGGCAGTTCAAGTCCAATTTCCACATTCATCATTTATAGGGATAGTTTACCTACAACTAAAAATAATTTACCCACAACTGATGGTTATACTTTGTTCATTAGAGAACTAAATTCTAGGCTGGATGAATGTGAATGGTGACCAACGACTGTCAAGCTCCAAAAAATTTTTTTTAATACAACTTAAGTACTAAATATAAACAAATAATGTTAATCGTAAACAATAAGTATGATGTTATGCTCACTTAAAGACAATTTAAAAGTATATTTGCGGTATAAATCTACTACACTAGTAGTTTTCTGAGAGTATACTTAAAAGTGTACTGTCATAAACAAAATAATGTGCTACAAGTATTTGACCAGTAAACTATTAGTATACCTTTAAGTTCACTACTGTTACACTTATACACTCACATTTACATTTAGGCATTTAGCAGACGCTGTTATCCAAAGCGACTTACATTGCATTCAAGGAACACATTGAATTAGTTCTTGCTTTCCCTGGGATTGAACCGGTGACCTTTGGTCTTGTAAACACCAATGCTCTACTGGTTGAAATACAGGAAAGCTACACTTAAATTTACTTAAAATTTACTTAAAAATTTATTTTATACACTAAAAAACTTTAACAATTTAGTTAAATTGAAACGGTCCACTTAAAAGCAACAAGTTCACAACACTCACAATGATACCGTCTCTGTCCTCGCATACTTCTGAGGTCAGTCTTTCAAGGTCACCTGGTATGACCGGTCTCCAGGAGAACGCAAGTCCGTTCTTTGCATTCTCAGAATTGATAAACATCCTGTGTTTCCCAATCCTGTTCCTAGAGGCAACACTACATACCTGACTAAACTCATTCCCATGTCCTTGTGGATCGTTAAACTGTTTGGGTGTTTGTTCCGTGTTCCATGTTCCATGGTCCAAGTTCCTAGTTTCCCGAGTTGCACACGGGTGCCGTTTCTTGTTTATATTCAAAGTCTTTTGTTTTCCGTTTTATAATAAAGTGGTGTTTATGTAGTTACTTTATATTATATTATGGAGTTTCAGTTTTTAAACCTGCTGTTCTTCGTCCTCTTTTGTTTGCACTGCAATCTATAGACATGACAGTTCTAGCTC
Source organism: Rhodeus uyekii (assembly GCA_037043235.1). Lineage (NCBI taxonomy): Eukaryota > Metazoa > Chordata > Actinopteri > Cypriniformes > Acheilognathidae > Rhodeus > Rhodeus uyekii. Next base: position 2,402,838 of record JAWRVZ010000058.1, read on the forward strand.
CAGGAAAGTGAGAAAGATAGAGAGTTACAAAGTTACATTGCCATCTACTGGCCTGGCATGTGCTATACTATGTTGTTGTTGTTGTTGTTGTTGTTTTTTGTCATTTGCGCAGTCTCCATGTGAACGAGGATAGTTTTTGACAGTGGTGTCATCTGTACGTGAAAAACGTTTTCTGCTTTTAACACATCTCTCACATCCACCAGCTGGAATGCCCATGATACCCAGCAGAGGGCACTCCTCTGGGCTCCTTTGCTTACCGTAACCCTTTTGTCAGGGTTCTGTCAGTCAGTTTCGGTTTCTAGTGTGTTGGTCAACAGAACCCTGACACTGCTCTCTCTTTGTGTTGTGTGAGGGCGCGTGACATTTCATGCGTGCTCTCGTGTCCATGTGATTTCATGTCGTCCGTGTCGCACGCGGTTGGTTTTGCCGTGTGTTTGTGCCTCATTAGCGCCTCCTTGTTTCCCGTAATCATTCCCAGCTGTCTCTCATTACTACCTTCCCTCATGTGTCCTATATATATCGCTCAGTGTTCGTTGTCCGGCTTCGCGTCGTTGTCTCTCCATGTTTGTCTCTCTATGGTTGTGACCTGTTCCTGGTCCCTGTTCCATCCGGTTTGTCAGTTTATGTTCTAGTTTGGTCTTATTCGTTAGGTTTTCCCCTTTCCCCTTTGTTGGTTTTCTTTTGTATGTGTTTATTTTGTAATAATAAATATCCTTTACCCTGCACCTTGAGTCCTCCCTTTAAGTATCCTGTGACACCTTTGACACAACTCATTGTGTGAGATTAGGTTCATCTGTCTCTCATTATCTTATTAAACGCTTCCCATTTAAGCCCTGTATTTTCATTCATTCTTTGCAAAGTCTTGTACGTGTCATTTCTGAGTGTGCTCCCTCTGGTTTGACTTTCTGCCTGGTTTCCTGGATTTCTGCCCTGTTGTCTTTTTGGATTATCTGCCAAATCTGTGTTTTGACCTATTGCCTGTTTTATAAATTTGGATCTTCAAACGTGTCAGAGAAGTTTGTCTCAACATTGTTGCTGTGTAATTGTGCTTTTAATCTTTGTTGATTGAATTTGGAAAACATGTTCTCTCACCATTCCTGGTTTCTAACACTCGCAGCGTTTGGCTGGTCTTGCGGCTGTCAGAGCAGAAATGAAAGCTGCTGCTCTTTGTGTGTTTGTTGAATCCCATCACGTTCAGCTTATTAATCGTCCATTAGATCAAGAGATCTGAAACATCCTTTCGATGTACCCATCCATAGACCCTCTCCTCAAAAAAATCTGGTCAGAAGTGGTTGAAAGTGGACAAAAGACACCAGATGTAAAAGGGAATGTGTCTCCCTGGTCTACTTGTGATCCGATTGACCAAAACACATCTTAATGCCTGGTGTAAACAGCACCATTGTGTGAAAAAGAGTTGTGTGAACTTTCTGCTACTTCGTTTGTGTTCCATAGTATAAAGAACGTCATTCAGGTTTAGATGAATAAATGATTGTAGAATTTACATTCCCATGTGAACTGTTCTACAATAACCCCACATGCTTGAGCATTGTGCTACAGGGAAGCAACACAACTGTCAAAAGGGTGAATCACTCTGACACATTCATGGAATGCAAACATTTATGTTCACAGTTATAAATCAAAGTGTTCTTTCTGTCCATATCGCAGTCGCTCTGTCATTAAAGCTCTCTTCCACAGTCCTTCTTTGCTCATTACGGCATGAAGAGACTCAGCAGAGGCCTTGTTAAAGGCAGGAGATGCCGGCTATGAGAGAGCCGAGCCCCAGGCGTGAGTTAGTGTGCTGTGTGTTTGCTCTGGCCGTGAGCTCTGTGCATTTACTAATATTAGTGGAAGTGCTGGAGGCAGAAGAAAGAGAGGCCAGGGAGGGCAGCTATTTTTAAAAGTCGGTCTGTGCCTTGTTCCTGCCCAGTCCCTGCCCACGCGTGGCCATGTGTGCGCTCACCTAGTGGTGCCGCATACAGCGTAGGGCACAACTCTTTCTCTTTCTGTCTCTATGGCTTTGTGTCTGTCCACTGTCTAAATCCTTCCACCTCCCCCACTCCTGCAGTCCTTTACTGAAAAAAAAACATTTTTTTAATGATTTTACATATGTATTTTTGAAGAACATGGGAGAGGTTTTTGTCTTGTTGCCGTGGTATTGTTGGTGGTTGCCAGCTGGTTTTTTAATAATATATAAACATTTTCCGTATGAACAAACAAGTTATCATACACCCAACAAATGGGCTAGTTCCATAAATATTAGATGATATTGATGACAGGGTTATTACTGTTAATAACCCTAAAACTTAAACTAAAATCATTCTTAATAATTTTAACTTTAAAAACACGACTTTAAATAGCCTGAAGCTATTTCCAGACTTGCTCTTTGTGGCTGAATTGGGCTGAGGTTTGCAAAAACAAATGAATGCTGCTGCTCAGCCTTTAAATAGCTTCTTGCAAGACCTATGAAAAAAAAAAGAGAAGAAAATCCATTCATACAGTCAATGATATATAGTCCTCATTGACATTGCAGTGGTAATGCAGGCGCGTAATGTTTCCCTCTCTGGGCCGGCTGGAGGAGATGAGCGAGTGAGTGTGTGAGTGTGTATCAGGACCTCAGAGAGGAGAAATAACAGTATCTGCTCTCTGTTCATTTTAAACTTTATTCTTCCCTCTCATTTCTCTCTGTAACTGCTATCCAGCAGCATCTTCTTGCCACTCTGTTACTTACTCATTCCTTTCCTTTTTTCTTTGCGTTCCTTCCTTATATCCTTCTGCATCCCCTTCTTAGTTCTTCCTTCCGTTTCCTTTTTACTTCCTTTCTTTTCTTCCCAATTCCTTTCCCTTCCTTTCTCCTTTCTTATTTTTCCTTTTTTATCCTTCCTTCCTTCTGCTTCCCTTTCTTATTTTTCTCCATTTCCCTTTCTTAATTGTCCTTTATTTCCTTATTTTTTCCCTCCAGTTATCTTTATTCCTTATTCATCTCCCCTTCATTCTTTCCATTTCTTTTTGTTCTGTCTTTCTCTCTCTCTCTCTTTATCTCTCTGACTTACACATGTGTTTCTTCTCCTCTTTGCCAGGCTTGGTTTTATTGACTTATAGCAGTTCTGTTCGTCCGTTTGTTTTCACAGCAACCTCTGAGTTCCCACACTGTTTTTCCTCCATCATTTCATTCTTCAGCTTCAACGGGGACTCATCTTTCAATTGTATTTCTTCAATAAATACTGTGGCTTGTGGAGATATCCTGTCCAATGGCTTTATTGTCCTGACTACAGGTGTGGAAGTAGTTCTCATTACTCTCTAAATTATAAGGTCATATGACCTTGTCACATTTGGTTAAATGATGACTACAATAAGCTAATACAATAAATTCAACCCTATCTCTTAGCCTACGTCTAAATGAGTCGCAGATCCCCACTAAAACTGAAAACATAGAATTGCTTCTAATTTTACCTTTTGCTTTTTGCCCTCTGTTATAGCAGGTTGTCATCCAACGAGGATTGCATTAATTACTAATGTAGCTGGCTAATTTAAGAGTAACGGTGCTACTTGTGGACTTCAGCGCAACAGCAGCAATTAAAGCACCAGCTAAACTAAGAGCTCTGGTATAATTTTTCTTCAGTAAGTCAGTTATTTTTAGTAGTCTGACATGCACAATTATACTTTGCATATGTCATTTTCTCTGTGTTGTTTGATGAAGGGCTGGAGGTCACCCTGCCAACCATGAGCATCTGTGAAGTTAGCTGTGTTGTCAAGGCTACAGCATGTGGTTTGTCAGCCTGTTGCGTGAACATCCTGTTCCCTCTTACTTATTTTGAAGCTAGCTCTGCTTGGGATCAATCATTTTGGCTATATCTGGGCTATGTAGCAATATCTAAAGATGTGCACATGTAATGCACAACAAACTGCACTTTTTTTAGTAGCAGATTATCAGACATCACAACCTTGGCATGCAACTGTTTCCTCACCTCGACTTTTGCATCCACAACTTTGATGCACTCACTGCTTGCTCCACTCCACTGTCAATCCCACAATCCCTCGATAAGCCTGGAGCTCAGCTCCCATAGAGAACGAATTGGAAATGGGTGCTTATGCTTTCCTCACTCTGCATCAATGGACACATACTGTTAGAGGCACTAACAAACCTTTTCCTTTACAAAACCTAGAGCATTCAAAGAAAATCACTGAAACAAATGGTTGCTGATGTCTCATTGGCGCAAAGGAGTGCACGGCTCTCTCATCCAGAGTCTGGGACCCTGCCTGTTTTCCTGTAGCGAGTGCCTGCAGCCAACCATCACTCACACTGTAGCAAAGGAAATCTTCAGCCAGGCTGGAGAGAGACTGCATTGCTGGAGCAAGGCCAGTGCTCACCTAATGTAGCAGGCCTACAAATCAGCATTTGTGCATGTGTGTGCGTGAGTGTGTCAGGTAAACAGGAGGTTGCATTGATGTAGAAAATCTGAAATGAGTGACAACTGTGTATGAAAAGGACATTTGCTTGTAAGCAGAAAACTTTATGAATTTTGTGTCATTCAGGCCTTGTTTACATATTTCGCTATAGTTACACCTGTCCTTTACACTAAACTTGAAAAATAAGACCTTCAGAAATACTGCAGACCCAGATTTAGTGTGAAAACTAAAGAGGTGGTGTCTCGGTGTCAACAGACCAAATTTGAGACATTACGCTACCAGAACATCACAATAACAGAGCAGGGCTGTGTTTCCCAAAAAGCATCGTAAATCAAAGTTGATCATAGAGACTGTTGATGGCTATTGTTCTATAGTCAGCATAGGCTTACAATACTTTTTTAGAAACCGCCTCTCTTAACGACTCTCTCTAACATACCAGCCTTGACAATGTCTAAACTATAACTGCATTTGGACAGAACTTCAGCTGCCCACATGAGCAAGAGGCAATGGTTTACACAGTTGATAATATTAAGAAAATGTTTTTTTCATCATATTAGAATGATTTCTGAAGGATCATGTGATACTGAAGGCTTGAGTAATGACAGTTGTTTTTATATGTAAAAGGATTTCACAATATTACTGTTTTGTGATCAAATGCAGCCTTGGTGATCATAAAATACTGAGCACAAAAAAAAACAAAAACCTTACTGATTCCAAATTTTTAACAAATAGTGCATACAGCAAAAACAATATTCACACACAGTTCATTGAGTCTACAAATGAAATGTAATATCTAAAGCAATTACTCACTTGTATGAAGTAGTTTTTTCTTAGCTTATCCCAATATATACATTTTTAGAGTATACATGACAAAACCCATAAAGCAGAGCGTCTGAGTACAGCCCTGCTTTCCTCTGATGTGAATAATGAGCAAAGAGAAAGCAAGCGTTTAATGAGAGTGCTCTCCTCTTGTAACGCTCTGTGTCTGCTGGCATGTGGAGATGTCATTTGTATTTTATGAAACCCAAGTGTGAATGTCTGAAGTGGTTGATGGAGTTTTTGGCTCAGCAGGATCAAAGGCACCCCCTTACTGAGTGGTTTTACTAAGATGCCATCCTGGGGTGGCCAGCTAAAGTCAATATGAGACGAAATTTGGGCAGCAAAAGCCGTTTTGACATTTTAGATGTACAAAACAAAGTCACTGTGCCAAAAGTAGTACTCTGCTCACTTAAGAAAACGCTTAAAGAACAACAGTCTAACACTAAGTCACTTCAATTTCAGGGATATTAATATGTCCAGTTAGGAAACAGAAGTGATTGTGAATCAGTTTCACCTGCTTTGCTGCTTTCAGCTTTCCTGTAGCTCAATCAGTAGAGCATTGGTGTTTGCAACGCCAAGGTCATGGGTTCAATGTCCAGGGAAAGCAAGAACTAATTCAATTTGTTCTTTGCATGCAATGCAAGTCGCTTTAGATAAAGTGTCTGCCAAATGTGTAAATGTAACAGGTGCACTGGAGAGAAAACAGCAAGACAACCCACAAAAAGGGAATGATTTTACAGGTGCTGGCTATAGAACATTGTTCTCTCCTTATTCTTCCTGACTGATTTGTCTTTAGTTTTGTCTTCTGTTAGAGTCCTTGTCACTTTCCATAGCATGAAGCAGTTCCTGCAACCAATCTGATTACATAGGCAATCCTGCTCCTCCATAAGTGCCATCACAGAGAGATTCGGAGTGTCTCCAAACGCAGTTTGGTTCACAAAAATATGGAGGAGATACTGGGATACTCATTACACTAGAAGAGCTGGACAATATTGTGCTCCTGGTGCACAATAATGCCCGGCATCATGCGGCTGGAGTGTGTAGGGAGTTTTTAATTTTTGTAATTTAACTTATGCATTAGGCAGACGTTTTTATCCAACGTTTTTAGATGATGACTTGAGAACCTCTTGGACATTATGTATCAGAGCATCCAGAAATCCCAAGTAGCACCACAGACTCTACAGGAGCTCAATGATGCCCTGATCCAGGTCTGGAAGGAAATCCCCAGGGCACCATCCTCCTTCTCATCAGGAGCGTGCCCAGACATTGTCATGAGTGCATACAGGCATGTGGAGGCCATAAAAACTGCTTTCTTTAGAGGTACTGTGATGAACTTCATGTAAGTTGGATCAGACTGTAACAGCCAGATTTTCGGTATAGTTTTGAATCCAGCTCTCAGTGTGTTAATGGTTTTGATTTCCATTGACTATTGTCACATAATTTTGTTCTTATCAAATTATAGAATGCATATAAAGAAAGATTTTCAAATTGAATATTTCAGTCATTGAGATAAAAGTCTTCCCTTAATTTTATAGAGCAGTGTATTTTTGAGTCATACATGCCATTTGAAAGCCATTCAAATGAGTTAAAGGTGTATGTTTGTAGTGCAATTTATAACGTCCTGGTCCTCCCCACCACCACCAGGTATATCCTATCCATGGGATAGGCTCCACCCCTGCCTTCATCTTCAGCCAGGGTCAGCCGAATCCACATCTCCCAGGATTTAGACTAAGGATGGGGCCTACGCCAAAAAATATTTCTATACAACTAGACATGAATAATTGTAGCTCAGTACCATCTTTTAATACTTAAAGCAATAAATACAATGTAAATGTTCAGTCTTTCAGTTAGAAGTTCTCAAACAGCTTCCTACTCTTGGTGACGCAGTGAGGAATTAGACCTACAATGACTTCTTTGCAATTCAGATCTGTAAGAGCTGCTTCATAACATGCTGTTATTTTCATTTTCTTTGGAAAGTCGTGTGAATCAATAAAGTAGAACGAGCCTTAGCTCTTACAAGAGTTCCTCAAAGAGTGCTTTCAGATCCCAGCAGGAGAGCTCCACTTAAATGAGTGCTGAATTTCAGCCCGCAAGCTCCTCTCTCTCCATCGCATGTCTTTAGAGGCTCTTGCCTCAATTTATGCAGCCTAAAGCACTATCCTCCACAGTCCTCTCTTCCCTACTTAGCGACCAGGCTGCTATTGTCAGATTCTTTACCTGTTTGATTGGAAAACATTCCTGCTTAGTTGACCTGGCATACACATAATTCTCAATTTCTATAATTCAAATCAGCTAATTGATTGTTAGGCAGCAAAAACTAGATCAGCCGGAACCGGGAACACTTCCTCTAACACCCAATGTACTTGTTTCATCATAAGAAGGACATCTAGACTAATATTAGTTTCTCTGTTTATTCCAGGTTGCCGTAGTCATCCAGATCAGTTGGAGGACCTGTGCCCGGACACTACCACAAAACAGCCCTGAAGTGTCAGCAGAGATTGTGTCAACTAGACTATCTCCTGTGAAGGCCTCATCGACACGACAGCCAGTGGCATAGATCCTCAACAAAACCCATCTCATCACCGGTGTGATGAATCCAATCATCAACAGATGGAACTGTATTAAATATTTTGACTGACCTGTAATGCTGTTTATATATAATCATACGGTGTGCGTTTATTGGCCAGAGAAGAATTGGCCCCCAGACTAAGCCTTGTTTCTCCTACGGTATTTTTCTCCATTCTGTCACCTGATAGAGTTTTGGTTCCTTGTCACTGTCGCCTCTGTCTTGCTTAGTCCGGACATAAAATATTATTAATCTGATTAAATTGACACCATTGTATGAGAACTGAACTACGCTGGATGATGCTGTATGGATAAATCAACAAAATTAATAACTAATGATTTTTACAACCGATATGAATCAACATTAACACTAAGCTGGATAATGACACAATTTTCTTCTATAGCTGTTGTACAGCCAAAACACCAAAACTTTGTTGCACTATTGTCCTGTTATCACTGTAAAGCTGCTTTGAAGCTTTCCTGTAACTCAAGCTGTAGAGAGTGACGCTTGGAACGCCAAGGTCATGGGTTCGATTCCCAGGGAAAGAAAGAACTGATTAAAATGTCAATGTGAATCTTGAATGCAATGCAATCGCTTTGGATAAAAACTTCTGCCAAATGCATACATTTAAATGTAAACAAGCGCTATATAAATAAAGGTGACTTGACACGTTCACTTCCTGTGGGCAGAGAGCTCAATGGCTGTCACAGCGGTTGGATTTTGGTTTTATAAAAAGTGAGTGGTGAAACATTCAACTTTATCTAGATGGGGAGCAAAATAATTTCAGTCATGAAAGTTCAGAGACATTACGGGAGAGATGGAGGATAAGAGGGAAAATAAGACAAAAAATAAGATACATTAAGAGAAACAAAAGGTAAAAGATGGAGGAAATTAGAATGGCATACCCCTCCATTCTGTCAAAGGCCAGAAGTATTGCTGTTAAATGTCCTAAATTCCTCTCAGAGGACCAAAATCTATGGAGATTTCTTTATTTACTTTAATGATAAATGAAACTGGTTCCAGAACCAATAGTCTGACCAAAAAAAAAAGGCAGATTTGTGTATATAAACGGTTATAATACGAAATAGGATTAACAATACTGGGTTTTTTTTACCATCTGATATCCTTTAGGCCAGGGGTGTCAAACTCAATTGCACAGGGGGCCAAAATCCCCAAAAAAATTAGGTCATGGGCCGAACAGGATAAACATTTATTGAAAACACTAAAACTAAACTTTTAAAACTTACCTTTTTTTAAATTAGATGTGAATAAAAACAGACAGAAATATTATTCTGGAATAAATCAACTTATACCTTAAATAACTTAAAAATATAAAAATATTTAAAAAATACTTTAAAAAAAATTAAAATATATCCTGTCCAAATTATAAAAGTTAGAAATAAAGTAAACAAGTAAGTAAAGTAAAAGTTAAAAGAACAAACATTCAAATTTCTTTACTCTTATGTCATTTTATATAAAACTTAAAAAGATTTATATATAAAAGATTTTGCTCTCCATAAAAATATATCCTGTCAAAATTATACAAATTCAAAATATGGACATGCTGCATAACAAAACCTGGAAATCTAAATACAATTTTTGCTTTTCAGCAATAACAAATCAAATCAATCAGTTGAATTTGCTCTTATGTCATTTGTCTCATAGTGCCGTCTTATGAAATTATTTAATTACTGCCACATTAGCTCCGCAAATGAGACACACGGGTATACCGGCAGTATGTCAGTAAACATATACTGTATTTTCCCGCATATAACCCATGGGTTATAGCAGATTTTACAAACTATATCACATTTTTTTTTTACACGTAATAATATTTCAATATATTTGTTACGTCCCTAAGGACGTAATGTTTTTTTTTTTTTTTTTTTTGCGCTGTATTTTCTTTCCGGCGCTTGTACTATCACTCTGACAGCTGGCGCTGATATGCTGTCTGACCTGTCAATCATGCAAGAAGACGTTCTGCCATGAGGGCGGGCTCTTCTCATCCGATGATCAACACCTGAATTTCGCGCACAAGCACTGTGTACCGAGCCTGAACAGTTATGGATAATTGACAATAACAATCGCGCGGTACTAGCGCGAGCGCGAAGCATCATTAGCCACTTCCTGTTTAATACAGGAAGTGTTCGGCAGGCCAGCTGGAGCGCGGGACATCTCGCGGGCCATTAATAAAATGCTCTCGCGGGCCTTGAGTTTGACACCTATGCTTTAGGCAATTCACACATTCTTTATTCACGAGTGCTGTCAAAAATGTATATCCCAGAAATTGGGCACATTTAGGATGGCACTCATATGGCGATTGAGCTGGAAAGACCAAAGACTGCCATTATCATTCAACTGACATCCAATAATACTGTCTGTGCTATTTTCCAGCACAAAGCCTTTGAAACAACCAATTATATGCACATTATCTGTCAACTGATTCGCATTCAAGTGTCACAAATCGGTCATATGCGCCCTTATCTCTGGATATAATCTGTATGCGGTCTCCAGTAGAGTCTGCAAGCGAGGGCGTATTTATTGATTTTTTGTGTTATTTTTTTAATATGTGAGAGCTGTGAGACTGTGGACTCCCAGCGTAACTTACACACGGCTATTGAGAATGTTAAACAGAGAACCTTGAAAATCTTCTTTGCCTAGAAAGACCCAGTCACCTTTGGTATTTCCATAAGAAGCCATTATTTCCTCTTTAATTGTCCGTTGACTGCGTTTTCAGAGACTGTGAGGAGGAATTCATGGCTCCTTGAACCCCAGACTAGAGGAAATCTATTTTTAACTCAGCACTGGCTGTTACTTCACAAGAATAAGCTCAGCATACAAAGGGATTGTGAAACAGCGGCTCTGCTGTACGTTCATTAGGATCAAATGTAAATCATATAATCTTCTGTATCATATGCTGCAGGGCCGTCTAATGAGTCTCTGCAGTTGTGTGAGTGTTTGGAGATAAAGTAGCTTTTAATCCTGTTGAGGTTTTGATGCGCTGTCACTTTCCTTTTGTCATAGAAATGCCCTTGCTTAGCTTAACTCTTTCCGTTCTTTTACTACACCATCAAATAAATCAGTTGAACACATGTTTAAATATGCTTAAAGTTGGTAAATGTATGGACAGTTCCTTATAAAACAGCATAATGGGCCATACAATTACTTTGGGAGGTTTTTAAATAAAAACCACCCAATAGTTGCAATATTTTTTTTTTTTCTACTGTGAGATATGTCTGTGTGAAAAATATATATATATATATACAGTAATACCTCGGTTTACGAGCGACGTGGTATACCAGCAAATCGGTGTAGGAGAATGGAGGGTAGAATCGGTGTATGAGCATTGTATCGGTGTACGAGAAAAAATTTCCCTCACCCATACCCATTTTTGTGTGGAAAAAGTCCTAATGCTCAGCATCCTTGTGCGCATTTTTACATGAAATATTCTAAACACAGCCTCTCATAACACAGTCAGGAGATTCCAACCCCTTTATAACCCCTTAACTCATTCATTGGCTGCATCATTCACCACAGTGATACTTTTATAAGTGATTTACAGAAGTTTTTACCTCATATTCTAAACATTAATTAATTGTGATCGCTATTGTTCACGTAGTGAAATATACACGTACAGTACCTCTAAGCAGTAACTGTCACAGTTCATGAATTCAGTGTCTCCTAGTTCTGCCTGAGTGTGTATGTGTGTGTGGTCACTGAACACCTGATTCTCATATCATCTGCCTATCTCCCCGCTTTCCTTAGCGGCTCCCGCGCATTCGTTTGTTCGCGGCTCATACAAATTTATTCATTCGCGGCTCCCGCGAGTTCGTTCGTTCGAGGCTCCCGCAAATTCATTCGTTCGGGGCTCCAGTGAATTCGTTCGTTCGCGGCTCCCATGTTCCACGACTTTAACTCTGGATTATCACTTTGTTTGTTTTCTGCACTATTATAATAAATTCACTCATATGCTTTCATCCTTGCTTTCCCGCTCCCCCCTCCTCCCTCCTCTCTCTCCTCCAAGCAGGCTGCTCAAACCTGAAGTGCATTACAGTAAATTGTCAAGTATTTTTAGAGTTTAATTGTCAATTATTAATTAGTATTTATATGAGATCTTAATGGTTACAATTTTAACTGCAATTAATAGGGTAAAACCAAAAAAAGTATTTAAAATGTGGAACGAATTAATTGATTTTTAGTGCATTCTTAAGGGGAAATTTGTTTTGGTGTAGGAGCATTTTGGTTTACGAGCTCGCTCTTGGAACGAATTAAACTCGTAAACCGAGGTATTACTGTGTATATATATATATATATATATATATATATATATATATATATTGTCCATAATTGATTGGAATTGATTGGATTGTTGAATGGTTGTGGTTTGCTATTGGTGGATCTCCTGTGAGTGACAGGTTGCCCCCCTTCGCACAAGTAAACACACCATCAGAGAAGATGAGAGATGCTTCAAGAGAGAGGGGAAGTTATTTTGATTTAATATAATAATAAAAAAATTGATATGTATGGATAAATCATTTATAATAAACTTTGCAGTATTCCATAAAAAAATAAGATACAAAGAATTGTCGATTTTGTTGTGATTTTCCCAAACATTCCCACTGTCCACCATTGGTCAGGGAAATGTTAATCTTGGTTCGCATGTGCCTTGATAACACACATTACATTACAGCCTTGATGTCACTGAATTGATGTCAAGAATTGTGCAATCACTGTTTGCAGATACTAAAGAAATGAATTAGAGTATAATAAACTGAATCCTACCTGACATTCTTTCCATTGTTATTTAAGGAGGGAATGTATGCAAACACTTGACATAACTATCATGCCCCAGAAAGCCTTGCAGAGCAGCGGAAATAACTGTGACAAACACTTTAAAAATGTGTCATGGGTAAAAAAAATATATAATTAAATACTATTCTGATGTGACAACTCTTTGTGTGTTTGGCATGGTGTATTGGGAATTTTTCTGGATGTATTACACATAAACTGTGTATAAGAGGCAAAAAAATGTCTGATGCCAAAGCACTAATATAAGCCAGTTCAAATTAATGTTAACTTGAGGTTGAAGAATAAGCTTACGTGAAATTTAGTTGTAAAATACTCATAGTACACAAGGCCATTTTTTCTCTCTCTCTACGTGGTACGGTTGCATAAACTCAGCTGCTTACCATTAAGATAAAAAGGGGCTGACTGGACATATACGACTGCCTTCTCACTGCAGACAGTTCTCTGAGTGTTGAACACCATTATTGCAAAAATTAAAACTTTGAATCTCTCAGTACTGGGTCTCTGGACTCATATTTTGGCTCGAAGGGATAACAAGGAAATGTCCATGACATGGGTATGACAATGTTGATATATTTGGTATTGGTGGATTATATCTGCCACTGCTGAGCAAGTGCGGGACTTCCTACTGCCAAGACATACATGACACGCTGCTGTGAGAAAGACATGCTGATACTGTACAATACAGTGTACATGAATTACAGTAGTAGATCTATACAGGTGGAGCTGGGGAAGGTGAGGGGTTTCTGAAAACTCACTGCACTGCTAAAGCAAATGCTAACCAAGTATTTGAAAGTTGATACAGGAGGAACCAATCGGCTGTGCCCTATAGAGAATATGATTACAGGAGGTTTGAATTATCTTTGACCTATGATTCTGATTTTCTCTTAAGGCAGGACTAGCAAAAATATTTAAACATTTGAAAAAAAAAATCACTTCACCTTAAATTAGTTACGCTATTCGCTTTGAAAAGGCATGGATGCAGTAGTCTATTCAGCCTCTTTCAGAAATTTAATGTAATTGTGTGTATTTAATGTTGCCTATGTCTTAAAGACTTATGATACATTGCAAAATACAATGTGTATTGATGAGATGAGAGAATATGATGTATATGACATTTCTCCTCTGCTGGAATTATGAAGTGAGCAAAGGTGAACCTCACAGTTATCTTTAATTCTGAGCGACCTGAGCCTTTACACACAGAGATATGAGTTGTCTCGTCATTATTCACTTCCATAAATTGAAAGCTGGCCCTTTTTTGCCAGCTCGTTACACTGCCGTGTTGCACAGACTCGAAAGTCTCAGAAATGCAATCTCAACTTTAACCTTGGTGATTCTGATATTTCGAAGACAGCAGTAAATAAAAGTGCTGTCTGTGCTAGTTTCAGCGAGAAAGAGGCGACATAGACAGGTGACTCTCAATGACCCCAGAGAAAGGCTCCAGGGCAACTGCCGTCCACACGGTCCCCCTTCAGGTGAGTTGCATGAGGAAACTCTTGTAGCCTGAAATAACTACTCTGCCAGTTTTCAGTTTTCTTTCAGTTTCATTCTTGGCTTTGCCAAGTTTGATTTTCTTATTAGAAGCCATACATTGGAGATTCTTAGGTTTTGTTGACTGGATTGAACTGTCTGGTTAGTGTGTAAATCACAGACACATATTCTGTGGTCAAGGCTGGATGTTTCATTTAGACATTTGATTTATGAAGTGACTGATAAACCAAAGCGATTGGTTGTGCTTGAGCTTGCCCTCCGATTCTGACTTGTTGATTTAGATGCCTTTCCTTCCTCCTGCAATTCCACATGCTGCACTCTTAAAAATAAAGCTTCTTAATTGCCATCTTTAGGGAGGAACGTTTTCATAGTTCTTGTAACTATTGGTAACTATCCAGATCGATTTTAATTATAAGAATGCCTTTTTTGGGAGGACTAAATTAGATGTAACTGAGCACAATGGGAACTACCAGTGATGCAAGTGTACAATGAATGGCACCTGTACCTGCCATTTTAAAAAACTGTGTAAATACAGTGTATATATACTTACTCCATGAACGTGGAAAACAGTGATAGGTGGACCGATACCGAAGTACAGGCACTTCTCAACTTTTATGCTATAAGGAAGAAATCCACCACCACTTTGAAGAGACCAAGCGATTCATATGTATTTCTTCTCAGCTATCAACATAGGGCATCAACCACATTTTCTTTTACATTTCTATAATAGATGGGACTGTTAATTCTTTCACTGTTAGGGAGCAATTTGAAACATCTTCTGAAAGAGTACAGAATCGTCTGATCAAAAGACATGTGAAGAAGAAGCAGAGACAAGTGATATCATATGTAATCATAAGCATATGTAAAATAACATGATCATGAACTTAAAAAATATAGATCTGAATCAAACATACAGCATATAAATCAAAATTGTCTAATGTTACTGATTGAAATGTGGACCCAGGATGAGTTTTAATAATGTAAAACTTTGGGGTGTTGATGGACTCCATGCACTCAATCTGTGTTTTTATAATCGTTCTGAATCCCATCGGCATGTTTTCTTTGACAAATATGTGATTTTCAAAAATTTGCTCAAAATGTTGCTTTCTTTTTATGAACACATTCAAGTATTGAAATAAAAAATGAAATAATGTGTTAAGCTAGAATAAAACAGGTTGATTTTTTTTTAAATGTGTCCAATCTTTGTTCTTTCTTTTGATATATTGCAGGTTCTGGGGTCATGAACATTTTGTGAAAATGTATTTACAAAAATATGCTGGTGGTGAAAGAATTTGTCAGGGTTCTGTTACATTCTGTCAAGTCATCGGAGCCAGTGTGAAGGAGTTTGTCTACCAGTGCCTGTTTTAAGTGGAGGGGCTCAACATCAGCGACCTGACAACAGCCTTAATGAGCCCATCCATGCCTGGGAGATGGGGATGCTGGGGATCCTGTCATTCTAGCAGTTTGAGGGGCATGTCTGCAATTGTGGAAAGAAGGGTGGTCTTCCACTCTTTGGGGAGAGGGAGGAGGAAGGCGTCTGCCTCCCCTACCATTGACCCAGAGGTGGCCCGACGCTGCAGAGCTCCCAGAAGCAGGCAGCTCCACACCACCGCCTTGCCCTCGTAGCAGGAGGAGGAGCAAAAAGAGGACTCCCTCCCCTTCACAAGGCCAGGAGGCTGTCCCAGAACCCGCTGCCAGTCAGGATGCTGTCCCAGACTCGTGCCACCACGTCACACTCGAAAGTGGAGGAGGAGGAAGAGCTCAACGCCCTGGTGGTGCTGCCCAGTTCCTTGCCCCGTCAGCCAAAGCTGCCTAACACACCAGCTTCGCCAGAGTCTGTCTGGTCCGTCCCTCCGGTACCCCCATGGCCCTCAGCTAGGACTCCCAACGTGCCGGAGCCACCCTGGTCCATCCCTCCAGCACTGCCCTGACCCTCAGCCAGGACTCTAGTACCACCGGAGCACACCTGATTAATTCCCTCGGTCCACCTTAGCCCTATGCATGGACTCTGATTTAAGACTGTTTAGTTTGTTTTACTGGCTTGACTTAGCTCCCCTCCCTCCCCTTGTTGTCTTTGTGTTTTTTCCTAATAGTCTTTTGCTGTCTGTTGTTGTGTATCAGTCTTATGCTGTTGTGGTGTATCTGTCTGGTGTTGTCATGTTCCTGTCCGTTGTTCTGTATCTTGTCTTGTCCCCGGTGTTCCTCATTAGAGACGCCACCTCAGCGTCCTTTCTGAGGTGGTCTGTGGTGTTAGGGTTCTGTCACATTCTGTGTAGTCATTTCTTGGTTTTATGACAGAGCACTGACACCACCGTAATGTCATTTTGTTCTTGTGACACATCTTGTGTGCAGGGCGTGGTGATTCTAGTCCTGTTTTGGTTTTGTGTTTCGGAATTCGGACACCAACACTTACAGACACTCGTGCACTCCATGTCTTGTGAGTGTGCACAGTTTCGATGTCATTCCGCATGAGTTGTGTTCGGTGTAACATGCGGTTCATGTTTATATTGGTGGCGTGCTTTAATGTTATTTCTTGCCTTATTTGTGGACACGCAGCTTATGTGCATTCACATTGGCTGCGTGTTCGTGTCCTGTGATTGTGTAACACCGCCTGTCTTGTTCCCTCATTATTGTTTGATTAACCACACCTGTTCTCCCGCATAAAGCACACCAGTCTTTGCTTCATCCCTTCACCAAAGCCTGACAGAATTAAGAATCAAGTTCAAGTTGATCAAGTTGTTTTTACTAGGTGCCATTTAGGTAATTCAAGATTCACACATGGATAATTATTAAGAACCACCATCATGCCTTCCTTGTCAAACTCCAATGTCTGTTAGAAATATTTTTATTGGCTGTTTAACTGAAACGTTTAAAAAAGTATCAGCTATAGGAATAGGTTGTATTAGTCTTGTTATCTGTATGACTTTTGATATTTACTGTTCTCACCATGAAGATTGCTGCTGACATGGTATTAGAAATATTTCATAAATTAAAAGGACAGCAATTCTGTACATCAACAGCCGTCTGTGATTCAAAGATTAAGACATTTTAATTAACATAAGCAGAGTCTCTGTCATCAGTAAACGTATTCATAAAAGACAGAAATGCTTTACAACTGAAAGAGGATTTGGCAGAATTCTGTTCAAATCTTTTCCTTATCAACACACCAGCAAAGGAATCAATGTGTCCAATTTGCATCTAAATCCGAGGCTAATCAGCTAATTAATTTAGTCATTCATTTGGTTCAATAAAGTAGCCTAAGCTGTACAGTCTGTCGCTGCTGCTACTCAAAAGTGGTGGTGAAAATGTATGTTTTTTCCCCAATTACCCACATACGCTCGGCTTATTTGAGTGGGGTTGAGGTTTTAGGTTTGGCAACCTGCACTCAAAAAATAGTTAAACCATAAATGTAAGACCTATTTTGTTTAAACAGTTTACAGTTACACAATTAGACATATTTCATTGTTAATTAACCAACCTATTGAAGTACTTATATCTGTTTTATACCTTTGTGATACACTGACAACCACCAAGCACAGGGGATGAGAGTCACATGATAAATCAAAGCTCATCACAAGCCGCCTTTCCAGAAGAAGACTAATAATAAGATATAGAAGGTGCATTTTCACTCTAGAATTTCTTTTACGTTTTTTACAGTGTAACTCACATCAGCACTTTTTAGGCATTTGTTTCCTCATTTAAAACCCTGTATACCACGTTGCTCTCAGTCAACGTTCCACAGGGCTCAGTTCTTGGACCACTTCTCTTCTCCATGTACACCACATCACTGGGTCCCATCGTAGAAACACACGGCTTATCCTATCACTGCTACTCAGATAACACTCAGCTCTACATATCATTTCAACCAGATGATCCAACGGTGGCTGCGAGAATCACAAGCTGCCTAGCGGACATCTCGACATGGATGAAAGAGCATCATCTGCAGCTCAACCTGGCAAAGACGGAGCTTCTAGTCTTTCCTGCCGATCCAACCCAACAGCACGATTTCACCATCCAGATCGGTGCTACCACGATTACCCCTTCAAGGTCTGCCAGGAATCGTGGAGTGATCTTTGAGGACCAGCTGACCTTCAAGGATTATATTGCAAAGACGGCTCGATTGTGCAGGTTTGCACTGTACAACATCAGGAGGATCAGACCATTCCTAACTGAGCAAGCTACACAACTTCTGGTCATTTCCAGACTGGACTATAGCAACGATCTTCTGGTTGGACTTCCTGCAAGTGCAATCAAACCCCTGCAACTGATCCAGAACGCCTTAGCTCGTCTGGTCTTCAACCAACCGAAAAGGACACATGTCACACCACTCTTCATCTCACTACACTGGCTCCCTCTCGCAGAACGCATCAAATTCAAAGCACTGACTCTTGCATACAGAACTTACACAGACTCAGCATCTTCATACTTCCACTCATTGGTACAAATCTACACACCTACCAGAAACCTTTGATCGATCAACGAGCGACGACTCGTGGTTCCATCACAGAGAGGAAAAAGAACGATCACAAGAACATTTTCATTCACCACCCCCGGCTAGTGGAACGCCCTCCCTGCCCTCATCCGGAATGCAGATTCCCTGTCCAAGTTTAAAAGACTACTAAAAACGCACCTCTTCCATAAGCACCTAACATGACACACACACACACACACACAAAACCCTCTTTCTTTCTCTATTCCCCATGCTTGTGCTACTTGTGTTCAGAATGTTTGAAACTTTGTATTGCAAGCGCTCTTATGTATTTTTGTATCCTTTGGACAAATAGCTTCTATACTCCTCAAATTGTAAGTCGCTTTGGATAAAAGTGTCTGCTAAATGAGTAAATATAAAATGTCTTAGATGTCAAATCCTGTCGAGCCCAGCCCAGTCCAATCAAGTCAAGTCAACACCCCTCATGCTTACACAGTCCTATAGCACATTCTGAGTTGACATTTCATTCAGTTACATTAGGCAGTTTTGATTTATTGTTGATGATCACATTTTCTTATGCATCAGCTTGCATATGAGATTGCATGTTTCTGCTTCTGTTTTGCCTGTGTTTTGATTTGGAGATACTGTAATCAATCAGGAGATGACCCTGTACCTCATAACAGCGATAGCATGGAAATCCATAAAAATAGCAGGGAATCGTTTTCTCATAAATGACAAGATATCTCTTTGATGGCCACTGGAGATCTCTTTGATCTCCATTGTAATCGTGTTAGGCTGCTTAACCGTAGTGTTCAAGAACTTTAACAATTCTTAGGCACTGTGCTCCACGTGTCGTTACTTGGTCTTCCAGCCAC
The DNA here is from genome assembly GCA_037043235.1 of Rhodeus uyekii. Classification (NCBI taxonomy): domain Eukaryota; kingdom Metazoa; phylum Chordata; class Actinopteri; order Cypriniformes; family Acheilognathidae; genus Rhodeus; species Rhodeus uyekii. The sequence goes on from JAWRVZ010000058.1 coordinate 2,422,231, forward strand.
CCGCATGTTTTGGAACTACAGTAGTCGCATTGCACGTTGCTGATGCCCCTTGTACGAACAGAAGTCATCAAAAGACTCCTTTTTTTGTGGGCTGTCTTGCTGTTGATTCTTTTAATTGTGAAGGAACTCCAAAAAGGACATACCCCAGAGGCACGGGAACAGCATTGGTTTGCATCTGTCCTTGTTGGAGTTGGGGGTTGGTGGCAGGTTCTTCCACTGAGACTTTAACTCAATTTGGCCACAACCTAAGTTGATCTACTCTTATTAGTGTCTCTGTAGTCTTAGTGTGAAAAAGCACTTGGTTCATCATCATGTTCTGTAGAAAGATGTAAAGAAGATGTTCGTGAACTACATGAATATTCACCTAATTCAATTTCAATAGGATGTGAATATCACTCCATAAATAATACATGGGCAGGAGACATAGTTAATAAATTAAATATAATGTAGTTGTTTGATATGCATGAATATAAAACCCTTTATTTGAGTACAATATTCTTTTTATACAAGATTTAAGTTACTGTTACAAAAGTTGCTTCTGTCACCTCTATTAACTTATTGACTTTTTAACAGTAGTCATAGCCATACTTTGTGCAGAATTTGGATGTGGTATTAATATATCATTGAATACAGTTTGTAAACACTGTCCATCTTTAAAATGGAAACCACATATTCTTGATCACAAACGTTAAGCTGTTCTCCATTTTACTCGCAATAAAGTATCTTCATTTGCAGTGTATCAGAAACCAAGACAAATTCAGGAAGCATTTAATTTGGCATTGATTTTCTGTTTGATTGGATTCTTCCTTTCTATTCTCTTCCATATTATTTCCAGCCTCCTGGACTATTTCATACCTGCTTTTTTGGTCAGTTACGTTGTTGCCCATCACAGTTTGGTTAAGGCATCAGAACCCTATCTCCTCGCAGCAGGTCTTCATTTGTGTGTGTACAAGTACAAGGTAATGCACAGCAGATTCAAATACAGGCAGAACAACACAGCAAAGCTACTTTGCTCAAGAAACGTAATTTTTGGCATTACCTCAACACATATTGTGGGTCAGAAAATCTTCCCCTTCACTAATTTAAGTACACTGATAAATTAAACGACACAGGTATCATGAAAGGAATATGATTTTATATTAGATTAAAAGGTGGTGGATACAAATGTGCAGTGACCCAGACACTGCTCTATTAAAATGAATGGGAATGCTCTTTGCTGATCCATAAACAAACAAAATGATGTGGATCAATAAGCCATGTGGCCGCTGAAGCCTTGAGCCGCTGTCCATAAATCTCAGAAGGCCACCCGTTCATTAAATTATAAAAGATCCATGAGCCGTGAAATTCTGAGGCCGAAAGATCCCAGTGGTGCCTAAAAATAGACTTCTACAGACTTTTCTGTCTGTATTGTTTCTTCAGAAGCCTTTTAACTTTGTCTCAGTCCCAGAGGTCACCGAAGACATGCATTCTCCTTCCCTCAGTGCAAATGTGTCTCTTTTCGTTTTCTTGTCAGAATAATGCTCACGCGTCTATGAAAGATGTCATGGGGAGAGGTGTGTGCGTATTGGAGGAGACAGGAAGTCTTTGCAAAGGCACGACCGGCTACTGACGGTATACTCACATCTCACAATTAGCATCATGAAGCCGCTGGTGGCATGTGAGGAAAAAAGGGCTTGAAACTAAAATAGATCCCTGGGACTTGAAAAAATCATTTCCTTTGCACTTAGGAAAGATTATCTTTGCATCCGTGGAAAGAGTTCTCAAACATTGCTGACTTATTAAAAGGTCTTCTTCTCAAGCTTAACACAAAAACGCACACTGACAAGTAGTTGCTTGTATGTTAAGTCAGAAAGCAATTGACTCGCTCGTCCTTTTTAGACAGACAGAAGGCCAGAGTGATTCTTTAGTGCTACATTGTGGCACAATGTATTCCAAACCAATCAGTTTTAAAAAGCTCTTTCCACCCCGACGAGTTTTTGGGACCTGCGATATAAATATCAACCATCTGTGTGACCATCTGCATTCAGATGCTGCATCAAGTGCAAAGGCCAAGCCACCCAACACCCTCATACTGGTCCTCCATTTTGAGACATGAATTATTCAGAATTATTCATGCTTTTCCTTATTTTCGAACTTATCTTAGAATTTAGAGTAATGTTTTGAGAGTGGCTGAACTTTAAGACACCATCTATGCATCCAGTGAGAGTGCGATTATTTTATAACCAATTTATTCAACAAAATGGAAATACAATAATCCATAAACAATCTGAAGATGCATCCTAAATCCAAATTTGACAGTCACAGATTCAAGCTAACAGCTAATTACATGCTAAAAATGGCAAATATAAAAAGTTAAAATTGATTATCTCAGTAGTGTTTATCTGGTACATAAACACTGCGGTTCTCAATCAGGACAGATTAGGGCTAAACTGAACAGGGGGAAAATGAAGAAACTATATCTAAAGCTGTAAACATGGCAAATAGAAGCATTCAACTGCAAAAAGGAAATAACATAGCTTGTAATCCTCTGCTGCTGCTTACATGTTGGTCAAAAATGACCTTTTTATGTCAACCATTTTAGTTACAAATAAATTATGCCATTTTATACAGAATATGAAATATATATAGGGTGTAATTGTACCAAATTATAGTTCTTTGTTCCAAATTATAGTTTCTGTGTTCCAAATTGAGGCAGACTCGGTACGATACAAAAATCAGTACGATGTTGTTTTTGTGCAGTACCAAACGTTTCCACTAGATGCAATTTACTTCCAATTTATTTTGTTTTAAGTGTGACTGTTTTTTGATTTTTTTCAGGACATTAAACTTTTTGAAATCATGTCAATTTTTGAGGGTTCACATAACAAGTGCCAAAACCTTTGCCAGGTTTTCTACAATCCCAATGAAGTAAAAAGTTCTGAAACAAATGTCCAAATTTACTCTTTCATGTTGTTGTTTCTTGCCAGCAGGCTCTCTTCTGTTTGCCGTTTGTTTAAAACAGGTGATTCCCCAGAGGCTGAGGATGTAGCTTCCTCATGTCAACCTTTCTCTCTCATTCTGACAACTGACCTCTGCCACTTCCGAACCATACACAAGTCAAAGCAGCTGGAGCAACTTTTCTCTCTTTACGAATACAATGTGTGCAATTTCCTATATATAAAAAAAATTCTCCCTGTAACTCTCATAACAGAATAAAACAGGTTTTCTACATCATGAAATACGTATTTACATATTAAACATCCATGTTGCACAGAAGACAAATGAAATGGACAAGTTTGAAATGACGTCAAGGTTAGCGAATGCTTTTGCGAATTTTTGTTTATTGGCTAACCCTAAGCCTTTAAGTTAGTAGGGCTGCTACTTTTAGTTAGTTGTTTACAAACCCTGCAGCAGAAGCCTTAAAGGCACAGTACTCCAAAGGAAATAAAATAATACTAAATGATAACAAATAGTTGAAAGTTACAAAACAAAAAAAAGTTGTGTTGAAAGTTATTACTGAACAAAATGTTTGATTTGCTAATGAGAGTGTGTCCTTGGGTCTGTCACTGTTATAAAAAAAACAAATCACTCTATGTCTTTAGCCCTGTAGGGCTTCTTATTCCTCACAGCTTAAACCAAATGAAAGGGAACTTCACAGAATACATCACAGACTGCTTTCTTCCTATGAAGCTATGTGATTAAGAAGATGGAAAACAATTTCCGAAGCAGACCATAATAAATCCTTTCCCAAAAAAAGTCCCCTGTGACAAGAGCCTAAAAATAGCCTCCGGTGTTCAATTCATGTTAAATAAGGATGCAGATGTAGATGCCGAAATAGATGCTTGTGATTTGTGACGATACTTCTAGCAGTTATTCTGCTGATAATGGCCAGATGAATGACAACCCTGAGAATTGTAGGGAAGGTCAAACATGAACCTAGTGTGTGTTTGCATATATTCACTCGTCCAGGCCAGATGAGGAAGTTCAGACTGTGAAGTTGCAGTGTTTTGAGAGGTCAGTGCTTCTCTATGTGCCTTGAGACATGCGTTCTTCTCCTCGTTCAGCTTGTTTGCCTTTCTCTGCCTGCTCTTGCTCAAACCTTCCATCTCAATTCTCATAGAAACAGAAAAAATAAATCACCAGCCCAAACTGCCTTGAAGGGAATGCGGTAGTGTGGGACGTTCGTTCTCTCAGGAACACGTTGAATACAGATCAAAGCTGGATTCTATGTAATGTCATTTTTCTAATCATGTCCTGAATGAACTGTAACTGACATTACGAAAGTAAAAGAGAGCGCTGTATCATATCTCTCACGATAATAATAATTCATAATATGATTGGAATGAATTCTATGTGCCATCTTCATATGGAAAATCTCCAAGATCAATGCAGATAGCAACTATATTTCACAATCAGGAAGAGGCTGAAAATAGAATATTAATTAAGTAATCAAATACTCATTTAGTGCATGCATGTATACAATCCAACTTATAGTTGACTTATTCACTGCATTAATTGGGGTCAAACAAACAGCCAGAAGTTTGAGAAGCCACATTTCTCACGAAAACCAACCTAATAAATTTTAGTTAACGCTTTGTATTACAGTGTCGCTGTTTCATGTACTTACTATAGTAATAACTATATTCTACTATAAGCATAATTACAAGCAACTAACCCTCGATGATGCATATAGTTTATTAATATTACACACTTAAATGCACAACTACACCGTAACAGCCACCTTAAATAGTGTAACATTTATTTTATAATCAAACATATTTACTGTGTGCGTGTGTATACACTCACCTAAAGGATTATTAGAAACAGCTGTTCAATTTCTCATTAATGCAATTATCTAATCAACCAATCACATGGCAGGTGTCATGTTACGTTCACATCAATCAGGACTCTTATTTTGCCTTGTCTTTGTCTTTGTCACATGTTCCTTGTTCCTTATCTCACCGTCACTCATCAGTTCCCATCATCACTTATTATTCACAGGTGTTTTGTGTTTCAGTTTAATCATAGCCAGTATTTAAGTTCTCCTTGTTCACTCCCCAGATTGTCAGTTGTTATCGTTATCGTTATGTTGTGTTGATCTTGTGTGGATGCCTTTTGAGTTTGCACGCCCATGTGCCGTTTGTTTTCATTTAATAAACCTGTTCTGTTTGACGCTCCGAGTTCTGCGCCTCTTTCCGGATCGCACGCCAGCGCTACACACTTATAAAAGCAGGTGCTTCAATGCATTTAGGGGTTGGTCCTGGTCTAGACAATCTCCTGAACTCCAAACTGAATGTCAGAATGGGAAAGAAAGGTAATTTAAGCAATTTTGAGCGTGGCATGGCTGTTGGTGCCAGACGGGCCGCTCTGAGTGTTTCACAATCTGCTCAGTTACTGGGATTTTCACGCACAACCATTTCTAGGGTTTACAAAGAATGGTGTGAAAAGGGAAAAACCTCCAGTATGCGGCAGTCCTGTGGGAGAAAATGCCTTGTTGATGCTAGAGGTCAGAGGAGAATGGGCCGACTGATTCAAGCTGATAGAAGAGCAACTTTGACTGAAATAACCACTCGTTACAATCGAGGTTTGCAGCAAAGCTTTTGTGAAGCCACAACACGCACAACCTTGAGGCGGATGGGCTACAACAGCAGAAGACCCCACCGGGTACCACTCATCTCCACTACAAATGGGAAAAAGAGGCTACAATTTGCACGAGCTCAACAAAATTGGACAGTTGAAGACTGGAAAAATGTTGCCTTGTCTGATGAGTCTTGATTTCTGTTGAAACATTCAGATGGTAGAGTCAGAATTTGGCATAAACAGACTGAGAACATAGATCCATCATGCCTTGTTACCACTGTGCAGACTGGTGGTGGTGGTGTAATGGTGTGGGGGATGTTTTCTTTGCACACTTTAGGACCCTTAGTGCCAATTTGGCATCGTTTAAATGCCACGGCCTACCTGAGCATTGTTTCACAACCCAATAGAGCATCTTTGGGATGTGGTGGAACGGGAGCTTCGTGCCCTGGATGTGCATCCCACAAATCTCCATCAACTGCAAGATGCTATCCTATCAATATGGGCCAACATTTCTAAAGAATGCTTTCAGCACCTTGTTGAATCAATTATATATATATATATATGAATGAATGCAATATATTATTTATTATAATATATTCTGTATCTGATAGAGATTCTGTAGAGCATATTACTTTTTATATGTTGCACATGATATCTGATATTATTTGTTAAAACTGTACTATGAGTAATATGAGTAGTGATATACATTTATATTTATTATTATTATTAAACACTCATGAGAGGATACTTTATGCTAAATCTCCTTGCATTTAGCAAGATCCATAATATCTCTACACACAAAGATATGTGAATAATATTACCTGTATTGTGTTAAATATGCACAGACATTTAACAATAATTTTCATTATTATTGTTATTTTTAAGAACTTTTCTTTGTATGCTACATAAAAATGTTTTGATGTTGCAAGATCCTTTTATAGCTTGCATAACTTTTACTGTACGATATATTGTGAAAATAGCAACAACAATAAAAAGTACTCATGACATATGCTGTGAAATATTAAATATGACGTCTGCAGTAACACAATTGTTAACATACAGTTCATACACTGACTTTTTGCATCCGCTTCCATCAGAGCACATGCTCTGGCTCTCTCCATCCAGACAGTGCGACTGTACTTCAGACTCTAGAGGTCTCCATCCTTCAGCATCCACGCGCTGTGCATTCTTCTGCATCGGCCACAGACTCAGAGAGAGAGAGAGAGAGCGAGAGAGAGAGGGAGAGAGAGAGAGAGAGAGAGGGAGGGAGAGGCAGAGGACACCGCGCAACGGCAACCTGAGACGCGTGTCCTCCCTCAGTGCGAACGGGAACTTTGATGGTTTGACGCTGAAACCGATGGAAACGTGGAGATGATGTTCCAGTCTTTGAAGATGGATTCGTCCCTCAGCATGTCCAGCTATGATGTCCTTGTGCTCGTCTCCTAATAGACAGCTGATCCATTTTTTTCTCCTCAAGTACTTCTGCTTTGTGACTGAACACTCGAGTCGGTGTGAAGAACAGTGAAGGAAGCGGCGCGCATTGTTTCATTTTTTTCAGTTATCATTTTTATAAAGGACTTCCAGATCATACGGGATTCGTGATGTCTGCAACATACCGATCATTGTTCCTTTGTAAGTAAACTGAGTTATTTATTCCTTTAGAGTATGGCATGCTGTTTCATTTTTGGAAATCCGACCTTGCTTTAAGTTTTTCGACCCCATTGTTAGTAGCTTATTGTTCACCTTCATCCATGTCAAATAAGTTTAAGCATGAAGTCTTCAACACGAAGGCATACATGGAACAAATCTAACCTATAAGCTTTACAGAAGAGTGAGAAGAACTGTTCATAACAGGACCCCCACCCAGCTGAGTAAATCAAATCCAGATGCTTCTGATGAGTTACACCCTTTAGATAGACAACTCTAGAACATAACAGTTCCCAAACCAGAACTTTTCATTCTCTCATTCTTTGGAAAATGTCATGGTGTTATAATGAACCCAGAAATCAAAAATGCTGTTTTAAAGAACATAGGTCTGAATGTTTTTTTTCCTCCACAAAGAGGATTTTATGACGAAACCCAGTACCTTTATTTTTAACATTGCTCCGTATTTCTGTCTGAGACCCCAGTCACATATGAATACCTGGAGAGGCAGCACAATGTTCATTTATGGAAATATGAACGCATGCAGCATGGATTTGATGATGATTATGCATCCTCCAAATACTAACAATTGGCAGCATTGGTTAGTAATTGCATTTGCGCTACGGCACTCAATATAACGGTCTTTGCAGAGCGGAACAAAGGCAGGGCACGTCGCCCAATCCAGATCTCTTAATTTGTTGTGACATCGGATGGCAAAAATAGATCCTCATGTTAAACGTCCAGCGATGAGCCGGTGGCACGAGCCGCTGCTGTCCGCCGGGCACGAGGGTCTGGAGGATGTGTGAAAGCGTGCATCATGCGTGCATGGATCACATTCGCAGTCCACCACCGTCTCGATCGCGCTTCTCCGGCTGCACGCATGTTTGTAACGGGAGTTTAGCGCGCGTGACCCGTCGTTTATTATAATCACTGCGCCAAACTTTGTCCCCTCTTTCGTGTCCTCTGCGCGTCTACATGATGCAGGGCGAAAGCGCTGTGTGTTGAGTCTAGTAGGTGGTTTTGTGCTCCCTAAATGTTTGATAGGCAGTATTAAAATTCCTCGCGCATTCTCCGTGGCGTGTGGAGAAGGTCAACGCTGCTGGAACGCCCGTGCCAGAAGCAGATACTACATCTCACACTGCTGGTTCATGTCAACATAATTCATGCTTTCGGTAAAGTGCTATTGGGCTGCTAATATTTCTTAGAATTGTTTTATTCTGAAAGTCAGTTTCTTTATGCCATTATACCATAAAGTCTTTACAAAAAAAGCTGTCCATGAGCAAGGGACAAAGACAGTAGGACTCATGTTGCCACACTGTCTGGGGTAAGTTGTCACGCTGGGAACCTAAATTACATATTAAAGATTATTTCATGTAAAGTAAAACAATGATAATGACTAACATACAGACATATAAAACTATTGTTCTAGATGTACTGAATAAAATGTGACTGAAAATATGACCCGACAATTAATAATTCGCCAATGCTAAATTAATAAATACTTCAACCTTTGGGTTAAAATCTACTTTCATTTCACACTTGAACCCTTGTGTAAACACATCATCATAGCATTTGCTTGTTTACCTAATTTATACAGCAAAATAAAATATTACTGTTTTTTTTATTTTATTTTTTTATTTGAAGGATTAAATCTTTGTAATTCAAGAGGCACGTTACAACTATCCAAATCTGTCTTATAGGAATGTAAAACGCCTGGTCACACTTTACATCAGTGCCCATGACATATTTTGCAGTTAATTACATACTTAATATGAAGTTATTTCTGTAATATTTAGACTTTATTTACATGTAATATGTGTATTGCCTACACTGCAATGTAAAGTGTTGGCAATGCATTGCTTACAGTGCTGAAACTGTAACCCACACACCTATGGGATGCTGCTAGTTGGCGTAATCCCATTATAAGGTAATGGCAAGATGGCAAGAGAAGACAGGGTTCGTTTTACATGCATCTCTAGATCATGGGAAATATTTTTCAATGTAAGGAATAAAATCCTTCATGTTTGCCCATTGGCTTCATGCTGAGTAAGATGGTTGAATCCAAAATATACAGATATACAAATTTACAGTAATCATTTCTAGTTAAATGCAATTTAAAGGGATAGTGTACCAGTTGACTCTGAGCACTAATTGATTTATAAATCAGGTTACTGCCTTTTAAAGTTATTGCTGATTTGCTATTGTTTGTCCTCTGATATTGTTGCATTGACTGAGCCTTAATCAGTTTCAGACATATTATTAGATTATTTTAATGTGTTGCTCGGTTAATGATTACCTACGTGGTTTGTGTTGGGAATTGATTGAGAACGGGCACTGTGCTTGTAGTAAATCCCATTGGCGTGTGCATTAAATTAGTTACATGAAATAGCCTTGTAGTGTCATTATAAGTAAATTTATTCCAGAATGTATAACTCCATTAATGAAGCAAAGCTTTTAAGCTGGTATGTTTGGCGTATAGAGCTCATCTCATTGCGGAATATCTTCAGTGATAGACTGAATCAATGGTGCATAATGGGGTAATTTCCATTTCATTTGATGCTTTCGAAGATCTTACATTACTTAAGTCTAGCACCCTGGAGGAAAGTAATATTTATTTAAAAGCCTTATTGCAAAAATGAGCTTCTGCTGCTATCTGGAAATGAGCGAAAAAAGACAAACCAACCAAAACGTCCAGAAATCATGGCAAACCACATGGATGATAAATCACTAGTCTAACCCCGACTGACTTGAATGGAAAACGTTAAATGGGAAGTCTGGGAAGTAATAACAGATTGTAATTTACTTGTCAGAAATGTAATGGAACCATAATAAAGGACTTTCTCCGTGTCACGTGATTAATGCTCATCCAACACAGAGACACCACACCACTGTCAGTGGACAGAACCACAGTCACTTACAGGTGTGAGTCTTGAAATGACTCACATTGAATATTGTGAATATTGTGTGAATGAACATGCAGTGAAAGTCAAGCCTGTATTCTCTCACCAGTAACCATATTGACAGTGACCAAAGTAATGTCGAAGATGGGGAAGTCTATTAGACTTAATAGTTGTATCACTTTTGATACGACAAGAGTCCAATCGAGCCGCAATTTCATCTGTCAAATCTTCATTAGCAGCTAGGGTTAGACTGATAGGAGCACTCTGGACTGGACATGAGACCTTCAGAGGAAATATCTCTATCTCTATAAGTCACTGAAAGTGAAACCACACCAGAAAACCTGCTACACACAGTAGACACTCGTTTGTGCCACGCAGAGCGACTCTCTCGCAAGACATGACACACAACTACCGTATTTTCCCGCATATAACCCGCGGGTTAAAACCAAAATTGTACAAACCCCGCAGGGGGGTTGGGGGGGGGGGGGGGGGATGCAGGTTATATAAGGCTGAGGGCTAAATCGCAAATTTTTTACACGTAATAATATTTCAATATATTTGTTATGTCCCTAAGGACGTACGTTTTTGTTTTTTTTTGCCGTATTTTCTTTCTGTTTTTTTTGTTGTTTCTGGTGCTTGAACTATCACTCTGACAGTTGGCGCTGATAGACTGTCTGACCATGCAAGAAGATGTGATTGGCTGTGCTACATGAGGGCGGGCTCTTATCTCATCCGATGATCAACACCTGTAGAATCGCTTCTTAAGGGACGTGCTGCTGCACAGCGGGAGAGACTGCTTTTTCTTTTTCTTCTGATTCTGACTTGTGTTTTTTTATTTTATTGTTTGAATTTCGCGCACAAGCACTGTGTACCGAACCTGAACAGTTATGGATAATTGATGTCATGCTCGCAAAATTCGAAATTCGAAATGTGAACTTACACAAAAAAGTTCATAAATCTATGGGTGCGGGTTATATAAAGGTGCAGGTTATACGTATGTGTCCGCGGGTTATATGCAGGGCAATGAAGTAGTTGTCCAGTCCGGTTCTGTTCACACTGCTCAGGTTCTCCAAGAATGCAGTTCTCATTCCTGTAAATAACAAACATATTTACTCTCTCTCTAAACATGAGCTTTCCTGTAGCTCAATCAGTAGAGCATTGGTGTTTACAATTAATTACAATCCCAGTGAAAGCAAGACCAGATTCAACGTCTTCCTTGAATGCAATGAAAGTCGCTTTGGAGAAAAGCGTCTGCCAAATGCGTACTCTGTAGTGTTGCCTCATAAATGATGGAAATGTCTGTCAATGGTGAAGAAAGGGTTAAGGACAAAAACAGTCGGATTCTGCTGCTGTGTGAACATGGCCTGATCATTAGTTATTGGACTTGAAAGTCAGGTTGCCATTAGTTACGCTAACATGGAAAGGTGTTGGTTTAAGGAACTCACTTTGTCATCCTGTGCTATATTGGGCTGATAACCACTGGCAGTGAGAAGATCTCTCATATCTGAAAATGACAGGACACTGCAGACCCAGAGGTTATAAAATGACATCTCGATGCGCACGTCCCTGAATCACAGGAAATGTGCTCAGAATGAATAAGCATGCGAAACACTTGCAAACTTCTACGATAAAATGCTTCTTAGTGATGAGAGCTTTGGCATTTTAATACGTTTTTCTTCTTAAACGTATATTACATTTCTAGAGACTTGTCGTTGCTGTTTTTTACCATAAATATTTATGAGAAAACTTTTGCAGACTTTAATTTAGTATGTGCAGAATGATTTGAGTGGTTTCAAGTGGCTGAAATTGTCATCTGGAGATCTGGATTTGTGTGTGCCTTGTTTACTGAAGCTCAGATGTTTGGTTAGGCAACATAAATAGCAGTGCAGTTTTCCCGAAATGGTTTGGGTGTCTGGCTGCGCAGTGACATGAGCATTCCTGAGGTTTTCAATCAGGATATCATCCAAATCAAGCCTGTCTGCATTCAGGGCCTCACAAACACACAGTGCTGCAGGTCTGACCTATGATTATCCTGCTTGTCTCGCCCATTGGATATTCTGTTTGTCATGGGATGATTTGACTGGCCTCAACAGTGTGGACTCGGAGTTTCTAGTTAGCTGGTGCAGTGCTGTTATAACAATCTTCTCCTGAAAGACACTGTGCTTGTTTCCTGCTGCAGCACATCCGAGGTGACATTGTCTCAACTCTGTGCTGAAATTCAATATTCTCCGTGTGCTGTCACACCGCTGCTCCTCACAGAGCAGATAAACAGCTTGAAGAGTTCTCCAGATGTGTTATTCTGCTCGTTTGGCCTTGAGGAACATGTGGTGCTGTTACTTTTTGTAAATATGCTGTGATTCAGTCTATGAGACAGTCTGAGTGCTTTATCAATGTAATAAAATGACACACACACACACATATATGTATATGTACATTATATATATATATATATATATATATATATATATATATAGTGTATATACAATTTATATACAATGTATATACAGTAATACCTCGGTTTACGAGTTTAAATCGTTCCAAGAGCGAGCTCGCAAACCAAAATGCTCATACACCAAAACAAATTTCCCCATAAGAATGCACTAAAAATCAATTAATTCGTTCCACATGACCACAAATGCCCATTTTAAATACTTTTTTTGGTTTTACCATATTAATTGCAGTTAAAATCGTAACCATTAAGATCTCATATAAATACTAATTAATAATTGACATTTAAACTCAAAAAATACTTGACAATTTACTTTAATGCACTTCAGGTTTGAGCAGCCTGCTTGGAGGAGAGAGAGGAGGGAGGAGGGGGGAGCGGAAAGCAAGGATGAAAGCAAATGAGTGAATTTATTGTAATAGTGCAGAAAACAAAGGAAGTGATAATCCAGAGTTAAAGTTGTGGAACATCGGAGCCGCGAACGAACGAATTTGCGGGAGCCGCGAGAGAACAAATTTGCGGGAGCCACGAAAGTGGGGAGATAGGCAGATGATCTGAGAATCAGGTGTTCAGTGACCATTAATTAATGTTTAGAATATGAGGTAAAAACTTCTGTAAATCACTTATAAAAGTATCACTGTGGTGAATGATGCAGCCAATGAATGAGTTAAGGGGTTATAAAGGGGTTAGAACCTCCTGACTGTGTTATGAGAGGCTGTCGTTAGGATATTTCATACAAAACTGCGCATGGGTGAGGGAAATTTTTTCTCGTACACCGATACAATGCTCGTACACCGATTTGACCCCCCATGCTTGTACATCGATTTGCTCGTATACCAAGTCGCTCGTAAACCGAGGTATTACTGCATATATATATATATATATATATATATATATATATATATATATATATATATATTACTGCATATATATTTGATCAAAAATACAGTAAAAGCAGAAATATTGTGAAATATTATTGCAATTTGAAATAACTTTTTTCTAATTTACTATATTTTAAAGTTTTAGAATTAATTTAAAATGTATTCCTGTTGTTTTAAAGGATACTTTGATGAATAAAAAGTGAACAGAAGCTAATTTGGATATAAATTTTTGTGTACCGTTATAAATGTCTCGACTGTCAATTTATAGGATCTTTGCTGAGTAACAGCTCATTTCTTTTTTAAGAAAAAACATCTGCAACACGTGACCCCAAAGTAGTTAATGTGTATATGTACATGTATATTTGTTTGGGACAGAACAGAATAATAATAATACAAATAATAATATTAAAACATAATTGTTTGTAATAACATTTGTTTCATCGTTCCTAAAATTTCAAATCATCCTTTCCTCCGCTGCTCTCGCATGTCTATCGACCGTAAGTAAATGTCAGCTGTATTTGTCATAAAAATAAATAAAACCTTTAATTATGAAGAAAACTTTAATGTTTGCACACTCCTTGACTGAAAAAAACGAAATCAAAGGAACCCACAGTAAACACCAGGCCGCGTTTGAGTCGTTCTCTAGCCTATAAATCTCAGACTCTTTTGACTGCCTTGGTTAAATTACTCCCAGATTACTTTGGAGCCGCTCAACAGGAACTGCCTATTTTCCTTTACGGCTAACCTTTGACAGATGTTCATGAATGGTCTGGTTTGACAATAATTCAATCCAGCTGCATCTCGGTGTAGCAATCCCCGGCTCACTTGCATAAGTCATCGGTCTCGAGCGGCCCCCACCCCACTCTCAGCCCTGATGTGCAGGTTTCAGCTTCTAGAATCGCATGGCACAACAGGATTTTGGTAATCGCCACCTCCATGCTTATTTGCAGGGGAAAGAATAGAGGATTGTGTGCATTAAATAACTATGAAAGTCAATGGTGCAAGGGCAATTAATGTTTTCCTGATTCCTGGAAGTACTTTGTTGGTAGAGACTGTAAACAGTTTGATGAGGGTCCTCCATGATTAGCTGAGATTAGAACAATGATAAACAATATAGCCGGAAGAATTGCCAATGAACCAAACAATGAATATTGAGGAGTAATGGTTGTGTAATATAAGCTAAATGTAAAAATGCATCTGAAATAATAAACTAAGTGCAATGTAGTGTTTTAAAAAATATAGATTTTTCAATTCATATCTATACTGAAATAAAAAAGAAAATCTAAAAATGCTCCCATACTCTTTTTTTCCACCGAGTAGACGTAGATATCGCTGCTAAATCATGAGAAAATATTAAAATACCTATATCTATTTTTTCCCCATGGTTTTGATTTCAAAATTGTGTCTAGTGAGCAAACAAGTTGTCAACAATGTCAAACCCTGCAGGAGTATTCATGTACTAATGTAAATTATCATATTTTAAAGCACTAAACATTTCCAAATGCCTCTTGTGATGTAAATGAATGGAATTTGGTTATATTAGCGGCATCTTATTTCAACCATGATCATAATAGTTGCATTGAGTGTCACGTCTTGCACACTTTATACCCACGAATAGTCCCGTACAAACTACAGCTATAGGACTTCATGATAATAATTTATCTACTTTTCATTGCACTTTTTTAAAGTGTTGGAGTGAAGTATGATGTTTGTATGTTGCTCCCTTCAGATATGACTTAAATTCCACATGAAACGTAAGACGCAACAGTCTTTCCTTCCCTATTGTGATGCATGTCAAAGTTAAATGACTTTTCGAACAAGAAATAAAATAGGGTGGGACTTGATTTTGTCAATGAAAATGATTTGGATGGATGTGGTTTGCTATTGGTGGATCTCATGTGAGTGACAGGTTATTGTCCCGCCCTCATCATCAGAGAAGAGGAGCTGCAAGAGGGAGGGGAAGTTATTTTAATTAAAGATTACAAGGGAATTTTGAAAATAACTACACAGATAAATCATTTACAGTAAATACAGCAGTATTCCATAGAGAAAATAAAAATGGTTGGTTTTGATTTCATAGTAACTCTGAGATGTGCACTTACGGTGAAATAGACTGCACATACTGTCGTTGAGTGAATCAACTGATTTGATGAAAAGCACTGATTCGTCCAGGAATGCCAGAAGCTGTGTTATCTGGAGATGCACTAACATGGCTTTGGTTTCGGCTTCATTTGGAGAGAATTCTTCAAAGCAAAGCACAACTTATTCAATATCACAGTCACAATCGTACAGTTTATGTACGGTAAATAAACAATGCAATCAGTATATGCACTTATTCCTTATCAAATCCTCCTTTTGTGTTAAAGATGAGAATCTTTTTCATCGCCCGCGTGTTGATGTACAACACAGTTCACATGTATTCGCTTTCTTAAAACACCCAGAAAGAGTAAATGAGAACAGTGTCTCATCTTTTGCATCATGTTGATAGGAGTGATTTCATCATGGATGTTTATTGACTGAACACACTTCGCCTGAGCCAGAGGCTTTGCTTACTTCCTCTGGAGAAGTGAAACCATGCAGGCATGCACGAGGCTGGCATGCTTGTCTATTCTCAGCTCTAACAGCTTTTGATCTAGGCTTTTTTGGGGGGAGGGAAGCAGGTATATATTTCCATTTTCAGTGAAGAGTAGAGATCTGTCTATTCAGAGAGACAAAAAATAAATAAATAAACTGATAGCAAACGGCTCTATCAGAAAAAAGGCCTATCTTATCAAATTTTGAAGAGTATACATGAGGATCATGGATATAAAAGTAAGTGTTTGCTGAGAAAAGAATACCCAGGAGATAACCTGCTCTATTCTGAGAGATACAGCTTTGTTGATCCACCGAGGCAGTTTTGTTGGAGCTGGAGAAATGGCTTTGTCTGGTAAGTGAAGCTATGGAGTCTGGAGCTGTGCTGGCAAATGTTGCTCAGTGTTGTCATCAGATAACATACACGCCGTACCGAGACTTCTATAATTTAAACTGTAGCCTTCCCTCACTTTTTCTTGCATACTGGCAACCAGAGACAGACATTTTTTTTTCTCAGCCCATGAATTTGTGATTGGCTCAGTCCCCTTTACACCGGTGGCACCTCCCCCTCTTTTAGTTGTCGGTATTCAGTCCGCGGTGAGTTTATTGATAGATTATCATGATATCTTCACCTGCAGCAGCTCTTTATCATAAATGCCGTTACATACTGTGATGAAAAAAAGATGTTTTATCTCAACAACGTTTGTGAACCTAAGTTATTTTGACAAACGATTTGTGATGATAAATCATGAAAATATTTATTTTACAATGCAGTGGCAAACAGCAGTGATTTAACCTGCTTATCAGAGTGAATGACAAATATAATGACCCACCAGCTGATTGTGACATTTATAGCCTTAGAGAAAAGGGATTTGTGCTTTTTTATGTTATTTGTGTTAATGGAAGTAATAAAATGGAATGGTTGAATACAGGGCAGATTAAACATATTGCCAATCCAAACAATTACAATTATACAAGGTTTGTCTGTATTCTAATTTAAATGTAATTAAATGTTAATTCAAAATGTAGTAGTACATAGAATCGAGGAACTGGTAAAGCTTCACCACAAATGCTCAATTATTGAGTGATGCGGAATGATTTTCAGTCTTTAAAATGAACCTTCTTATATCTTTTGCTTCCTCTGTCCACCTGCAAACTCAAATAAAGCTTTGCAGAGCGTTCTGGCTGCTCGCTTCCATACAATGTCAATATTAAGCTGCAGACATCACAGTTATATTACAGTATAAGTGAATCATAATCACTGTGAATATGAATATTTTGTGACATTTTAAGAATGAACTCATTTTTTTCCCTCTTGGAATTGATTGGATCTGGAAAAGATGGCATTGCGCTTTCTTTCCAAGCTGTAAAACTGACGTCATCTGAGAGGAAAGAGAAGTGCATTTTCAAATATATATGATCAAATATTTTATATCTTTCCGAAGTTTTTTTAAACAGTAGAGAGCGGCAACACCAATTGTCATGGGTTTGATTCCCAGGGAAAGCAAGAACTGATTAAAATGTCAATGTGTATCTTGAATGCAATCTAAGCCTGCCAAATGCATTCATGTAAATGCAGATAACAAAGACTTTTCATTTATGAATGAACTTGCATGGATGAACTGTTCTCCACAAGCCTAATGTTCACAAACACAGTAAATCAATTCTGATTGCATCCAAACTTTAAAGAGATACTTGTCATCTATGGGTGCGATGTGGAGCGAGAACTCTGAAACAGAACTGCAGAACTCAGTCTTTATTTCCAGCTCAAAAACAAACAACACTTTAAATATAAATCAAAACCAAAAACGGCCCTTCTTGTGCAGACTACGCTATACCATGGAGATGACCAAAAACACGGAAGGACCCATCCAAACACATGGAAAACCGTTAACAAAAGACAAAGACATGGGAACACAGGAGGGTGCATATTGACGAACACGGGATTAGGAACAGCTGACGAGATTTAGGCAGGGATTAGACACAGACCTGGAAGATACATAAAAGGAACCCAGATATGACAGACGCGACAAGACAATACCAATATTTAAGTAAAAATAATAATAATTGTATATAGATATATATATAGAAGATCTATTGTCTTTTGTGCTTGTTTACATTTAAAGAATCACTCTATTTTTGCTTCTATAGACTAGTTTACTTAATGTCAGAATTAAGTTTCTTGTGTGAACCAATCTAAAAATGGTATTTTTTAATTACAATTTTAAAATATGGATGGTGGCATCCGAGGTGTGGTTAGCGTTTAGAATCGTGTTTATTCTTTTATTAAGCTACTTTGATCTGATTTCATGCAGCGGTTGTTTTGCTTCCGTAGGCATAATGTGTTTTTGCACTGATGCTCTGTACTAATTTGCTTGCCCAGTTTGGCATTTCTCTTTGTTTTTTTCTGCTGCTTTCCACTGTGCTTAATAAATACAAATTTTCTGATAAGATTGCATGCTCCTGCAGTGGTGTCTGTTGCAGTGATGCAATGTCTTCCAAATGAGTTTCCCCCTTTTTTGTATCATTGGCACAGTTTTTTTTTTTTTTTTTTTTTTGTATATCCATCTAAATTCACTGATAATTGCTATCCGAGAACCGTCTGCTTTTAGGGAAATCAGAATAAGACAGTTTGAAGAGGCTGCTTATGTTTTGATTGCTTAATGTTTTCATTGCTGATGCTCAGAACGCCTCCGAGCAAGATATTCTATTACAGCAGGAAGGGATGTTTCATCCTCGGGCAGGAAAGCATCTTCTGTCTCCCACCAGGAATTCATTAGTATGAGACTGCTTTGTTTCCATTGGTTTGACAGGCAGCTGTAATTGAATTGAATTGATTATAGATAGATAAATATCTTCTCCACTGCAGACGCATGTTTCTCCATGCAGAGCGCGGCCTTTAGAATCTTTGTCGCTCGTATCTTGTTCTCTTTGTTCTGGAAAAGCTGGAGATGGAGTGTGAGAGGAAATGTTGCACGTCGCTCTATTTAGACACCTGCTGTTCCTTTCAATTTGAAACAGTCTATTAGCTCTGCTAGCTGGCCACTTCATTTTCTGTTTTGAACTGGCTTGCTCCAGGGTCTCACTTCATTTCCATCATTCTAGCCAAATTCTCTGCCGCCTCACTTTTGCTCATCCTTGACCATCTTGTTTTATCTGCTGGCCCACAGGTTTGCTCTGATTGACAGTAAATTCAGTCATGATCTGTTAAAAGGTGTCATTTTTAGCCAGGTTAAAACTTTGCACTTATAAGCAGTCTTTCAGATACTTCAAAAATCACATTGCAAAAAGGAAAAATAATCTGTTTCATGAGACTCATTTGTTGGCGAATACTTTGTTTTACCTCTGAAAGGTCATTAATTAGTGGAAGAGATCTGCACAAACCGAATATGATTACATCGGTCGGTTATTGAACTGATGGATGAGATGCAGGACAGGACTGAAGATTTTTTAATACTGTGTTCTAAACTGAGTTAAGTTGATGTTTGTTCTTCCAAGACGATGACTGTTATAAATTCACAGTTCCCTTAATGGACCTTTATGAATTTAGAGTATATAAATCATATGATTGCCAGTGTTTTACTTATATTTAATACTTTATGAAGTTTGATAATTAAATTCATGCAAACTGTATTTCTTCATCATATCAATAAATGTATTAAAAAACGCTTCTTTTAGAGAGGTTCCCAGTATGTTGGCTTATTGATCTCGGTCAAAAGTCTGAATTTTAAAAAAGGAATCTGTTTTGCACTATATTATTAGCTCTACTAGTTTGACAATTTTGTTTGAACATGAGACATTGATTTTTATGAATTGACTTCCAAACAGGAAATAATGAAATGAGATGAATTATCTTTGATTGAGCATGTATAATAATCTAAGCCCTTGTTTTATATTTCACTGATATCAGTGTACTCAAATTATATAAATTCGATTGAAAATGATTTTGTAAGCATATTGCATTTGTGTTGACATCATTTTTGGCTGGGCTGTCATACAAAGAAATGACGAACACATGCAAAAACAAGAGAAAACCAAGAAACCAGCTAAATATTAATATTAATAGCCAATGTTTGCTTTTTCATGTGAGCTTTGTTTTTCCATGCTTTTTTTTTGCTTTGTAAAATAAAACCTGTAGCTTTAGTTAGCATTTTTTTGGGCCAAATAACAGTATTAAGTAAATACCTTGGTTTTTCCTTCATATTTAAATAAATATATATATTCTTCATTTTGATGGATGGCCACTTTTTGCTCTTCCAAGTTCAATGGATTTTATTTGGAGAATCTGAAGAGCTCTTAAATGGTACAAGGAAGTAATAAGCTTGGGTGATGAATGGCTTAATTATCAGGCCTCAGTGTCAGACATTTCGTTCTCCATACTAGAGCAAAAAACATTGCATAAAGGAGTGTCGCTGATCAATCGCAAGCCAGTCTGCAATTAACTCCCTAATGCGCCTGATTAGACCGACTCCAGTGCGCCCGTTTAACTAAGTGCCTCAACCTTTTAAACGGCCGGCCACTGCACACACTCACTGTTTGCACTCTAGATTAAGCCCCTTGTCCAGGAGCTTTCACCTTGAAAAAACGTTTTTGTGCGCTGTTCTGCTGTAAAAAGCACCCGCCTTCCCTATTTATTCAATGGAAAGGGTTTCAGAACAGATGGCGTACCCACCCTCGTTTCATTTTTACGAGTCGTTAGACTTGACTTGTTGATGAAATGGAGACCTTCCGCTACCCTGCTCATGCAGATGTGCATCTTAACAGTGTAATACATCCTCCGTGTCCTTGCATACCAGCTGCAGGAAGCGCAGTATAGCCGACAGCATCTCTGTGCGTTACACTGCATCTGACGGAGGTGATGTCAGGAGTCTAAAACACAGCTCATTTACTTAGGGATGCAGCCGAAGCCTTTGGTTGTTACTCTGTTTGGTTGAAACATGCACACTCCCACATTGAGACCTTGAGACTAGGCCTGCGTACGGCATAACAAGCTTACCGCACCTCAGGGATCAAACATTAAAGCCGTCGTCTTCCTGAGTCCCAGCCTGCAGCCATATTCCTTTGTACATGCTTAATTGTTTAGTCATTTTTGCCTCCCTTGTGTCTCTTTACTACTGATTATTTATGATTTTCATGTAGGATAGCTGTCGCCATCAAACTAGAAAACAATACAATTTCAGAGGGAGCTGTGCTCGGAACGGATGGAAAATAAGCAGTGCAGTTTTGCGACTCCATGACTGTCTCGTTGCACATACGTGTTATTTTCAGCACAGGTGAATTTGTTCTTGGCTTTCTTTTGATGTTAACGACAGTGTGTGCGATCGTTTCCATATAAAGGCTTTCCACACAACCTCTCCTGTTCAGTCATTCGTCACTTTCTGCAAACATTTGCTTACACTGTCTAAAGTTGTGCTGTCGCCTAGACTACACATAAACTGCATTTTTGTTGAAGCCTTTCCCAGATCCAGATGTGTTTTGCTAAAATGTTATATATACACTCCTGGTCAAGAAAAAAAAGGGCCAAGCTCAAAATAGCTAAATACTAAAATTTGGTAAAACCACAAATATTTTAGTCAGGGAATTAGTAAAAATGTAAGCAAATGCACTTGATCGTGATGAAACACGAGTTGCATGGTAATACTCCAGAGCGCTGTCCTTGAAGATCTGTGAGTAATTTAATACTATGTGCCTCTACCACAGTGAAGCAAGGAGGAAGAGTGTCATTTTTAGCCTTTATAGCTGCCGGTATTGGTGAACTACTTCACTGTGAAAAGTCATGCAATCCTTTGGAGTACAGGAGAATATTGCAGATATTGATATTGCACAATTGAACAGTTGTTATCTAAAGAGGAATGAGGATATTTTTCAACAAGACAATGATCAGGCTGGGAAACTGGGAGACATTTAAGAAAAGGCCTAAACATTTAAAGAAACTTTTGTAAGTCATTGAGTCTAAACCACTTAACATTCAGATTTGAGATTTTTATAAACCTTGACAAAATTTGAAAAGCTTGTGCTGACACTCCAAATGTAACCTGCCACAGTGATGAATTGCGGTTACTCTACTTTCTTGCATTTATTTGCACACTGATTTGCATTATTTGTTTAATAGTTACACTGATACTGTGAAGGAAAGGTGGGATTTCATCGAGTTAGTATTTCTGCTCTGATGACACTTCTCAAGTGTCTTCATTACAACAGCAAAGCAGATCTGCTGTGGCATTTCAGTTACAAGAAACAAAGCCTTACACCTTTAATGCTTAATTTTGACACTGTTCTTTGGCTGTCTTGGTATTTTTGTACATGCACATCTCATTTTTCAAAGCTTCTACACTTTGTTCTTGTTCAACGCCGACTTGAAATTTCAGGACTAGTTGCAGGTACAGTTAAAATTAAATCCCATTTTAATCTCATGATTTAGTTTGCTGTGAAGTTTTGTACAAAGAAAGAATGTGGAGTACTCTGATTTGCCATGAATTGTTAGCCTCGGTCTAGAGAGACTTGGTGAGGGGGGAAAGAGCTACGTTTGCAAAATGAGGCTTTCCGATTAATTAAAACCCGAGCGAGAACTGCAGCAGACCTTAAACAATGCTTTACAGCTTCAGTAAACAGTCTTATTGACTCTGACTTTTGATATATTGCAACATATGGGGCACCAGTGCCAATTTTATTTTCAGCTACTCTCGGGAGTCCATACATCTGTTAACTCATAGTTGCTCTAGTTTTTGTTTGCTCTCAGGATCGTCTTGCCTTGATTATGCAAAACCAACACACTGTGATGTGAAAGGGCATGTGATCTCTTAGTTAGTTAACCTTTCCTCTTGGATGCTCTTTTGACATTGAGCAATGTGGTGGATTCAGCTCTTCACCAGGCTCAGTGCTAATGAGGCAATTAAATCCCTGGTGTCGTGGTGCAGAGGGTTGGGAACGGGGGAGGAAAGGGAGTGTGCTGTCTCAGCAAAGAACAGCCCAGAGCGCCACTAAATTCCATCTGAATGCAGAAGCGGAGCTCTGCCGGGCGCGACACGGTCCCGTCACATGCCCACGTACAGTAATTGAATTGAATCGTGCATCTAATGGCTTGCTGGTTTCCTCTTCTTGTGAAATTTCCTGGCTTATTGCAATGAGATCTGCGAGTTAGTCTAAGAACAAGTCTTGGTTAGCATGCAAAAGATGACAAGATGGCTTATACAGAAGGTTACAAATTTGCACAACTTCAGATCAGGACAGGCTGAAGATAAATGCTACATTAATTTGCTCTCCTTTTACTTTTTTTCTAGCATGCAACCACCCACAACACCATAGAAACCACTTTTAATTATAACAAATTCCCATTTGTTTTGACATCATTGATACGTGACTAGTGGGGAAAGGGGGCTGTGGCTTTCCATTTTGTTATAAAACTTGTCCCACAATGCACTTTGATTTGATTTCCATCCCTCTGTTGATCTGACTGTTCGTGGGCAGGATTACAAAATAGGTTCGCTTGTCAAGTCAAGGCATCTTTATCTCTAAAGTGATTTATTCAAAACAGATTGTTTTAAAGCAAGTGCATATTAATAAACAGAAAAATAATGATCCATGATGCAAACTTCATCAAATATTGTATAAGATAAATTCTGCTCTACAGACGGCAATAATCAGTTGAGTTATTGTTGATTCAGATTAGTTCAATAAATTGTAAGGCTTTCCTGTAGCTCAATCAGTAGAGCATTGGTACTTGCAACGCCAAGGTTTTGGGTTCGATTCCCAGGGAAAGCAAGAACTGATTAGAATATCAATGTGTTCCTTGAATGCAATGCATGTTGCTTGGGATAAAAGCGTCTGCCAAATGCATAAGTGTAAGTTTGTCAGTCATGAAACAAGCTAAATTCAGCTATAAAGCATCTCTACAATAGATACTAGTTTTGTTATTCATCTCAGTTCAGGACAATGTTGATCTTTAGTTTTAACAAAAGCCCAAAAGTCAATAGATGACACAAAATGAAGCCTTTTGTGTCATCCAGTGGAATTAAAAAGGGATAGCAGGGTATCATTTAGAAAGTTTATACATCATTTACGTAACAAAATTCACATAACATTTCCCATCGGCTCCGAGCATCACAGTTGGTGTTTGTCCGCCGAAGCCAGTTTACCCCAAGACTCTCCTCCGCCTGATTGTTGTCCTTGGGTCTGTGTGTACTTGGCTATTTAGGAGCGTTTGACCCAGGCAAACACAGCTGAAGCATCTAGGAAGTGGTCACTGAGCCCTCTGCTCTTCGAGGAGAGTGTTTACCTTTCCTTCCCATCACATCCATGACTTATTCATAGCACAGTGCGAGCCGCTACACTTCAGAAAGAAAACGTATGCCCGTGTAAACCACGTCATCTGCATCTCAGTGAGCAGGGGAAGCTATCTTTTTTGTATTTTCCTCTTTTGCTACTCACCTCATTCTGACCTCTACAGCACTTTAGCTCCAGGACAGAAGTATTGCAGAGCAGTTTCTCTCCCATCTGGCATGATATTATTCATAGTTTGATTCTGATTGTTTTCACCACGCTGCAAATTGAGAATTGTGGATATAAACTGCCTCCTTTTGTGCAATTTAATTAGAGTGACATCAATTAGCTGCTAGCAGTGCGCTTCGCTGTAATGTTACTCCATGACGGGGTTCGCATTAGGGCACCAGACTAATGTGTTTAAAGCAGATACAATTAAAACGAACGCACCGACTGATAACGACAGGCTTACAGCTACTCTGAAGGAATTACGGAGTATAGCTGTCTGTCTTATGATGTGCAGCTTATCCGACAGATTCCCTCTCTTTTCCTGGCGGTAATGAATGGCTGGTGTGGCGTATCTTTAGGCAGTTTGTTTGAAAGGCAGCGCCTCGTGCTGAGTGATGCAGAGCAGGGCTCATTATCGCCACACAGGTGGGGTCTGGACAGTATGCGACAGGAGAAGCTGTCAAGAAAGGACGCAATTGTTGTCTGACTGTGTTGTGTTATTGTGTCGTCTGCTGATAATCTCAAATGGGTAAATGACTACAGATCTGCTTTTAAGTCTGGATCCATTATAGTTTTAAATTATGTTTTGAATTGTGTTCAGATTATTTGGGTATAATGTTTATTTCATTTTATTTTATTACATTATTATTTATTAGGAAAAACTAATTTTAACCGCTTCACTGCATACTAGTGCATAGCATTTAAAAAAAACGTTGTTTCTGCCAAAAAATCCGGCACAACCAATTTGCTGAAAAAAACAACAAAAAAAACTGGAAATCATAAAAGTGCTCTGTTGTCAATTAATCTATGAAATATCAGATATTTATATATCAGATATCAGATCTTTTGTGACAAGGTAAGGTTAGTTCTGGTGGTAAAACGTCATGTGGTGAGACTCTCCAAAATTTATATTTATGAATTTATAATAATTTATAATATATATATATATATATATATTTTTTTTTTAATAATTAGTTAAGACGTGAACATACAAATCTTGATCCTTTTTACTGTATTGCGCTGACCTCAAGGATTGGGACTGATTAAGCACTTTGCTTTTCACTGATCTGTATTGGATCTCCTAAGCCAGATCCTCTATTTTACGTCAGCTGTCATACTTGTGTCGTGCACATTCAAGTACTTTTTCCAACCGCCATTAAAGGTAAAAGAAGAAGAGTGAGAACCAATGAGATCTGTTCTAGCCCATCACAGAGTTCCACTCAATTCCAAGAACGCAAAGAACAGACTTACATTCTTGTGATGATCGGTCTTGCCAGGCGACCTTGAAAGAATGAACTGGGAAGGACATGAGGACACAGAAAGCATCTTTGTGAGGATTGAGATGTGCTCCGATCATGTTGCTCAACTGACCGTCCCAGCATATTAGAAATTGTGGTCAATGCACAATATATACAACACAAACACAACCTACTATAACAGTACGTTTATAGTAATCAAATTCACTGTACAGGTCATTTCAAATTATTTAGAAAAAAATCTTGTCTTGTTGAATCGCATGCAACTTAATGTTGAAAGTTAAATTTCGGTAAATTATTTGATGAGTTAAAGTTAAAAAACATGTTGCCATGACTTATGATTATATCATTTTTTTTAAACTCTTGCTATTATGACTTAATTGTCATTAACACACGGCACTTGTATCTCTCAGTGTGCACCAGTTTCAGGGTTCAAGAAAACATTTCCTTTAACTGAAGCTGCATTTCTCCGAAAGATCTGGGCTTTTGATTGTTTCCTTCTGTCCATGCTCGGCAACTAACTCATCCTTGGTTGCTTTTAGCATCTCAGAATACACTTTTAGGTGATGTATGGTAAATATTGATCGTTAGATCATGTGACCTGAATCAATACCCAGAAATCACTGCACTGTATTCAGTGACAGAGAGGATGCAGAAAGGCTTCTAAAGGTCAGCTTTGGGGTGCAAGGACAGGTCCTTGAAAGTGCTCTGGCATGCAGCGGCTGAGCACATCAATTCTATCATGGCAAGAGGAAGGACGGATGTATTTATGGCCCTTTAGGGCATTCGGGGAAGTTATTCCCTCTAGAGTTTCACAGAAACATCAGACGCCATGCCAAGGTTCTAGCGTGGCTGTGTTGATCCGTTTCATTACAAAAGACTAGAAGTGCCTTGGAGAGTTAGATGTATGTCTGGTTTTAAAGGTGTAAGACATTACTTGCTCTTTGGGAATGTCAAGACCTGACTTTGGAGTCTCCGCTGTAATGAGTGACTGACATGTGCTTGTTAGCAAGATCTAACAATCGATTTGAAGACGGATCGACAAAATGGCACCTTTTTAGCTGCGGCATCAGTAACAGGCACATTGAGGCATGAAGGGGACGGGAATATTGACCAGTTGGTTACCGCTCTAGACTTGTGCCTGAAAGCATTGAATTCATTCCAACAACAGTATCCTCACTGTTGTGGCCAGCTAACATCGCTAACCTGTCCTTTTAAAGTCAACTGAATGAAACATAACATACATGTTAACCAGCAGCCAGATAGATATTTAGCTTATGTTTTAGGTCCCGATCTGGGAAATATCCATGCTGGAGTCGTTTTCTTTTTCTTTTGTTTGTTATTGAATTGAGTTATGTGAAGTAAGATGGGTTATGACACAAGCCATTCAAGTGTAAAAAGTTGTGCTATCAAAGCATTGTTTTATTCATTTGTTCGATATGTTCCACAATTATATTAGTACTTGTTAGTAGTATTCAAAGATGAACATTAATGGACTGAAGCAGCTCATATACTCAAATCATTCAGATATAATTGTGTTAAAACTGATCAAATATGATACATCAGGCTTTTAAGGAAAGTTTATTTGTCAATCATCATTGTATTTCACTGCATGGTAGCCTATGTTTTGCTCAACACAATAAAAACTACAGAGCATTTAAATATCATCTTACAGACAATGGAGATTTAGAGTGACGCCTGATAATATGTTTTCGCTATACTGTTCTACAGATAACATTGAAGATATCAGAATTTCATCTTCATTTTTGATGACATAAATATCAACTGCACCAATTTGCACAATACTATTTGCTCCGTTTGGGCGTCTTCACTCTTAAAATAAAGGATCTGAATTGGATTTCGATGGTCCCATGAATAACTTTTAACATCCAATGAACCGTGGATTCATATTTTTCCCTCTCTGTTTAATTTTTGCTCATCACTGGTGCTCTTGGAGGTCGTTTATGAGTTGAGCAGTGAATCATTACCTTCCCGTGAAGTGAAGTCATCATGAGGACTCCCATGTGTAGATGTGTGTTGTGGTAGGAAGGACACAGTTAAATGAGGAGAGCTGTAGTTTGCCCTTAATATGCTCCTGTGCTCAATGACAGCATGGTTTGGGGTCGGACCGGATCCCCCTGTGTACTTACAGCATCAGGCTGTGGAAAATACCTGTCATTTCAAGGGTGCCACACTCCAAAATGTCCACATTAACACTCCTGTGACCCTCATAAACACACACACACACTCTATTCTGTCACACTTCTCACCCTATCAATCTAAAGGGACAGCCCCAATTCACTCTCTAAATTGGTATAGTTCACTTTGACACACACCTGTGTGAGGAAACATTTCCATCTCCCCATTTTTCTGATCTCAGACATGCGGCCGGTTCTCTCTTTCCCTCTCGCTGCGTGTGATACGTGCCGCTGCAGGGGGCAGAGCAACGAAAATGATGTTGATGGATCCTCATAATCGCACTGAGTCCTGCCTACCAGAGCAGCTAACCTGTCCATCTGACGGGCATGAAAACAGGTATCACTGAGGCAAGACTGTGTGCAGTTATACGTGGACGTGATATAGAGAGCGAGAGCGTCATGTAACCTCATCCATTATATGGCATCTGAGCCTGAGAACCCTTTGAGAGATAGTACACACTCACACACACACACAGAGACTCACACACTCTCTCTCTCTCTCTCACACACACACACACACACACACACACACACACACACACACTCATTCACTTAAACACACACGCACGCACGCACACACAGACTCACACACTCACACACACACACACACACACACACAAACTCATTCACTCACTCACTCACTCAACAAACGTTGTGTGCGTTTATGAATGAAAATATATTTTCTGCATGAGTCTGCACTGTGTCAGATTAGGGAAGGGCAACATAGCAAAATAATAGTTTGGATTTTAAATATTTAATGTATTTGCTCTTCACTTCATTGTCCTTGAAAGGCAATTTGTTATGTAGACAGAAGTATTCATACATGTACAGCAACACAACACACACAGCAACACACAATAAAATAATTCATTTAAAAACAAGATTGCTACAGGAATAAATCAATTACTATACCCATTTCAACTCTAATATGGCTTAAAGGGGTCTTATTATACTTATTACTTGTTCAACTTTATTCAGTGTATAATTTTGAGGTATGGGCATGAAGGTCTGTGAAGCACTGTTCCTGAACTCCTGAAAAGCTTTGATTGTAGTCTTGTGTTTTTTTTCTGGGAGCAAATACCTCACAATATCTCACATTAAAGTAACTCCTGTGTAAGGGATACACACACACACATAAAAAAAAAAAAAAAAAATTGACAGGCTTGGTTGAGTTAGTGGTGTGTTGAAGCTGGTGGTTGTGGTAAGGGGTGTGACACACTCAAAGTGCTTGACCAATCACGACACACTGGTCCAGCCGACCAATCAGAGCACACAGTACTTTTCAGAAGGAGGGGCTTCATAGAGACAGGAACTAAACAGAGCATTTCTGACAGACTGACGAGCTGCAACAATGATGTATGAGAAATTAACATTTTTGAACATTCAACCATGAAAACAGCAATGTTCATCTGCACATTTTTGACTTCATAATATGTAAAACATTTTAATGTATGAAAACTGCCATAAAGATATTTTTGAATAACGTTGAAAACAAGTCAGAATTTTTAACTGATTCACTTAAAACCATTTGAACTGATTTAAAATTAGACTGAATACTCATACTCGCAAAACTATTATAATACGTTTTAAAGAAACTAATCATTGTGATATAACCAATTTTATCATCAGCAAAATGATCGTGAATATATCAAAAGTATATCATATATTGGCCAGCTTTAGTGTGTTTGTAAATACGTGATTCCAGGCAGTGTGGTAACCTTGGGAGGTCACGTTCCCCACTCCAACCAATGTGTGAATCAGCAAGACCAAGTCACTGGAGAGAAGCGAGCATGTGTGTGTGTGTGCACGTACAGGTGCATGCTATGAAATTCACTCCTGTCTCAGATGGAATGGGTGGGCCAAGGTCAGTGCTAGTTTCTGAATGATCTGTGCCCTTTCCTTTTCACAACATCCATCTATCTATCACTTTAGTGTGAAAATACACTAATAGCACTAAAAAAGTGATCTGTGTTGTTAGTTTATTTTGTAATGTTGGTTTATGTTGTTTACATGCATTTATTATTTGTTTAGTGTCACCATTGTTGCATTTTGTTGGTCAAGTATACATAGTTCCCACATGATGTCATCACATCCGTTACTGTAAGGTCATCAGCCATTTTGTGGGGCAATGCGTGTTTCGCTTCAATACAATTTGCACGTTTATATTATTAAAAAAATTAATACAAAACAACAACATCACAATATATTGAATATCTAGTCACTCTTTATTATTTTATATGTTTAAATGGTTAAACAAAAAAGCCTCTTACATGTATCTGATATACAATGATGACAACACATTACGAGTGAGTCTATACGAAATGGTACGGACAAAGGGATTGAATCTTAACTCACCGTTGCAATAACCAACATGTTGTTGCTCACATCCATGGCAAGGACGTCTTTAACCCAATCATTGACAATCTGGTGTTTTGGTGTTTGCTAAATAATTTAAAATGTCTATGTAGGTAATGTCCGGGAGGCATCGGACGTTACTCGTAAATTTTCCTCTGCCACATTCGTACGGATCAATCCCCCCGATTAGGCTTATCTTAGCCTTGTATCTTTCGCATACTACTTTCTCTAACCCATGTTTGTACTTTCCTGACTTTCCGGATGCCATTCCTACTTATGATTTGATTACGACCTGTTTCGCCGTTACACGTGGCAGGAAGTCTTCAACGCAATGAGCTCGCCCCATAAAGTTGCTTCCGCTCACATTCCAATGCATTGGGAACTATATATTGTGTTTCACAAACGATGTTTGTGCTTCATTAGATGATGTTGTCACATCTTCCCATTATGAATCTCAGCAGTTGCTTCACTACTGTTATGAATTAGAAAGTTATTGGTAAAAAATGAAATCGTCATATTGATGCTAAGAATAGATTGACTAAACTATTTTATATTATTGCTTGTCATTGTAACAATTTTTTTGGACACATTTTTGAAATTTGAAAATAAATACCAAGGGTCCAAGATCCCAAGCTAATGCAACACTAACCAGCATTATGTTGATTACAGCTGTAAATAATTAATTTTGTACTGTGGCATGATTAAAGACGATACTATAATGTGAAATCACATTAAAAAAGAGCATTGATCTCAGCATCAGTCTGCTGTTGATTCACAATTTCAAAGAAAATGGCCTAGCATTGATTTCACAGTAAATGTATGCATTGATTTCTACAGTAATTTATTGTAAATCGATACTCTTTAAATTCTGTAAATTCCTGACCATTTTTATAGTCTATCTATATGAAATCCTTCTCATGTCTCCTTGATCTCTTTGACCTCTCTGCCTCATACACCCTATAACTTTCCATGTAAGTGGTACAACTTATTGGTCATAGATGCATCATTAAAATCCTGACCTTCAGTTATTTTATTACATCTGCTCAGAGTTCAGCTTCAAGTCAAGTACAGCCTTCCAGGTTTTACCACATGTGGACATTTATTCATTTTCTCTCACCGACCCACTTATTACACAAAATTCTTTGGTTGTCTGAATTGATCTGGATTCAATTGCACAGTTGTGTTTAGTTTGCCAGGGGAGCAACTTCAAAAGACTTCCTTCCTGCCACTGAATCAATACTAGACAGCTTCGCCAAGGTTCGAGAATCTACGAATTTCCCAGGCTTTCCCCTGATCCGGCACATACGTCTGAACGTTAATGCTGCCGGATTTTTTTTCTGCAGCTTCAACAATAAATAATGCACACATGAGATCTCCCTTGCAGACGTAATAGGCTCCATGTTTCAGTCATTTCTAACAAAACGGTAAATAGCATATGCCTGTGCCTTATCGAGAAACAGTAACCTATTTTTTTTTTTATTTAATGGGGTAGCATATGTCACTTCATTCGATAATCCACAATGCACTTAAAGGATAGAGGTCATGATACGAGCAGGAGGATCAGCGCTTTAATCCACCCGCTCTGTCAGTCATCTTTCTCCACTGAGGAATTTCACTAGCATAGAAATGTTAGGGAAAAAAATCTCAGGAACACCAGCATGTTTTATATCAACGTTTTATACTCTGATGTTGGTCAAATGACATGCAGGAAAAGAGATACAATAATGAGCACAAAGCCTTCTTTTCGCGTAAGAAAAAAATGACTGTCAAGATTTACTAAAGACAAACAGTGGAAATATTAGCGCTGAAAAGGCATAAACGGTCGTATTGCATATGCATTTGTAGGAGTTTCCCTTTCAGATGCAAAATATATGAGAGGAGAGTATTGAAATGAATCACGCGAGGTGATTTTCTAAGGTCTGCGCTTGCAGTTTACTGGTATCTGCATCATTATTTAACACCCAAAAAAGCATGTCGTAACAAATTGTGTGCCTGTGTTGTTAGTAGATCACCTGCACCTGATTATCAGCGGCTCTGCTGGTTTGCGACCCTACACTAATTAGCACTGCTCTTGCTAGATTGTGATGGTCATTATGGAAATGATCCAGCTGCATCTGTGTTCTTTAATGCAAATGCATACATTTTCAAATGCATATGTTTTTGTTTGATATGAGTATTGTCCGTAGATCTTGCACAGAACGGTCCACTCCCGTCCGTGCTTTTATGGAATTGCTAATTGGCCCTGTTTAGTAATTGCTTATTAGATTTTGATTGGACTGCACAACTTTTACAACATGATGTCATCTCATAAGAAAATGTCTCGTATCGCTGCTACTGAAACCAACCAAGACCTCTTTTAGGGTCTTGATCAGTAGTAACAGTTGTAGATTTCATCCTCAAGAACTGATTGGATCTTAAGAAGTGTTGCTAACTAAATGAAGGCAGATCTGACAGCCAGTTTGCAGTCAGCTGTGGACTATATTCAGTCCCACTCACGTCATGAAGAGAAGAGATGCTGTTTTGAGGGGGAGGTGAGGTTAATGTTTATGAGCGCACATGAATAAAAACATTATGTGCACGGATAAATCATTCATGATAAACTGCAACATTCTATAAAAAATATATATATAAAAAAACATTTAGATTTATATACCAACTCACAAACCCTCTGCAGTTCCCTCACGAATCCCCATTTGGGAAACTCTGTTGAACCCTATGTTCAAATACTACTGCTGCAAGTCTAGTATTTTTCAAATACCATGTGAAACAGAACAGCATGCATTATGCAGAAACAAGCTGTAGTATCCAACATTACTGCCACATGACCTCATCACGTTGCATATTCAATTATTCAAATGGAATCTAGCTATCATGCAGGAGGTAAATATGCTTATTTTGCATTTTATGGCATATTTGTGTAAAATGTGCTAACGTGTTGGTTTCCTGTAGCTCAAACAGTAGAGAGTGGCGCTTCAAACTCCAAGGTCATGGGTTTGATTCCCAGGGAAAGCAAGAACTGATTAGAATGTCATTGTGCATCATGAATGCAATGCAAGTCGCTTTGGATGAAGTGTAAAAATCAATCAAAACGCTATATTAACTCCTGTTCATTTATGACACTGTATAGTATGCCCACTAAATGTTGCAGGTTGTCTACATACTCCATGAATACACAATATTTACGTACTGTGCACAGAATGCATGTCCCAGTTATAGTACAGTAATACTAGAAAGCTTAGCCTAGATATTACATATACATATATTAACATCTCTGCAGTGATCTGAGATTCATAAAGGTAATTTTGTGGCATAGTTGCATCGCATGGGAAAGCTGCCCACCTAAAAACTGATTGTGTATGTTTGTTTGAGTAGATACCTACATGCTGTGTACAGTTTCAATCACAGAAACAGGGAGAGCAAAAGTGCATACTAGTGTGTGTGTGTGTGTGTGTGTGTGTGTGTGCGTATCAGTTGTCAGTCAGTCATAATGAACAGTGCTGGTGCACCTGCTGCCTCACACTGAGCCATTCACAACACAGAGACACAATAAAGGAATTATGTGTTTGTCTCTCATAAACACAGACAGTCTGTGTGGTTTGTGTAGTGGAATTGTTTCATTAGTGGACAAAAGCTGAGCCCAGTTTGTGTAAGTGCTTTATTTCCTCCTCGTTCACCTAAATATCACATATTACAGTCGCCGTGCTCTGTTTTTCTGTCTATCTCTAGGGGTTCTTCGGAGAACATGTTTTTTTCCTGGGTTTGGAGCGGACCTTTGATGTTCCTCTGTGTTTTTCTCCATATTTTCTCCATCTCAGCTGTGGTGCCAACAAAACAAACTTAAGATGCTGAACTCCAGTTGACATTTATCAGAAAGAAATCCAAGATAAACATTCAATTCAGAGTCTGAAAAATCTGAATGCTTCTATATTCACGTTGTTGCCCAAAAAAGAACAACAAATCTCAAATGTTTCTCCTTGACATCAATGACATATTTTGTCTTTTCACTGCAAAAATACTTTTTTAAAAACAGTATTTTTGAACAGTACTTTAATCGAAGCAAGTAATTGTTGCGGTGTAGTAACTTACATTTTTTTTGTCTCCTTTTTTTGTTTTTGTCAGAAATGTTCTAATCAAATTCCCCCAAAACCAATTGTTGTGCAATCGACATTCATTTTAGAGCTCCTTTTTTATTAATTTTTTTATTAATCTTTTAAGTTAGGGAGTTTTCAATTTTTTCATGCATGTAGTAAATGGATGTATGTATTGTGTGGTTACTGTGTAATATTGGTTCATATTGCTAAATGTTTTTTTTTAGCATTTATAGAGAAGCGTACAGAAGTAAATACAGAAGCGTAACAGAGATCTCTTATTAATTATCCTGAGAGATAAGAGCAACCTCTGCATTAGCAATAAAATTGACCAAGCCCATTTCGCTGACTAATTTTATTGTCCAATTAAGCCGCTTCCTTATTTGCAGAAAGACGTAGTGTGTGTGTGTGTGTGTGTGTGTGTGTGTAATTACATCTTTAAAAGTAACATCATTAACCACAGTAAATAGTTAAATAAATTATAGAGGCATGGTGCAGACGTGAGTAAAGCCTTCGCTGTGCGCTGGCTCCTGGCTTCTTTGTGTCGCAGCAAGCCGTTTGTAATGATGGTGCGATAACGAAATGTCCCTCGGTGGGAAAGCGATCGTATCGCTCATTTCTCAGGGCAATTGCCAGTCCAGAACATTTCTTCGGTCACAGAGTTCAGTCTTTTCAGCCGGTCACCCATGCAGATACACGGACCTCGGCACTTCACGCGCTAATGAAAAGCTATTTAGCAGTTCTTAATGATAGCGCCTCCGAGAGCTCTCCTTCTCCCTGTCTGCCTCTTTGTGCGATTAGCAGGAATGCTAATTTGTCTCTTAACAGTCTGAATGACCCCTTTTCCTGCCGCACTCCGACTCATTCATATTCTCTCAGATCTCTCCTTCTAACAAATGGTCACAGGTACATTAATCAGGAGTAGCTGAAAGTTTGAGCTCCTCAAGTGCTCAATTAGTTTCATGGAGAGACGCCCCGGGGGATTCATTCACAACGGTGCAATTTAGCTCTAAATGAATTAGTGCAGAACATTGGAACATTTTGTTTAGCGCTGTTAGTTCACTCATTTCATAATTCTTAAAAATCACCATACGAGTTAAAACAGCAAGGTCTTCCGTTTGCAAGAGAAATCCCTGTAGTCATTTTAAAGCTTTTAATATTTCAATTTATTAAACCAGAGGCAAAATGCAGTATTTTTGAAAACAAACTCTATTTGCATTGTTTCTAGAGAGCGGGCTGGATTTGGCATTTGTTTGGGCCTCTAAAAATGGGTGGGATTATGGGGCCATTCATATTGGCTTCTCAAATAAATTTAAATTTATGCTAAATGGAATCGCGTAACTTGACAAAATGGCATAGCGGGCTTGACTCCGCACTAGCCGATCTTTAAATAGATGTCTAATATTGGTTGTAGAATGAGATCTTCACTTTCTTAAATAACACTACAAAAATGTTTCCTTACAGAGATGCAAAATCATGTAATAATTATAATAATAAGCACTAATAATTATTCTTATTGATAAATCTTTTTATAAGCATGAACATCTCTGTTTTCTTAAATGTATGCCTTAAAAAATAAAAACGATTTGCCAGTGTTATATGCAAAATAAAAAATTCAATTTCTTCAATATTATGCCTTGTACAAAGTCTTCTAGAATATGTTTTAATGCATGCATTTTCAAAAACCCATTATTTCGCCCTATATTTGACATGGTTGGAGCACATATTTGCGCAGTCTAAGGCCCCGTCCACACGGAGACGCGGATCACTGCATCCGCATACATTTCTTATCGGATTGGCGTTCCGTCCACACGGATCCGGCGATTTGGGAGACTGAATCCGCTCTCTTTTGATACCGGGTCCTAAAGTGGATAGATCTGAATCCGACACCCTTGCGTTATCGTGTGGACGGCCAATCGGTATATTTTTTTGTGAACCGATGATGTCATCACATCACGTGTCGGCTGCATCACAGTAACAGCAACAGTGTTGCCAGATTGGACTGAAGATTTCCAGGCCAACTACAGCTTAAAACCCGCCCATTTAAAAAAAAAGTACCAGCCCAAAGTGACATGTTTTGACATGTTTTGTACTCTATATGATTATATATTAATTAATCACTAAGAGAATCACTAACAAATCACTGCTTTACTTTACAGTAGTACATATAGGCCTATAAATACGTCAAAGGTCAGGTTACCTGTTTTGAACGATGAAAGCTAACAATGAACAGAGAGAAAGAGGAGTAAGTGGAAGAGGCAGGGGACAACAAGGACAAATACCATGAGGAGGAGAAGTACTTTTCTGGATGCAATTCACACAATGCGTGTCCCTGATGCAGATCAGGCGCCTGCTAGATTTGTGGTTATATGGGACAATGTTAGTTTTCACCGGGCTGTTCTGGTCCAAAACTGGTTTGCCACCCATCCACAATTTGTAGTTTTGTATCTACCGCCATATTCACCTTTTCTAAATCCCATAGAGTAATTCTTCTCAGCCTGGCGCTGGAAAGTGTATGATCACCAACCCTTTCCCCGCATGCCGCTTCTCCAGGCAATGGAGGACACATGTGGGGACATAGAGGTTGCCTCTGTCAAAGGTTGGATACGACATGCTAGGAGATACTTCCCTCAATGTTTGGCAAGAGAAAACTTATCTTGTGATGTGGACGAAGTATTGTGGCCAGACCAAGCTCGGAGAAGAGATGACTGCCAATTCCTGGACCGGGACCCCCCACACACACTTTACTGTAGTCTACTGTAAAGAATATACTTTTGGTTTACATGTTTATAGTTTTGTTGTACGCTAAAATGTAGACAACACTAATGTTTGGCCTAATACAAATTTTCTGTTTCCTACATTGCATTGGCGTTTCCGGTGTACTTGTTACCCAGATTACTTTCACTGTAGAACATTGTATTGAAATGTAGATATAAGCCTATGAAAGACCAAAGAGCTTTAGATTTAGAACAACAGTGTTTTCATGTTATATCCAAAAATGTATTATTATGAAAGAAGTGTTTGCCATTTGATGCAAATGCTTCATTCTGACATGTGTTTATAGCATTTTGAATGAAGTGTTGCATTTTGAAGGAGATGTGAGGCATTTTGCATTTTGCGTGTGCGGTTTTGAGAATTGTGTGTAGAGTTTTGAAAAAAGGAGACGTAGTTTTGAAAATTTGTGTAAGTAATTGGTAAACACTGTAGTAGACTAATTCTTTGGCTTTTTTAACTTTTGGTGCTACAATATTTTATAAGACGTGTGTGCAATGGAACCCTGTTGAAGTCAAAGTAAACAGCACCCGTTATGTTCCATCATGTAGACACACTGTCCTTTGCTACAGTGGGAAGTGTGGCAGGTCACCTCTGTCCTCACACTCACTTAACGGAGTGTAATCCAGCCTAAACAAGTACATCTGTGCACCTCTACTTCAGCGACTTCCAAATCAATCTGATTGTATTTGCCTTGGACCAATCTATAGGAGCGTGGGGTTGGGGAGGTTCAGCAGAGCACACAACCCCAGCTGCTGCTACACCAGAGGATTAATACTGAAACAAGCGATAATGAAATTATACAGTGAGTGGTGATAAAAAGATTAGCATAAGACAACACGGAGAGAAACCAAAGAACAAATTAAGTCTCGGTCTCTCTTCATTCAGACAAAGAGAGTGTGTTGATGGAGATTTGTTCACAAGCATTTTAGGTTGGTGAATCAGTGAATCCACATGTGTTGTGATGAAATGTATGGTCGATCTATTTGTGAAGTGTGCAAGTTGGATGGCTGAGAATGGCGAAGAAGCGTGAATGTGATTGTACGAAGCAAGGCAAACTACTGTATGTTTCACATATAACCCGCAGACGTAGATAATCCGCACTCTCAAATAGCCCGCGTGTTTTGGGGGTCTGTGTGAAAAATCATTGGTATAACCTGTACCTTTATATAACCCATATCCATAGATTTATTAACTTGTTTGTGTGTTCACACTTCGAATTTCGAATGTTGCTCGCATGACGTCAATTATCCATAACTGTTCAGGCTCAGTACACAGTGCTTGTGCACGAAATTCAGGTTTTGATCATCGGATGAGATGAGATGAGAAGAGCCCGCCCTCATGGCAGCACAGCCAATCAGGTCTTCTTGCATGATTGACAGGTCAGTGACAGGTCAGTGAACCATTGCAAGAAAGAAAAACAGAAAGAAAATACAGAAAAAAAAAAAAAAAACATACGTCCTTAGGGACGCAAAAAATATATTGAAATAGTATTATGTGTAAAAAATTGTGATATAGCCCGCACCCCCCATGCGGGGTTTGTAAAACCTGGTATAACCCGGGTTATATGCGAGGAAATATATCACTTCTCTTACAAATAAAACAAGAACATTTCTAAAACACATGTCTTAAACATTACATAGCATGTGGTAATTCATATTTTTTTCAGGATAGATTTTTATGGGCTTTTTATTATTAAAAAACCCCACAAAACTCAGCTTGACGTTCATCGGTATAAACATGGGAATCTGATGTAGTTTTTCTTCCCAGACTTCTCTTTTTATCAAATGTTGAAATGTGGTCTGTATTTATTTTAGTTGGGCCTATCATAAATTAATCTGATTTAGTGAGAACTTGTAGACCTTGATGAGCTACGAACTGAGATATAAATAGATCAAATGAATCATCTTTGATAATTTCCCCAGTTTCATGTCATAAGTAAGCAGACTGATCTGCTCTTACAAGGTCAATTCGTGTGCAGACTTCAGGCAGATAATCACGACGCAGATGCCGTTCCTCATCATCATCACGACTAATGCACTAATCATGGAAAAACTAGGAATGACTGACATGGGATGATGGAAGCTTCTGTCTCCGGATGTTCTTACCAGGAATTCCACTTGCAGCAAATCATCAGTTTGAACAATTGCTGCCTCTATGTAGAAGGAAAGTGTAATGAGCAGAAATTACATGGCAATATAATTTCAAAGAAATTAATGCTGAAGCTGTTCACCCCTTGAGGATTTTTTGAAGCTCATCACTGTCAGCAAAGAATGATTCAGAGTTCATAAAATTACTAAATGTGTAAATTGACAGCCATTTGTATGTGAGAATGTCTGAGTAAAATGAGGTATGCTTGGCTTACTCTGTCAATTGTGATGGTGTGTCCTCAGATGTAACATGGGTCCTCCACATGTAACATGGGTTCATTGCTTCTCTGTATATGATTTATTTTATGCTTGGACCATTTCAAATAATAACCAGCCTTCCAATGAGACCCTTCAGAATCACCATGTGTTACTGGTGGGAGTGAGTCGTCGGAATTCCCGGCCCACTCTCAGCCAATCAAGTGACTCGGTGTTGACTTTGAGACCTAGTCTGGGGATGAGGTTTCAGTGTGCGGTTTGGACACCAGATGTTTATAGAGTAAGGAGGAATGGCTGATGGGAGGGGATGAGTGTATGCAGCCCACTTACTCTCAGTCCCAGATGTGAGAAGGTTTGGCAAGGCTCACTGTGTTTTCTCCTTGGCACAGCAAGGCCTTCTCTCTGCCTGAGCAGTGCAATTTAGGAGATGCCAACTTTCTCTCATTCCCTCTGTTTTCATCCTCTCATCTTCTGAATCAGGGTTTCTACTTCACCGAATTAGGACTTAAAAGCAAAAGCAAATAAGCCCCCCTCTTGTTCAGATGTGCGTCCCTTTCCCTTCTAAAGACAGGGTAACTTACCAAGAGGCGACTTTTAATTGGTACATTGTGGAGCTGCTGCTCTGAATGACTGCTGATTCAAGGGTCCCATTAAGGGACCCTTAGAATTATCTTTTTATTTTAAATGTAGTCATTTGAATGGCTGGTTTTCTCATCTGTGTGATTAAATTGGTTCAAGTCCCATCAAGTCCTGGTTTGCAACTGAATTAATCAGAAATGAAGATTTGCCGTCACAGACCTCTCGGCTCTAATAAAGCACCTTAGACTGCCCGAATGGGATGAATGAGCTGATGAAATGTTTGTTAACAGTTATCACCTTAGATAACCTAAAATCTGATCTTTGTCACCTGGTCAGTGAACCTGTACAGAGGTCAAAACTGATTTCCTAGGGTCATAGGTGTTACTTGAGCATGCCTGATAAACATGAAAGCCCCTGTCCTCAGTGAAAAACAGTAGCTGTTTATGTCACAACACAGTCCTTGCATCTGATTTGAACAAAAGGTGAAGCCTTGTATTTATGGCCAAACCTCAAGGACTTACTTGCTCTACGCTGCTTCTGTCCCCCATCTGATTTCCAGGCTAAGACTCAAAGTGGTAAAAGGAGAGGGAAAAAAAGATGGCTTCCTATTGCTCTGTTAACCTTCTGGCCACACTGATTCTGAGAGGGTTAAGCAGAGCAGTATTTATGATGAGAATGAAACCCTTGGGCCTGAGGATGAAAGCTTGTCACTGATAATGGTCCACACGGTTACGGGAGGGTCACTGCAACATGCTACGCTCACTAGCTTTTATCCGCACCTCTCAGGGGAACATCTCTGTGTGACAGCTAATGAAAGAGTGAGAGAACAAGGGTGGAGGAATGTTCAGAAGAGACAGATAATGGAAAGAGTGAAGATGAATGGAGAAGGCCGATGCCAGTAATCAAAGAAGACATTATTAAGAGACCTTATATCTGAAAGTTGTGTTTTACAACATTGAACTCAACCTGCTCCAAACTGGTCACTAGCTACTTTAAGCTACTTATTAGCCG
This sequence comes from Rhodeus uyekii, assembly GCA_037043235.1. Classification (NCBI taxonomy): domain Eukaryota; kingdom Metazoa; phylum Chordata; class Actinopteri; order Cypriniformes; family Acheilognathidae; genus Rhodeus; species Rhodeus uyekii. The sequence continues at coordinate 2,463,344 of JAWRVZ010000058.1, forward strand.
ATCCAAACTGGTGATTAGGCAATTTAATCTAGTCATTAGCCATTCTAAACTGGTCATTAGCTGGTTCAAGCTAGACATTAACCAGTCCGAACTAGTCATCTGTGTCAAAATACAGTTTGACCACGTTATTGGCACTTGTCTGTTTTTTTTTTATTGCATCAAGATGGTCAGATGTAGAATGTACAAAGTAGAAACTAGCTATGCCAATATACAAAAACACATTTACAGTATTAGCTAAAGCAGGATTTTCCTGCAGTGATCAAGAAAGCCCAGGGTATTGTTATGGAATTCTCTCTGCTTGTAAATATATCAAAATTGTAATTTTATTACATTTTGCAATTGGATTGACCATTATCCTGAATCGAGTCTGGTGAAGAGGAAACATATTGATTCATCTAATCTCTAATTAAACATTTTAAACCATAACACAGCGAGATATACCAAAAACATATGGGCCCCAGGTTTAAGAGCACAAATATTCCTTACATCCATGCTAAACTTTAGAGCAAGGCGGTTTTGATTAAGTAAAGTCAGACTCCTTCTGGTCTCATTTACCTGTTTGTGGGCTCTTGACTTACTGCTGATGCCAGTGCTCCATCTGTTCACTCTACACCAAGAGAAAGACAGCAGAGAAAGAGTTTGAAGAGAAAGAGAGGAAGATAGAAACTCGCCTCTTGCTGTGGCTCACCAGGCAGCAGCTAAAGAGATGGATGGTTGTGAATCCAAGGAAGGGCAGCTGGGAAACTCAGCCTCAGATGACTGATGGGAAGGTACATTTTCTCAACAGGACTGTAGGGGGAAATGTAGACTATGGTAGGTGAAACAACCCATGCATATCACAAAAAAAAAAAAAAAACATGGTACATTGATATACTGTACATACGTGTACCTTGTACAATAAAAAAATAAAAAAACACTTAGTACAACAGCTTGTTGCTGGGGTAAATGACAGACTTCTCTGGTGGCATATGCATGACTTCTACGATCATTTGCAAGCTGAGATTCATTTCTGAGCATTAGAAATCTCGCTCCAGGACCGGGGCCCTTAGGGAATATCTTGCACCCTGTACACAGTCCCTCTTCTCATTCTATGTGTGAATTGTGCAATTGTTAATATTCACATGTAAAACTGCTATTATTATGCCTAGTTAACTACATCTGTGCATTTTAAACTAGATATTTTCAAGAAGGGTTTCACACAGTTCAAATTATGGTAGAGGGATTCCATTCTGCAGAGTTTAGCTCCAAACCTGATCAAACACACCTGGAAAATCTAACCAAACTCTTCTGGACTACTTGTGATATGTTGTGTCATAAGTCACATTATATGATTGATTGGGGATCAGCAGAACAATGGAGTAGATCTTGAGGTTGAAGACGAGTCAGTTCATCAATGTAAAAAAGATACGTATAAGCCTCAATTTTAGGATAATTAGATATGTCATAGATGCAGTATTTTTTGCATCAAATACATTATACAAATGTCTTTTTTTTATACCTTATAATTGGTATCCTGGAAAACAGAAGTAATATATCCAACCTATGTCAAATATTTGAAATGTTCCTTTGGATATGTTTTACTTAAGTCCAGATTAAATAAAAAGTGCAAAAAGTTAAATATGCTTGCCTGTTTAACGGTTAAACTAGAAAGTTCCATGATTGCAGAATTCTGGGAAACTTTGGGGAAAATGCCAGATAAGTTTAATCAAACAGTATGGACAGTGGGAGGGTTTTAAATTGAGTGCAGAGATTATTCCTTCTTGGAGGATCTTAGCAAATGTAGAGTAAGTCATCCATCACAGGACAGTAGTCAACTTGGTTCCTCCACTCCTGTGACACCGACCTGGACATATTGTATGTTCTATTCAATAAATGATCAGATTACGTATTTGGTTATTTTAATTGTGCTGTTGTTTCTCAGTGACACCGCTTTTTCACATCTGTTGAATCATGTCTTATCATTGCTGTAACAAGTGAAGCCACTTGTTTTACTGTGAGCGCAAATCAATAAGGCAGTTGTAATTCCCATAACTTGTTTAAAATGCTGTGGCTTTTTAACCGCCTCCATTAAGGTATGTCAGTTCTAATGTGCATGCGTGGCAGCAGTTATTGTCATCCATTTATAATGAGTCTGCCACTGTTCCCCAGAGTTGCAGTGTGGGGAGCAAACTCCTAAAGTGCAGTCAAGCAGATCGTCCTACAGGACAGAAGAATCTGCTCTGTGTCACGATTGAGTCACAATTCTTGCTGAGATGGAGAAGCTGTTGACCTTGGTATTGCACATAATGCATTGGTTGATTTTCAAAGTTGCAAAATTCTGGAGGGACGTGGCAAGGAATGGAAAAGAGGCCCTTTCTTTACTCACGTATTCCTCTCTCCCTTCACCTACCTCAGTTCCTTTCTTTATGACGTGATTGATATGAGCATGGAAAATAACACATGACAAAAGTCTTGGCTGATTAGACTTATCTCTCACTCTCTTTCTACTTCGCTCTCTGTTCTCCCTCTTCCATGAAAGGCCAGAGTTTCCCATCATGCCTGTATATGGTTCGAGTCGAGAGGAGCTGTTCAGCTGTGTGACATGAGTGTGTGTGTGTCTGTGAGACTTAACAGAAAATGTGCAGCTCTCACAGCCACCACGCTGTTCCCCATGACTTCAGGTCTGCTTTGTTTAATCCAACGACTCTTACTGGCAATGGGAATGTTTGTTTTACAGCAAATGGGTGCGTTTTCAGTATATTGGTGTCATGCTGTATGAGTCTTTAAAACAATTATGCCATTTAAAAGTGTTTTCTACAACATGTTATTTTCAGGTGACTGTCTGATATGGGTGTAGGCCTCAGAATTGGCATTGCTGGTCTGTATATAATCTGGTACTGAAGATGTGAAGACTGGGCCCTATAATACTCTCACCTCATTTCCTCCATAGTCTCGGTTAAATTGATAATACAGTCCAGGACATTTTATTAAATAAACAATATTTGTTCCAAGCTTACTTGCATGATTAAATAAAGGCCTCTTGTTTTTAATTCAGATTTATAGGTACTGGAAAGGACAGGTAACTGTCATGACTAAGTGACTTTTCGGGTGCCATTAACCTACAGCTGTGGGAACTTGAAATTTCTTTGCAAAGGTGGGAATGTTCCTTGGAGTTTCACTGCAAAGTGATCGTGCAGTCTTCAGGACTGATGCTCTTACCTGTTTTAAAAGGCACTGCCATGACCACATGAAAAGGAGAAATGTTTCTCAAAAACTGTGATTAAAAAAGAATTGGTTTACTTTACAGTCTGATTAATCTGCAGTATTTGTTTAGCCTGATTGCTAACACCTGATTTGCTTAAATGGGTCATGAACTGCATTATTTTATTATGTTAGTGTAATTTTAAACACAAATTGTCATAATTTAGAAATACAAGGCATTTTCCTACCCTGATTCAAAGGCTCTGTTTGAAGGGTCTGTAAACGCCCACTGCTGTGATTGGCTGACATCTCTGCATATAAAATAGCAAAGGATTACATGTGGAACTCTCTCAAACAAATCATGAAAAGCGTTTATTATAGCATTATATTTAGATCAATGGCATTATATTTAAATTGTGGCATGAAAGGTTGCAGTGATGAGCATTGTTTTTTCTGCACTCTCAAAAATGCTTTCATCATAACTAACAGTGCAAACATGATGTACATAAATAAGAGATTTGTTGACTATAACAGGAGTTTAAAAGTTTGATTGACAGCTTCAGTGATTGTATAGGGAGTTTTCTTTAATTGCTTTCTATATATACTTTAATCACAATTTTAATAACATTATTTTCATCCTACTAAGAGAAACAACATGAAGTTGACCATTTAGTCACTCGCTTGATTTGCTGATGATAAACGATTTTGAGACAAAGAACATCTGACTGTAGTTGAATCACATCAATAAATCACTGGTCACTGGTGAATTTGGCTAGATACGTACACATATTAAGTAAATCTAAAACGATCTGTAACAAAGCAACAGTGACACAATAAAAACCTTTTTACTCACATATGTGTGTGTTGCGCCATCCCTGTCGGATCCAATATAAAGCCCTAGCATCGCTTTTTTCATTTCAGTCAACAGTAGTGACTGTTTTTCCACAACCTGGCACTGCATAACATTTAGCATTTTTCAAAGACGTTCGTTGCTTAGTTGCTCAATCCAGTGTTAGCGTCATGTGTTATTTGCATACTACTTGAAGTGACTCAGTGTCCAGTACGCACATTCAACAACAAGTCATTCGTTGGGTTTGGTTTCAATAAAAGCTGTTTTTGGACAAACAAGGAATTTTTCAGTTCTGAAACTTACTGGATGTTCTTATAGTATGATGAAATCAAAATTTGATTTCTCAATTCATGAACTTTAACATACTTATAATAATAATAACAACAATTATGGATCATTCTACTACTAATAGACTCTCATAATAGCATGTGACCTAAATTTTAATCATAGCAGCAGTGACATTTTCCTTTTGGTTCTGTCATCGAAACATTCACGTCAGCAGCAGCAGGCTAGCAGAGTTTGACGCTACACTAGAAATCCCAATATATAGTTTTTTTTTTCCTTATTTGTCTGCATCTTATGTTGCCTTTGGACATAAACAGCGGTGCCATTTGAGCAGCCAATTAAATGGCACTGACATTCAGAGTATGTGGGCAGAGTGACATTAAGATTAATTTCTTTTAAAAGCCAGTGACATTACGCCACTGATCACTCTCTGAGAGCGCACACACACCGTTAACGCTGTCCCTCTCTTGGCATCTACATTCCCGGTCTAGAGTTTATCCTTGAGTCGTCAAGATGTTGTTCTTGCAAATGTCGTCCTAGTTGTGCATGTGTAACAAAATTGGATAATCATGCAATTACACTTTCATTCCATTGACATCCAATCATGAGAGACAGGAAACACAAGCTCATGTGAATTTCACTTTGTTCACAAATTTGGGGCAGCCTGCTGAAAAAATCCAGCATTAAGCTTTGCATACTAACTGTAGCATTATATTAGAATTGTTGCTGTGTCGCTAGAAATGTCCCATGCTCAGAGTCTAGTGTGGTTAGAAAAGCTTAACTCTTTCCCTGCCATTGACAGAATTTTCCGGATTTTTCCATTTTTCACTGTTAAACAATAAATGTAGGCGCTATTAGTCATCTTCTAAATCTCCTGATCTAAACATATGTTAAGAAGCAGCAGAAACAAGCGATATCGTGTGTAAGCAGATGCATATGTAAAAAACACAATCAGCAACATTAAACGGTATATAAATCAAAACTGTTGAATGTTACTGAATGAAATGTGGACTGTGCTGTTATACGGTAGGTGGCGCTATTACGCATCTTCTCAGAATCTCCTGATCTCCTGAAAAGCAGCAGAAAAAAAACAATAAAAGCATTGCTTACGCGCATGTAAAATAACATGATCATTTACAATAAAGAGCATATAAATCAAAATTTAATGTTACTGAATGAAATGGTGTTGATGAACTCTATCCACTCCATCTGTGCTTTATCATTGTTCTAAAATCTGGATGTAGTCTTTGATAAAAAAGTGACTTTCTCAAAATGTTTTTTTTTTTTTTTTTGTGAAACTTAAAAGAAAGAATGCATGAAGCTAGAATAAAATGTTTTTTTGTTGTTGTTATTTTCTGAAATATTAATTCAACAAAATATTCTGGGGACCATGAAGCTTGACCAAAAAATGGTAAAAATGACTGGTGCTGGCTGGCAATTCTTCAAAATCGCTGGCGGAGAAAGAGTTAATGTGGATGCAAAACATCTCTTTATATCTATTTAATATCTTAAATGTTTCTCCTAGACAGCAATGAGCTTAAAAGGAGAGCAAATTGAGATTTGATTTTCAGTCTGTTTGGAGTCAGTATAGAAGTGTTGGAGAAACGTGAGACAAAATATCTACTGTAAATGCAACAGTCTCCTGAGCTATGAAAAAGCAAGCTGTGAGCGATAAAATGTCCGTCTGGGCAGCACATTTTTGTTTGGCTATATTCACTGATACTCGACCGGTTAAATTCACGCAGAATGACAGAAAGTCAAGATCACCCTGCCCTTCACACTTATGCAAATATCCCTGTCTTTTTGTTTGACTGTTTGTTTGGCAGTTTACAAGTATCCAACCATTAGCTGGACCAGGAGAGACACTTAGGCTTGAAGGTCAAAAGAGGGCCCAGAGGCTTCAACACAGCTCCAGCCGAATGGTGTGTGCACGTGTGTAAACATGGTGGTATATGTGTGTCTGCTCTAGGGAAGCCTCCGCTGCTCATTAAATCATGCCTGCTGTGATTTTCTCTTCCTTACCGGAGGGATTCTGGGTAATCTCAGTGTGATTGTGAGCATGAATTGAGGAGACATGTTTCTTAAGCCACGTTCACAAAGTCAGCTACATCAGCAATACAGAGGGAAAGAGAAAGAGAGAGAATGAATGGAGAATAGGCATGTTTATAAAAGAGAGGGGTTGCAAGCGAGAGCCCGAGACCTACAGAAATAGGGTGAAAAGAGAGACAGGTAATGAAAAAGGGGCAGAGATAACGACATACAAGAAAATTGAGTCTCTTGTAACGTATAGCTTTTCCTCTCACAACCCCATTAGCGGACTCCTCCGCACGAGGCGACTTGTGACGTGTTGCACAGGAGGCTGTCCGTGCCTGGAATGATGGAAACACAAATACTGGAGCCATGCTTGGGCTGTTGAGCAGATTAGGCACAACTAATCCACTGAGAATATGGGTAATCTAAATTTTGCCCTCAAAATCATGTGATTAATATGGAAAGGGCTAGAGATGTTGAGGGAAATAATCATCAAAGCGAGGTTCCATGAAATATAAAATCACACAGGATGATTTTAAGGTCGTATGAATTCACTCATTTGAATTATTTGGTAAGATTGTTATATTTTTGAAAAAAGTCTGTTGCTCACCATGCCTGCATTTGTTTGATTAAAAAAAACAGTAAATGTAAAATAATATAATAAAAACAACTGTTTTCGGTATTGAAAATATAATATATATATATATATATATATATATATATATATATATATATATATATATATATATATATATATATATATATATATATATATATATATATATATATATATATATATATATATATATATATATATGTTTATATGTATATATTGGCCCCGTCCTGATTTCAGATTTTTTTTTTTTTTTATGTTTGTCACATATTTGATCATCAAACAAATTAAAATATTAATCAAAGATAACACAATTAAACAGAAAATGCAGTTTTTAAATAAAGATTGTTATTATTAAGAGAAAACTAGCTTTGACTTTTGACAAGCTTTCCTGTAGCTCATACCGTAGAGTGTGAAAACGCCAAGGTCATGGGTCAAGAACCTATTCGTATGTCAACGTATTCCTTGAATGCAATATAAGTTGTTTCGGATAAAAGTGTCTGCCAAATGCATAGATAAAAAAAGAAAGAATAAACAACAAAATCCAAACCTTACCCTCTACCTGAAAACATGTGAAAAAGGGATTTTGGTCAGCCGGCCACTCCTGGGAAGGTTCACCACTGTTCCATGTCTTCACCATTTGTGGATAACGGCTCTCACTGTGGTTTGCTGGAGTCCCAAAGATTTAGAAATGGCTTTATAACCATTTTCAGACTGACAGATCTCATTTACTTTCTTTCTCATTTGCTTCTGAATTTCTTTGGATCTCTGCATGATGTCTAGCTTTCGAAGATCTTTTTGTCTACTTTACTTTGTCAGGCAGGTCTTATTTAAGTGATTTCTTGATTGAAAACAAGTACGGCAGCAACCAGGCCTGGGTGTGGCAAGATAAATTTAACTCAGGTGTGAAAAACCAGTTATGTTTTAACAGCATTTAAAAAAACTGCATTTTGTGCTTACTTGTTATCTTTGACTAGAATTTAAATTTGTTTGATGATCTGAAACTTTTCAGTTTCACAACACTGTATTTATTTGTAAAAGAAATACTTTGTAACATAATAAATTATAAAACTTTTGATAGAGTTAATGCATCTTTGTTGAAAAATATCTTACTGGCCACAAACTTTTAAATATTAGTGTATATTTGAGACATGATGCTACTTTTTATTGTTAGTCAGTGGCTTGTGATATTAGGGAAAAGGGCCATTTCATTCGATGGCATATTTGATTGGACAAAAATATGGATGCGCTCTTCAGATGAGTCATAAATACAGTGGAGTTCACTTATCTCAAGTCACGGTTAACTCGTCAATACTATTATGTCAACGTTTTTGAAGTGGAACCGCCAAACTCCCTATTTGTCTAAGTATTTTCGATTCTTTAATGTCGATTCCTTAATGTCGCCGAACACTAATATCTCAAGCAAATATTTCGGACAAAGTCATCACTTCACATGGTTATCTCCTGAGTCATGAGCGTACCCAGTTCACTGCACATGCACTGAGTTTGCGTTGCACTTGGATCGCGGTCCATGTGGTCGCTCTGTCAGTGACGCTACTCACAGCGCAGGACTCTGAAGTGAAAGCACGTTCTTATGCTTCTCAACGAGCAGCGAGTGCTGGCGTGTGTCCCACCCCCATCCCAAAGCCTCATCCGCTTCTGTGTGCACATAAAGCCCGCCTTCTCTGTTTTGATTGGTTTTCTCAAACATTTTTTCATTAGTCAGTAACGAGCGGTAACGACCAATGAGTATAAGGCTTAGATGAACGAACACACACGCACGCGCACACACACACACACACACACACACACACAAACACATCCTGCTTCTGTTCTGAAGCACTCTGCTCATCGCTGCTGAGGGAACACTTATTAAAAGACGGGACGAAGCCAAATTTGTTGAGAAAGCACAAATGCAAGAAAGTATGCAATCTGGTACAGCGTGATGACCTCACAAATATGTTATGACTGTTTACGCTGTGAGCGAAATTGTGTTTTAAATGTTGGAGAATATAATTAAAGGTATCAAATTTTGTATCAAAAATGGAAATCGAAATTGTTTTTATTGTATACTGTTAAATATCTGCTGTTAGTTGGTGCACGTATGCCTTTTGTTGTTAGCAAACATATACAGTGTATGTACATTTTTATAGCATGCCGATCGCTTCATAAATAGATATATTGGGTGTTGGGTGTCATATCTCGCCGCTTTTTTGCAACCCCCGAGGCCATCGACATAATCAAGCTCCACTGTGTGTTGGTTTGTTTTCCATGAAGAGAAAGACTGACATTTGAATAATTTTTTCATATTCATATATCATATTGATTTTATTTAAAGCTAACAGACATGAGCTAAAAACCACAAAACTTGATTTTTGTTTTAACGGTGTTAGGAGTTTTAGGAGTTTTGTTTTAACGGTTGCTTTAATCAACCGTTAGGAGTGTTTTTAGTAAAGCAGCCATGCATGCTCAGCTAAATTTAATGATACTCATTGTTGACACAAATACAGCCTGGACCAGAGAAAGGAGGAATGTACGACACTGGGCTCGTTTGGCAGATTTTCAAGACGGATTCATGTGACTGAGCAAATGGAGAGGGAAGGTAGTGAATGAGGGAGAGCAAAAGAAGCAGATTAATCTCAGGGAACATGATTCTGTTGAAATGTTGCATCTGGTGGTGACGACAGTGGGCAGACACCAATGAGTACCAGGTTTTGACTCTTAAGACAACCAATAGTGTTAGAGGAAAACATATGCATTTCGTTATACTGTATGAAGGGCACAGTGAGAATCTCCAGGGTTCAGTTATCTGAGAGTGTCAGGGTCAAACCTTTCGTTCTACTCCTCGCTCATCTCTGAATTGCACTTATTTTGCTATGAATTAATAAATATCCTTAGAGACTATTCTGTATGATTCTGCTTCCTGCTGAGAAGGAAAAAAAAAAGAGAACACAATACCCACAATCCTTTGCTTAGAATAGTGGCATTCCATTTAATCAAAAAGCAGACAACAAAAGTGCAACAACTACTTGATGTTGGAAATCCAGCTTTGAAACTATTTGAAATGTTTATTTCCGAAACATGCATTGGTATTATATTAATTAAAAATAATCATTTGTAACTATAAAAATTTAACATTTGTTACAGTTTTTGTCAAATGCTAAAACACATTTCACAAACGTTTCCTCCATGTTCCCCAATGTCTAAACACAACACACTTTTCTAAAGCTACATAAACACAACCACACCTTCTCACTTCAAAACTCAAACTTTCACACCAAAAGAGCAGCTCGAAAATTTCAAAATTGTAAACATTATACACATCATTACACACTACAGCAAAACTATTGAAAACACAATGCTCAATTTGTGAGAAGGTTCTTTGTTTCATAACTGCCAATGCATATTTTTAGAAACTTTACAGTAATGGATCTTCTTAGATCTCTGCAGAGGATTAGGCATTTAGATTTGAGTGTTTCATATGAAGAGTATAAATCTATAGTAAATTGTGCATGTACACTACTGTAACACAACTCAATGCAAAAACAGAATCTATTGCACGTAACAGTACTCTTGAAAACATGATCAGGGTGTGGAGTTTTTTATTTACTTTATTCACACCACAATCACACAACTACAATCATGTCGCTGAGCTGCATCAGGGCACATCCCCTCATCCACGTCACAGGCTAAAACTGTCTCTTGCCAGGCACCACGGGAAAAACTCCACTGGGATGTCAACACAGGCCAGCTCCATTGCCCTTAGGAGGTTCTCTCTAGTGTATGGTTGTCTGCCATAAACCTTCCATCTCCACGACAGACGTTTAAAAAGTGGTTACTGTTGGTGGTGAACCACTCTCTGATTTGATTTGTTCTGTGGAAGTGTATATTATCCCAAATGATCACATAAATGTGATGTGCGGGCCCAGGAGGATATGGTTTAGCTCTTCTAGGAAGGTGAAGAGACGTTGGGTGTTGTAAGACCCAAGGACAGCATGCCGGTGGGCAAGCCCCTCCAAACCCATGGCCGCACAAAGAGGAATTGTGAACATGGATGTATATTTACTTGCACATACTCGTAACGTAGGTCTTTGTGTCGCACAGAGTTGCACTCAAAGGGAACCCTATAGACCTGCTTAATCTGCATCTTTTGCCGCCGGAGAATTCTGTGTATTGTGGCCAAGCTGACATCAATGCTCTGTAAGTTGACATTATCGGCAATGACTTTGTCTCTGATCTCCCGGAGTCTGATGAACCATATCCACAATGAGGGTTTCTTGTGCCGCTGTAAATATGGCAACCTTCCCACCTCTATGTGGCATTCTTTCAACTCTAAAGAAAGAAACATGCGTTGTCAATTGACATGTTTTACAATACAGTAACAACTGATTTGACACCAATAGACTTCTTTCACAGGCTTGTAAAATTGTATTGAGAGCTGGAGATGAGGTGGGCCTGAGGACAGCAAGGGCCAACCTGTCACGCGGCATCAGGAAGGCTAAGAGGCAGTATTCCAGGAGGATAGCCCATCGTTTCAGCGACAGCAGAGACACAAGGAGCCTGTGGCAGGGGATCCAGTCCCTCACGGACTACAAACCCCCTGCACGGACGTGTGACAGCTCCACACCCCTTCTAAATGAGCTGAACACTTTCTTCGCTCGCTTTGAGGCACACAACAGCACCACTGCACAGAAGTCACCACCTCCTCCCGATGACCAGATGTTGTCACTTCCCAGGGACAGCGTGAGAAGATCCTTCAGCAGGGTCAACGCACGCAAAGCTCCAGGTCCTGACAACATTCCTGGACGTGTATTGAGGGACTGTGCAGAGGAACTCACCAATGTCTTCACAGACATCTTTAACATCTCGCTGAGTCAAGCTGTTGTCCCCACCTGCTTCAAAGCAACCACCATCATCCCAGTCCCAAAGAATTCATCCCCATCCGGCTTCAATGACTACCGCCCAGTCGCACTTACCCCTATCCTTATGAAGTGCTTTGAGCGGCTAGTCATGCACCACATCAAATCTGTCCTCCCCCCCTCCCTGGACCCCTACCAATTTGCATACCGGTCAAAACGCTCGTCAGTCATCACCACTGTCGTCCACTCAGCACTCACACACCTGGACAATAAAGTCACTTATGTCAGAATGCTGTTCATAGACTTTAGTTCAGCATTCAATACAATCATCCCCCAACAGCTCACCCAAAAACTGTCTCAGCTGGGACTCAGCACTTCACTGTGCAACTGGTTGCTGGACTTCCTGACGGGAAGACCTCAGGCAGTACGGGTCGGCAGCAACACTTCCAGCACCATCATCATGAACACTGGAACCCCTCAAGGTTGTGTGTTGAGACCACTCCTCTTCACTCTGCTTACACATGACTGCACACCCATACACAACAGCAATTTAATAATCAAATTTGCGGACGACACGACTGTAGTTGGTCTCATTAGCAACGGCGATGAGACAAACTTCAGGAGTGAGGTGAGCCACCTGGTCAGGTGGTGCGGCGACAACAATCTCTCTCTGAACGTGGAGAAGACGAAGGAGATTGTTGTTGACTTCAGAAGAATGCACACCCAGCACCCTCCTCTGACTATCAACGGTGCGACTGTGGAAAGGGTGAGGAGTACCAAATTTCTGGGTGTTCATATCACAGAAGACCTCTCCTGGACCACCAACACCACAGCACTGATTAAGAAATCGCAGCAGCGACTATACTCCCTCCGTAAGCTGAGAAGAGCCGGAGCCTCAGCCCCCATCATGCGCACCTTCTACAGAGGCACCATCGAGAGCATTCTGACCAGCTGTATCACTGTGTGGTACGGCGCCTGCAACGCATCCTGCCGCAAGGCGCTGCAGCGCATAGTGAGAGCATAGTGTTACTGCCACTGTTAAATTATTGTTGTTGTTTACTGTATTCACCTTGGGCCTGAGAGTTACAGAATTTCAATTCTCTATATGTATGCACTGTATATATTGCAGAATTGACAATAAAGCTGACTTTGACTTTGACTTTTGACTTTGACTATTGTGACAAAGAAAGCAATAGAGTACAATACCTGTTGTGTTGTCTGAATGCCCTGATAATGGTGGCCACGGTGAACCTACTCAGGTTTTGACGGACTTCAGCCATTGTCATACCATGGACAATGACATGGTCAATGACTGTTGCTCGCATCTTGTCTGTATTGATGGTGTGAGGTTGTCTTGCTCTCCTTCCTGGACCTTCTCTCCCTTGTTGGCCTCCTCCTCTTCTTCCATGGCCAGCTCTTCTCCCTCCTCTGACTCGAATTCCTCTTCCCCTGACTCTGTCTTCATCCATTATGTTTGTTTGGACTCTTCAGAAAACTGTGCACTCTGAACTTGCTTTTATATACATGTGGTCACAGCACTAGCAACAAGTGTCTTCAATTTTGAGTTGTCGTGTGTAATGAATGGCGGAAGGTTTGTTCATTGTGTTCAAATATTGCTGACTGTGGCAAGCATTTTGCATCACATGAGCTTTCATTTGAGAAGATGAGAAGAGTTCTTTTGCAACTTTTGTTTTAGCAAGGAAAAATGTGTTTTGATTTATGAGAACGGATTGTGTTTTGTGAATTGTGTCTTCATGTGAAATGTGTTTATGATATTGGAAAATGATGGTTAGATTTAGTAAATGTGTTTAGACAACTAGTCATTTGGTTTAGAGGATTGACTTTTGTGTTTTAGCATTTGAGAAAAACTGTAATGTTAAAATGTACAATATTTTTAAAAAGATTTAATTTTAAAACATACATTCTTTTAAAATACATTTTACAATAAATTAACATTATGTAATTAAAATGGTAAAACTTTACAATAAGGCCTGTTTGTTTGTTCGCGAGGAGTGCAGGAGGATGATGAAGATGAGGAGGAAAGAAGGATAAACTGAATCTTTCTTCAATCATAAACTCAAATAAGCACTTTTCAAAACACAAAACCAACAGGCACTTTATGTGACAAAACTGCAAAACAATGTTTAGTTTCTTTATATGTCATTTCTGAACACAGAAGAGGTTAATCAATGCCGGTCTCATGTAGGACTATCCCACTCTCTGACTGTACGAAACGCGGCACGTCAACGCGGATGACATATAACCGATGGAGTTGAAGGGAGGTCTCAAACATACAACATTATTGAATCTGATTGTCATAGCCATTTCAGTGCAGTCCAAATCCGATTTCCTGCCTCTGAAGCAGACCTGCTCTATTGTTGTTTATTTGATATTGCTATGAAATGGTGGAGAGGGAGAAATTGCTTCACAAAGTCAGTGGGCTTTTCTGGAGGGGGGTTGTTTTTTAACCTCTGTGTTGGATTCAGGAAGCCAAATGCCTGTCATTAATCTTCGGACAAAGCTCTTGCATCAGCAGAATCAAGGTTTGAGCCGAGGAGGGAGAAGGGACTGTGTCCAAAGATGCTTTTTTTTTTACTTTACACACAAAGCCAGCAGTCACCACACCAGCTTTAGACTGGTGCACCTTATTTCCTTTAAAAATTCAGCCAAAAGTATTACCCATGGGCTGATACATAAAAGACAAGGCATTTAAAATGTCTAGCCTTAAATAAGATTCTTCATTCTGTTGCCAAAAATAAAGCTCATTTATGTAGAACTCCAGGGCATGCTTTCTCATGACTGAGAGGGGGCTTGCTCTGATTAACGTAATGCACTCGCTCTCTTTCTCTTGCTCTGTCTTTCACATGCTTTCCTTTCTCTCTCTTTCTGTTCTCTGTCACTTTTTTTAAGACTGGAGAGGCATATTGAAATGAGAAGAGTGAAAGCTTGATTTATACTATGCTAAATGCAAAACACTAAAATAGCAGACAAAAGCAACGGAAAGTGAAGGCAAGACATAAATCAGGGAAGGTAAAGACAGAGTCTGATAGGAAGCGATAATCATGTTTTCTTTCATCTTCCAAAAGCCAACATTACGAATGCATCTCAAATGCGCTCATTTGTAAATGTATTCTTTTTCATTCCTGCAGTGCATGAGCTGCTTTCATTAATAATCAAGAGCTTCATTTGGTGGGAGATGTTAGCTTTGTTCACTGATCTTTCTTCACTGGTGCCACAGGGGAAGCAGGCTGGTTGGCGTGTTTGCTATTGAAGCAGGAAGTTTGAGCTCATGGCTTTTAAAAAAAAATTAGTAGCCTTTAGTTTACGGTGCTGCTAAGAATCATTCGCAATTACATTTCATTGCAGGTTTCCCTGGTCTGCGCTGGCAGATTTACTAGTACAATGAATATGTAATATCATGTGTGAACTTTTCAACTCAATTCAAGAACAATGGTGAAATGAAAACTCTTATAATATTTGAGTAAATAACATTAATCAATAAATCCATCTCAAATGGTCCAAAGGGGATGCTTATGAAAATGCTTACTCCTTAGTCTTTCAAGAGAAGTAGTGGTTTGTTGGTTGATTTATGGATGGGTGGATGGATCAAAATTTGCTTAATGTTCAGGTTTATTATCTCTGGTGGTGGACCAGATAAAAATCTGGTGAAGGTGATTCAACAAATTTATCATTTCACAGATTTAAGTTCACTATAGTAGCAGTCTGCTTTGAAAATCCTGACTTTGGGGCTCGTAGAAATATGGGGGGAAAGCCTACTTTATTCCCGTTCTTTGCCAAATGAACATGAGCAAAACAATAAAAATGTACAGTATTTCATACAAATTATTTATTGGACTGATATAAAGTAGCTTATGGCTGTGAAAAAAGTCCCAATAAGTTTGGCATAATACATGGTATTATAATTCCTGATCATTGTTGTCCATATATTCACCAGCAGAAGTTCACTAATGAAGAGTTTGGACCTGCTCTTGTGGTACCATCAACCAGTCATCATTATAATGACTTTTTTTTTCTGAATGGAGTAATTGCATGGCATTTATGGCTCAAATTATATTTCAAAATGGGCCAGAAGTGAGCGTCCATGAGCAAACAGCTATTGAAGTGAATGAGGCACGGTGTTCTATAGGTTCCTGCATGCTAGATGATGTGGTCCATTTACCTGGAGGAGAAAAGCGTGGTTTATTTTGTTGACTTTTTGAAGTACACTAGCATGTAATTACCTCAAAGCTAACAGACATGAATTAAAACCCACAAACGCTTAAGGCCCAGCTATGATTCAAAGCATGAGGAAAGAGGGATGAAGGTGAATGAGAAGCAGCCCTTAGTCCTATTAAGATGATTAGAAGACTAATTGGCCTACACTCGTATTGTGGGAGCAAGTCTCCCATAAAACAGTTTCTCCCAGCAGGTAGAATATTAGCAGGGCTTCCTCTCCCTCGGCATGATGGGAACCACATGCACAGATCTCCTACTCCTTCTTTGGGAAAACTCTGCTCTGCTTTTGTAATGATTCATTAGCTTTGGTGAATGGTTCTTTGGCTCAGTAGTGTGGAGGACTGTGATCTTTATTGGATCAAGTGCTCATGGATCTGATCTGATGTGCTGCGGTCACTTTGGGGACGTGACTTGTAGTACCACTCCAAAACAACAGCACCGTGTCACTCATGACAGAGCAATGCCTGTGGTTTCAAAAACTGATTCAATGTGTTTATTGAATGCAATGTAAGTCACTTTGGATAAAAGCGTCTGCCAAATGCATACATTTAAATGTAAATGTTTTCTCAAGAACGTAATGTGATTAACCTTCCATTAAAAGCCAAATACTGCACATGTAATAGTGAATAAACAAAAGCAATACAATAGAGCATCAACATGTGCATTGATAGTGTAGCATCAGGCCATGAAGCTCTAGGTGGCGCAGGCTTATAGGACCTTAATCTATCCACATTAATGTCTGTAGGGCATGGCTGATTGGTTCCTGCTGTCTCAGTGGCCAATGAGATCGTCGCTCAACCTCCGAATACTTGGTTAGCATTTGCTTTAGCAGGGCAGCACATTTTCAGAAACCCTCCTCCCTCCCCAGCTCCACCTGTAAAAATCTGCTAGGGTTCATTCCTGTGTGCTGTATTGTACAGCAGCAGCATGTCTTAATTGCTCTGTGTCATGTATGCATTGGCCATCGCAAGTCCAGTATTAACTCTGCAGCATTCTGCTAAGAACAAACATATGAACATTGTCATATCCATTACCATGCCAAACACTCAGAGAGATGTAATGGCATAAATATTTTGTTGACATGGTAACTCATGGAACTTGGAAATGTTTTAACTTTTAGGCTTTTGAATGTAAACCTCAAAATATATTACAAGTTAAATAGTAAAAAATGAATAGATAGTTTATCCCAGTATACGCACCTGCTTTCTCCTGCTTTCATCTCTATGCTGTGCTGCAGCGGCTGCATCGTGACATTGCTGCAATGTCATGGGACTGTTCATAGCTGGCTGGTATGAGCTGCACAGTGTTGCAGCTCAGACCAGCTGTGTATGTAAGTGAGGAGAAAAGTGTCCTGGATCCAGAGAGGGAAAAAGCACAGCAGTGTCTCCCTGGAGGGGCTGCCGGCCATGCAACGGCACTGCAAACACGACTTCCAGTCACCCACACCCAACCCCAGCGCTGCCGTTCTGTGCGCAGAGCTCCGGCACCACGCCAGCCTCTGCACAGGGACACGTGGCAGCTGCTGCTCGGCCCTCCACTGGCCAGCCGACTGGAAAAACAAGACCTCCACTCTTTATTTGTTTTCTTCTGTCCTTCGGGGAATGTAAAGACCAGAAGGAAATAGGCCAAGTTGCTCGATCCATTGCAATTGTGGGTTTCAGAGCATCTGCTAGTCAAACTTTGAGCCACAAGGCCGGAAAACGTGTCCCCAGGGCGATGCTTTGTTTAGTAGGAAGAAAAGGAATTGCTGAGGTGTGAAACAGAGACAGTTCTACTCAGAACCAGCTGCACATTTGTACTGAATTGTGCTTTTCACTGCCATTTCACAGTGAAATTATTTCTTAGTTTGTACTCAATTTTATGGAAGTATTTCATCATACTACACACCTTGGCCTACATTTTTTCTTCATGTCAGTGCATTTAGACAAAAAAATCCACAATGCATCATAAAGCTATGAAGCCAAACAAACTTTTTAACATTAAGCTCATGAGACATTTCTAGAAGTTCTTAGTGTTTTTTTAGTGTTTGTTTTAAAAAATGCATGAAGCTAGATTAAAACATTTTTTATTTAAAAACAGAGGGTCTGTTCTTTCTTTTGATGCATTGCATGTTCAGATATTCATACAACAAAACATTCTAGGGGCCATGACATTTTTGTGAAAATGACCAAATACACTTGCAGTGGCTGGCAAAAAAAAGCACTGGTGGAGAAAAAGTGAAGACTAGTACTTAAAAGTAAAAAAGTAAAAAAACAGTCTTGTGGATGTAAGGGTATGTCTAGCTCGCCGACAAAGAATAAATGTACAACCAAAAGGTTGTACTTGAAGTTGAAGTTGACTCCCAAAAATGGCACACAAACAATGAATAACATTTATGCTCAAATATGGCTAAGAGTCTTGAAGGAAAATGTAAGAATGTCTCCCCTAATTTGTCCAAGTTAAATGTGAAGGCTGGTTAGTTTTCAGTGTTTATCATCCTCTCAGACCGGAATAGAAGGTCAAGAGGGCCAATCTAGGAGTGGGAGAAAGCGAGAATAAGCCTGGCTCACTCGTTCTCGCACTGAGGAATCAAAGCGGCAGGGACGTCAGTCAGAAAGCAGCCGTCTGCCCTGCGAGCTGTAGCCTCCGCGTGACTGTTTAATCAGCCTTTAGGGAGTGAAATATGAGGCTGCCACACCCGCCGCTCCAGCGCCTCCTTCATCTGCTTTCAATCTTCTCTGCTTTCCTCCAGAGGATGTGGCCGTGTGGGCATTCTTATCAGGGACAGAGAGGGAGGCAGCAGCGAGCCGGGGACTCGTGTGGGTCCAAAGAGAAGAAGAAAGAACGAAGCATTTTTGTGTTTTAAAATACGTGGCATAGGAATAATTTTTTTTTTAAAACACTATCTAAAAATGTTTTTTTTTTTTAAGTTAAATCAAAAAAGTTACAACTTCTTTAATTACAGCTAGCAGCCATTTGCACCATTTGCAAGAGAAAAAGTGCAGCACTTTAAACATTTACACTAAGTTTAAATAGCAATTACATTAAAAAGATGCTATTTACAGTACATGAAAATAGCGATTGATTTACACTATGCAAGAATAGCAGTTTATTCTTTGTAAATAAGTGTAAATAGTATTTGACAGTGTCAGATACTATTTGCACCTAAGTTTTGTTGCACATTAAATGGTAAGCAATAATAACTTAGTGTAAATTATTGTGTTTCTTCTTATTATTATTATTAAATGGATGCCTACCCCTACCCCTATCTCTAAACACAAGTTAAGCACTATTTCCACTTTTCAAACATTTTTATTGAAAATAACATTTTGATCTGATCAGTGATGGGAAAGTAGAGTGAGTTCAGCAAAAGCCAGATTCAAACTCGGGACGATTTGCGTCAAAACGTGATGCCATGTGCCTTAGTTCTACTGTTCCTAATGCAGTGTTTTCCGTAATTCTGTCGGACTCAACCAGTCGACAGTTGGTGAAGGGCTATTTGCACTTATTGAAAGAAAGAAAAAAGTATGAAAAAGCAGCTGAGTGAGAACGGCCCCTGAAAGACTGAAATATATTGGTGAGTGATGCATGGATGAGTCATGCATGAAGTGGAACGTTTAGAGAATTATCTTCACAATTCACATTTAATTGAGTCATAAACGGTGATACCTCATTTTTGTGAACTATTCTTTAATGTTTATTGCACGGTATTTTTTTCACATAAAATCCTTTGTGATAAAACTGAATAATATGAGTATGTAATGTGTTTAGACAAGTAATCTGAAGTTTTATCACAGCATGCTATTAAATTATTACCAAATGCCATTTTCTAATTCTATAATGGCACACAAAGGTACTAGAAAATATCATAGTATTACCATTGTACAGCTTTAAAAAAAAGATAATGTCTTTGGGGAGTAGTTTTACATATTAGTTACAACCTTTGGTTACCATTGGTATTTTCCATCTAAAGTAATTGGGGTTAAAATGTGGGGCCATCCATACAATTGGGGAGTAAATGGAGTAGAAAAAGAGGGAGAAAGAGGGGAATAGTTTAACAGTTTTGGTGCTATTGAGTAGTTGACAGGACAGATGGTAATCTGCTCTATTAGTGATCATTTCTGCTTTAATGGGACCTTCATATAAGTCTCTCTTTGCCATGACAGGACAGGAGGCAGTTTGTCACTGTCACACTACCTTCAGATCAAAGATTCGCTCATGTTCGTAGCGCATAAAGCCTTGACACCAGCTCACCTCCAGGGGCACAGCTGATGCCAACCAAACTCTCTGATTGAACATGCCTCATCAATCTCGTTTGCTTTCTTCTCCCAGTGCCCAGCTCCCGTTGCAGGCGAGCAGCTTGTGGAAATGATCCACAGATGAGTGGAGAAACTCAAATACAGCTTCAGTATTTCCCTCACACTGGGTAATGGGAACGCTGGTGCTCTGTCTGTGTGTTAGACATGTGCCATGTGAACTCTCCTGTCAAATATTGTATGCAATATACAAAATCTTTGTTTTTTTACCCAAACTTTTGGGAGGTGGTGTATCATGGTTTTCTAAATTATATTTTTTTATATATTTTCAAATAGAAAATAGTTCTAAATTGTATTAATATTTCACAATATTACTGTTTTTATTGTATTTTTTAACATTAACATTTGCAGCCATGGTTAGCAGAATAAAGTACTTTTTTGAGAAACAATAAAGAAAACGTAATTCCAAACTCTGAACAGTAGTTTAGCCTTTGGAAAATTCTAAACAGTAGTACACACATTTACATTTTAATCAAAATTGCCACACAGGACATTCTTTGGGCAGATTCTGTGAAGCTGCATATGAAAAATTGAATAAGAGTTTTGAATCAATTCAGTGAAAGTTTAAACTGAGTCGTTGAAATGAACCCAAACAGTTTTTTGCTATTTACTAATAGAAAACAATCTAGCATCTTTAGAAAAGAGCAAATAAAATAGTGTATTAATTGTATATAATCAGCAAAAATGTCAGGAATACTGTATAATTTCATAATAATATTCCATTACATATTTTCCAGCCTTAGAATCAGATATGAATGATGGGACTTGCTGTTGTTCACACATTTTTGGTATTCACCCTCGTTTTTTGTTGTTGTTTATGCACCATGAACACGGTGTCATTGGCTCATTTTGAAACTCTCCAGAGTATTGAATTACTTATAATACCAGGAGAGAGAGAGAAAGAGAGAGAGAAGCAGTGGGAAGGATGATTGTATTTCACGTTTGCATTGGTCCGCTGCAGTTATGGAGCATCCATCATCCAGTAGCTGTGAGATGCAGATACATTCTGCAACTCCACTTCATACACCTAGTCAGCTGGATTTCCCATAATGGGCGTGAAAAAAAATTGCAGATTGTAGCAAAATGGGCTGAACTGCACAAAAGCTTATTAAGTATCGATCCAGGGAGGTCACTGCTGAAATTCAGCTCCTACAACGGGTGACAGGATCAGACGATGCCGGCCAAAAATGGAGATGAGACGCAGTTAATAAAAAATAAATAAAAAATGGGAGGTGTCCTTCTTCCCGCCGTCTCAGATCAGGTGGAACGCTGCCCGCCGTGGCTTTAAACGTCAGGCAGGAGATGGAAACAGAATGGCCTGTGTCAGTTATTTGAGTGTTTTCTGTTCTGGGCAATGAATGTTTTGTGACGGATTCTGCTGAAGTCGTGAAAAAAGTTCAGAGATGTTCAGTAGCAATGTTTTTTGTGCCGCAGACGGTGCTTGCACTTTTTCGTCGGGGAACTGAGAGGCCACCTTCCATCTTTTCTGACAGCAAAACTTTATTATGATATTGCAGCCAGGTTTGAACTTACCCAAAGGAGATTTTTATGGCTCAGAAATTGCTACCAAAAAATCCTTAGGAGAAATAAAAACAGTCGCAAAGAAGACAAATGTTGACGCAGAGTAATATGAATGAGGATGGCATAGATCGGATCATTTGGTTTCAGAAGAATTTTATGAGAAATGTTTGAGGTCGTATGAAGTTCTTTGAGAAATTCTGAGAACAGTTTGAAACAGTAATTGTTGAGCCTGTGCAGATGAATCTGAAAAATCTAAAGTTTGCCCAAAAATCATTCACCCTCATGGTTTTTGAAAACTTTATTCCATTTGAAGATATTTTGAAGCATGTACTGCACGTTATTTTCCATGTAATGAAAGTATATAAGTACACATTTGAAAGTACATATATGCATAAGTATTTCTCATGCCTTTCACATTCTACTAGTTTTCTAGTCCCTAAAAACAGTATTTTGGCTGACAAGTAAGGTCTAGGTGAGCAGGAGAACGTGCCTCTCTCCCTCTCTCTCTCTCTCTCTCTCTCCCTCAGTCATTGTCCTCCTCAGATCCCAGACCATCTGTTTGGATGTGACGGTCAAGAATAAACCTGAACTTTGCAGGGACGTGTGTGTGTGTGTGTGTGTGAGAGAGAGTGTGAGTGAGTGAGTGAGTGAGTGAGTGAGTGAGTGAGTGAGTGAGTGAGTGAGTGAGTGAGTGAGTGAGTGAGTGAGTGAGTGAGTGAGTGAGTGAGTGAGTGAGTGAGTGAGTGAGAGAGAGAGAGAGAGAGAGAGAGAGAGAGAAGGACCAGGAATGAGAAACAGACACTGCTGTAGAGCTTTCCTTCATCAAGGAAGCTTCCAGTAATGGATATTTACTTTTCATTTTCACAAAACGAAATATCTGCTAGGGAAAATAACAGACTGTCATCCTGAGGATGGTGCTTTACTGAAAACAAAACTGTCTAGATATCCTGGAGAAGAAAAAAAAACGGCTTGTTTTGTCAAAGGGAGGAGATGAAAGGAATTTGTCCTTTCCAGAAATAAGCTTACTGTTCACACAGATGACGAATATTTGGGCAGTCTAGGACATCGCTTAATTTCTTCTGACCCACCCACACTTATCTTTACATATAATTTCAAATGAAAAGTTTAAGTGACATGTGAATGCCAAGTAATGGTAGCCTAGTCTTTTTATCTAATTTGCCGTCTGCATTTAACCCATGCAAGTTGGTACAAACTCAGGAGTAGTGAGTAGTGAACACACACACACACACACTTTACTTGTCAGGCTCTCTCATTAGGCCATGACCGCCACTAAAATATGGTTATCTGAAATATAATAGCCAAGTAAACATGATGTGATGATGTGATGGTTTTAAAAGTACATTTTAGCACACTTTAAAAAAGACTAAAATGCTACTCACTGAAATATGCTTTAATGTATTTCAATACAACTCAAATTATGCATTGCTAATGATGAAGTTGCAATTTAGCATATTTCAAATACATTTACTTTTATTTTTAAGATTTGAAATACACTACAAGTGCATATTCAAAACAATTAAGCACACTTGAGTTGAGTTTCACAAGGGATACAATATCTAGATTCGGACAGTTGTGGAGTTGTGGAAGCACGGCTGTGTTTTCTGTTTGGAAACATCATCTTGTTTAGTCTCATCGTTTTATTCATCATGCTTGCAATTCATTTTGGTGCCACCGGTGGACACTGCGACAGTAAAATCTGTAAAACAGCGTTGTGTTGACCAGCCATTTGTTTAGCCTAAAGACATCCACAGATTAGTCTTAGAGTTTGACAGAACACTCAAAGATTCATAGCCATAATTAAAATGTAAATGGCGATCATCCATTCCAAAAACATCTAACCGGCTTTAAATGGAACGCCAGCCGAAGGACCGTGGGCAGGAACATGGCTGGAAGGATTGAGCTTCAAATGCCCTCTACCCTTTTCCATTTTGTCATGAGCTTGTTTTAGGTTTATGACGACGGCAGTGTGCCAAAGCATGATGGGAAATATTACAGTGTTTCGGAAGTGTTGTACATGAGTAACCAGGTTTTCTATGATCCAGCTGCATTGGCTTCATTGCAGTAAAAACATGCACTGGTTTCCTAGATACAGATTAAATCCAGATCAAATTAATACTTTAGTATTTAATAAAAAAAGAGGGATTGAATGTGTATCTTGAGGGGATGGAAGACAGGGAGCAACAGTAAGCCTGTGAAGCAGCCAGACACATTTCAAATCTAGATCAGACATAATATTTTGATGTAATCCTTTCAAGTCATTTTGAAAAACCTTAAATAAGTTGTGGTGCACAAATAAAATCGGTTAGATTACATAAACCGGAAATTGTAACGCGTCAGCACGGGATAAGCTTCTCATGCGCGTGCGTTACACGCCGGTTTATATACATTAACCGATTTCATATGTGCATCACAACTTATTCAAGATGTTTCAAATGTATACATGTTACAGTACAAATGTACTCAGCATCCTGCCCAAACGAAAGCCAAATTCTGGATTCTTTATTAATTCATGCGCATCCGTACTCTCATTTTCTTCTATATTCTCAAAGTTATGGAGAAAATGTGAGTATGGATGCGCATGAGTCAATGAAGATCTATTTGTTTTCTGATCTATTTCGTTTTGTTGTTTTCGTTAGGGTAGAACATTTATATTGTCCCATATAAAGATTATTGGAAATGCACTAAAGTGTTGTCAAAGTTTATCAAAGTACAGTGGTACCTCGAGATACAAAATTAATCTTTTCTGAGGCGACCTTCGTATAATGAGTTTTTCGTATCTTGGAACACATTTTACATGTAAAATGGCTAATCCGTTCCAAGCCCTCCAAAAAAAAAACATTAAATTTCATAATAAATAAGTTTACCTTTCGAGTGAGGCTATCTCCGAAAGTGGCGGCAGAGGAGGAGGAGGACAAACGGCAGATAACGTACGAACGTACGTACACTTAATTTTACGAAAACACATAAAAAATGTAAAGTTTCGGGTGCGGAGTGGCTGAGCTAAAGCACGCCAGCACGCATGTATAGAAGATGCATGATGGGAGGGATGCTGTCCAATTAGAGAGAAGGATCTCATGGCTTGGCTAGCATCAGGAACCAATGGGAGAGCAGGAGGATGGTGGCAAGTCTACTATAACTAAGATGGCGGCGTGCGGCGCGAGTTTCAAAGTTGTTATGGGGCGAATCTCGGACTTTCAGAAACCTTTCGTATCTTGAAAACTTTTCGTATGTAGAACAGTAAAATGTTTTGTCTTTGCTTTCGTAACTTGAGATACTACTGTACTTTGTCGGATTTGTGAATGCTTATTTTCTTCAAAGCTATAGACAGAAATGACTTTAGATGCAAAGGGAGTCACAGGCTTGAAACAAAAGAGATAAACTAATAGCTGGATTCATCCGTCCTCGTACTATAACTGCTCTAAGGAAATCCAAACACTTTTCATGAACCCATGCACACAGTTCAGTGACATCAGCCCATTCCACAGGGCAGTTTCTCAGCCGTCTCAGATGATGCAATAAAGGGGACATCAGGCAGTGAAATTAGATACATTTGAGTTTTAATATTTATAATCTCACCGAACGCAAAACTTCCATGAAGAAAAAACACTCCTTGCACTGACTTCAGTTACCCGGATGAGTCTGTGTTATCAGTTTTTATCGGTTGTTACATTTCACTGGATAGTGCAATTAACCAATCAGAATCAAGTATTCCACAGAGCCATGTAATAAATGAAATCTACTATATATATTTTTTAATTCATTTAAATTGCAAATTAGTTCATTTTAGAGTGCTTTTGACCTGTTGAAGTGGAAGATAAGTTAAAGAATGCTAAGCATGTATGGTAAAAAAATATTATTTCAAAATGAGTTTGTTAGTCAATCTTTTAAATAAATGTGAATTTACATTTGTGATGGTAAATTTGCAAATTAGGAAACTTGAAATACTGCATATTAACTTTGTGTAAGATATTAAATAACACACTACAATTTAGTTCATATCAAAATGAATGAACGTATTTAAAAGCACAACAAATTATTTTAATTTTAAACATTTTTGCATTATAAAAAATGTACTTAATTGTGTCATGAAAATGGACTCTTTATAAATCTACTTAAGTGACCTTTGATTTAATTAATATTAAATTTAATTTTTTAATACAATATTAATATGAAGTGTACCATATTTTTAAAAAAAAGTACGGTATACGATTAAGATTTGAAGTATACTACAAGTGCGTACAAGTTCTCGTCTATTTCAGAATAGGATAACAAAAAGAGTAGTTTGAAATGCATTTAGGATACTTAATTTTAAGTGTGCACCATGCAGCTAAAACATGTTTTTTTTTTTTTATTGTCAGAACGCTGCAACACACCTTGTGAAAATAGGGTGAACATCCATTATTCAGATACAGTCGCTTCTCAAGGATGGGCTCTGCTGGTATTAATGGAGTGTAAATGAGAGGACTCAGCTAAGGTTACAGTTACCACCCATGGCACGAAGAGGATTATGGGAATAGTCCAGTCAGAAGTATCTAGCGCGCGCATGTGTGTGTGTGTGTGTGTGTGTGTGTGCACACAGGTATCTTTAGGGTGGTGCCACACCGGGTCCTGCAGTAAATGGACCAAGGGGTACCAGAAACACCAAGTCCCCATAAAACATGGAAGCCCATGTGTAAACCGCAGCAGACGTTTGGCTGATGAAATGTTTTTGATTAAGGGTGTGCCTGCTGCTATAATCTGAAGAAAACTTGCGATGTGTATTTTAAAAACTGGGAAGGACGATGTTGGAAGCTAATAAACTTTCTAGCAGATGATCTCACTGAGGAACAAGTCTTCAAAACAGCAGATGGAGAGTCTGTTTGTGAGACTTTATGCTTTTTGCATACGGCGTGTGCACAACTTATTTCTGTCCATCATGCACATGCAAGTGTGATTTCATGCACCATTTAAAATCATCTGAACCATCATAAATATATGAATGTATGTTTTGAAATCAATTTATTTGCATTACTATTTGTTCATGTTATTGAAATAAGACTATATTTACTAGATTTACTATTGTTAAATTATTACAATTTAAAATAACTTTTTTCTATTCCAATATATATACTGTAGTATCTCTTTCTCTTCATATAGACAAACACACAAGTCCTGTTGTTGTTGACTACTTTTCTCAGCTGGTTTTGTCATAACCTCTAAAACACATCCAACCAAGCTTCCAAAAAAAAAAAAATTGTTTTGTCTGTTAATTCTGCCACCTGTCTGGAAGTGCTGTACTGCTCTACCACCCTGGAGGCATGAATATTTCTGTGTTTTCTCATCTGCGACGGCACATTATCATGTGTCAGAGAGAATCAGATGATGTGTGCTGTATGTCAGCAGCGCCCATGAATTTATTTTCATAAATGAATTGAATTCAGTTGAGATGTAAGACAGGGGAAAGCAGCATCAGGGGTCTGAGGATATGTAAACAGAGTTCAACAGCTTTTAGGAACCACGGAAAACAGGATTGTCCTTGCTTTTTTGAGATAAAGAGTTCCTTGTGTAGATGCACTTAACACGGTCCTAGATCGTTCGTGAAAACTATACCATGAGTCAAAACAGTTTGCTTTTGACATTAGATCGGGTGACTGAGCATCTTTACATATCATCGCCTATTCAGTGTTTAAAAACATGGCCTGCCAATGGGAACTACAGCAATGCATGCGGTCTGCCAATCACAACAGATGTAATTTGCATATAAAGGGCCAGATTTACTACACAGGGCAAATTAAGAGCTCAGTTATGAAGATAAAAGCGCAGAATGGATTGGAAAGTTCTGAGCATGATGAAATTAAAAGAACAGACGCAGCCGGATCATTTCCATAACGACCAAGCCAATCTACCAAGAGCAGCGCAAAATAGCATCTGTTTAAGATACACTTTCTTTGGGCAGTAAATAATTGCACAAATACCATTAGATGGATTAGCACAAAACTTGGTAAATCACCTTGTGTGATTTATTTAAATACGTTCCCATAACTTCCCATAAGTTCAGCATCTGACAGGAAAACTCCTACAGATCCATACGCAAAAATAACCCTGTCTACACTTTTTTCAGCAGTAATTGTTCCCTGTTTGTCTTAACAGCAAAAGAGGGTTTGCACTGGAGCAAATGGTTAGATTGGGTCCTACAAAAATCTTATGAAATAACACAGAAGACAACCCATCACAACCACAGGTTGAAGTCAAAGGCTAAACAGAATCTACATACGTTGTTTACTCAAGATTGGGTACCCAAACAAACCACTCAGGTACAAGAAATGGACAACCAAGTATAATGCAACAACAGCACTAAATACATGGTTTAAATACAAGCAAAAACTAAGGAACAAACAAGACTAATTAACAACACACACCTGAACAGAACTAACTCAATCAGTCACCATAGAGACAGATGGGCAGAGGACAGGGGGAAACTGAACTAATACAGTCAGACAGCAAAAACAGAGTGAAAACTAAACCCCTGCAGAGCCTAACTGTGACACAACCTGTTAAAGTCAAGAAAATGCCCATTTAAAACAAAATGTTGGTGTAAGTTTCCTGGCTAACATTATAAGTAAAGGATTATTATTTGGTAACTAATATTTATTAAAGACACAAAGTGACAGTAAATACATTTGATAATGTTACAAATGATGTATGTTTCAAATAAATGTAATTAAATACATTTCTTTTCAACATTCTACACAGCAAAATATCCTAATAAAATGTATCATGGTTTGTACAAAAATATGAAGCAGCACAACTGTTTTCAACATTGATAATAAGAAGAAATCTTTCTTGAGCAGACAATTCATTCATTCATTCACTGAAGACTGGAGTAATTAGGCTGAAAATTCAGCTTTGCCATCACAAGAATACAGCTTGTTTAAAGTATATTGAAATAGGCAAGAGTTATCTTAAACTGTATCCATTGTTGAATGGAAGTGGGTATAGAGTAAATAAAGTAACCACGGGTATATCACATATTCTCAAACTAAATTATATATATATATATATATATATATATATATATATATATATATATATATATATATATATATATATATATATATATATATATATATATATATATACATACATACACTCACCTAAAGGTTTATTAGGAACATCATGCCTTGTTACCACTGTGCAGGCTGGTGGTGGTGGTGTAATGGTGTGGGGGATGTTTTCTTGGCACACTTTAGGCCCCTTAGTGTCAATTGGGCATAGTTTAAATGCCACTGCCTACC
The DNA here is from genome assembly GCA_037043235.1 of Rhodeus uyekii. Lineage (NCBI taxonomy): Eukaryota > Metazoa > Chordata > Actinopteri > Cypriniformes > Acheilognathidae > Rhodeus > Rhodeus uyekii. Next base: position 2,492,509 of record JAWRVZ010000058.1, read on the forward strand.
TGAGCATTGTTTCTGACCATGTCTATCCCTTTATGACCACCATGTGCCCATCCTCTGATGCTACTTCCAGCAGGATAATGCACCATGTTACAAAGCTTGAATCATTTCAAACTTGTTTCTTGAACATGACAATGAGTTCACTGAACTAAAATGGCCCCACAGTCACCAGATCTCAACCCAATAGAGCATCTTTGGGATGTGGTGGAACGGGAGCTTCGTGTCCTGGATGTGAATCCCACAAATTTCCATCAACTGCAAGATGCTCCTATCAATATGGGCCAACATTTCTAAAGAATGCTTTCAGCACCTTCTTGAATCAATGCCACATTGAATTAAGGCAGTTCTGAAGGCGAAAGGGGGTCAAACACAGTATTAGTATGGTGTTCCTAATAATCCTTTAGGTGAGTGTATATGTGTGTGTATTCTGTAAAGGTACAACATGCTTAGACAATGCCTTGCTAAACAGCCTATTAGTTAACAGCACATCTTGATTATTCTGTTAAATTCATCAGAAAGTCAGTTTCATTGTGTGTTACTTTACATGCCAGCAAATGTCCCTTAGCATCCCAGCAGACCGAGAGAGAGATTGCAGATAACAAGACGAGCAGTATTAAGACGTGTAAGCTCTTCTTGATCTGTTCTTAAAGTAAGACTCTTAGAGGTCAAAGGTTTAGACCATATAGCTAATGTAGAAAGACTTATGTTGGACATAGTTTGACTAGCTTGATTAGCTTTTGTTCCGGTTCACTGGGACAGTGAATTTCTTATCAGATGTGGGTTAAAGAGGGATTGCATTGTAGTACTGAATCTAATTTAAATTCTGACTCGGCTAGCCTGGAAGTTTGTGTGTTGGCTAGTGCTTCAGATTGAATTATGAGATTACTGCTTATTAGCAGTCATTGTTTTGGTCAGCACAGAATCTCCTTTACTGCCTTTGTGCACTGAATGTAATCCAGGGATGGATGTGGTCATAAATTAGATTTGCAGGCTTTCTTGCAGGGTTGAGAGGTTAAGGAGTCAAGGACGATTTTTTGAGGTATCGGTTGGTGATGGTGTGACTACCAAAGGAGATGCATTTTATTGAGTGTGAGATAGGGGTGAAATTAATGGAGCACAACTCCCTCTAGGGCATTTTCACAGAACTCCCTCTCTCTCTTTCTATCTCTCTCTCTCTTTTAAATCCATTTCATTTCCATTTTCCTTTGTTACATTTCCTCTTAAGAGGTAGTTTAGTCTAAAGGGCAATTGGATTCAGTAAATTGACAGTTTAAAGATCTGCAGCAGGAGTGGAAACACAAGCCAAAGAAACCAGAAACTCACTATTCTAACTATACCTGCCTTGAAGATGAAGACTCTTCTCGTGTCAGGGCTTCACACATAAAAAGTTTTTTGCTAAGTTGTCGGGATAGTGTACACAGAAAATGTACAGTAACCGTGAATGTTAAGTTCACCGAAAAATGAAAATTACCCTCATACCATCCTCGGTGATGACTATATGAGTTTCTTCTTTCAACCAAACACAATCAGTGTTATATGAGAAAATATCCTGGCTCATCCATGCATCATAAAAGTAATCTTTTTGTAAGAAAAATATTAATATATATATATATAACTTTATAAACTATAATAACTGGCTTCCAATTTATGATGAAACTCATTTCAGAACTGGAGCAAGTTTTTGTTTTTGTTTTTTCATTTAGATGAAATATTAAAGACAAACACTATTTTCCTTTTAGAATTAATGTACCAATAAATCATTCTAAATATGATGAGAAAGTAGAAATGGTCCATTCAGATTCCATGTTGAGACTAAAACAGATTCCTTGGCTTATGAATCATCGAGACCAATTTTGCAGAATCAAACCAATTGCCTTTCCACCATTTTGAATTGTGTAATGAACTGGTATGTCTTAAACTCATTGACATATTGGCACAACATTTGGTGGACATCATCATCAACATATACCGAAGATCCCTGAGAAGTTGGAAGACAGCGCCACCTAGCATTCCGAAGAAATAAAGCTTTTTACAAACACCCTTTGAAAATGTTGTGTTCTTGATGTTGTGATCCATTTGAAGGTTTATTTGTATTCCAAACATATCTCCTTTTGGTATTTGCTTGCTTTGTTGCATCATGGAAAAAATACAGCACAGTTTCCAATTTCAATGTCATGTAACTGAAATACAAAGCAGACCAACATGTGAAGCAATGCTATTAAACCACCTGGCTGGCAGTATGCTGGATCATTTTGCTGCTGAGCTTTACCTTCCTTGAAGGAGGATGAAATTAAAACAGCTTTCATTCTGTTCTTTGATATCTTGCCAGCTTGTTCCAACACATTATTTTGTCCATCCGTAACGGTAGCAGGCGAGGAATGACTCAGCAAGCTGAGCTACAAAGTACCTAAGGAAATATGCTGTCAAAGGTCTGAGCACAGAGACACACCTCTCACTTCTAGGTCTGGATGTGCAGAGAGGGCAGGAATGATAGCTAAGGCATAGTTTAATCACATATTTCTGAGTTCAGATGTGGGTGAGAGAGAATAAGGGCATTTAGCATTTATCAGCACAGAGCTAGACCAGTGAGAACGTCCCGGGAGACTCAGTCTGGCCCGACAGAATGAACCACTCTAGTGTCTGCTTCTTCTCAGCACAGACAAATCATCAGTAGTGGTCAACTAAAGAAGTGAATATTTTTTTTTTTTTTTCAATAACTGAATCCCATACTCTGGCTGAAATCATGCTAGTATAAATGTGTTTTATGTTAGCAAAAGACACAAACAATTGTTGAAATTGTTGTTTTCATGTATGCAAAATTGGAAAAATACAATGAACATGTATTAAAATCACTCAAAGTTTTTTTGGAAAATGTAAAATTCATCACCAACTGAGATTTAGAAAATGTTGTTATATATAACAAAGTGTGTGTGTGTAAGGTAACAAAGTATATAATGTTTTATCAAAATTACTTGAACCTCCATCCCATTAAGCACTTAAATAAAGTTCTAATGGAGCATTTGATGGATAGAATTGGATGCAAATAGCTATTTCGTTGAAAATTTCTTAACTTTTGAAGCTTACTCTGACAAAGACTTAAATTATTATTTCGCATCCCCTCTGAAACCAATTGACTTCAGTGTTTCTCACACACACCTAACTGTGGAGATCACGGCAGAAGATGGAGGCAAGCAAGCAATGCATTAAAAAATCATGATCAGGGCTGACTGCAGGGGAGCTTCACGCTGCTTTTTTGCTGACTCATCGTTTTAGTTTGGCAGTTCACACGAAGAGACAAAGAGCCATGGCAGAGCAGTAATTTCTCTGATTCTTTTCACTGCCTGCAGCCTATTGAGCCCTTTCAGATCATAGAGCTGAATCAGAAACACAGCCTTAATGAGAAAGACTTGAGGATGTACCCTGAAGAGACCCATGCAGATCTCTTCTGGGTTTTCTCATTAAACCTCTCCACCGTGGCTGACTCAGTGCAGGTACTACGTATATGTAAACATTTCCACATTATGCTAATTCACTTCTTTCTGTTTGAAAAGTAATATGTGCTGTAGAATAGATTAACCATACACTTTTATTTATAGAAACAGAGAGATATAGCAGCCTTCAGGAGACGATAGGAGACAAACCTTTTCCTGACTCAAACTCAAGCAACAAGCAATGTTAGCATCAATGCTGAAAAATGTAAAAGCATGTGTGTTAACCATGATTTCTCAGATCTGTCAAGCAATGTACATTTGCAGTGTTTGTGGCTTTGCACATTAGCATAAAACAATGTTTGCTTGAATCTGAAAAGCTGGAAAAAAGTGTCAGACTCGAGACATCTCCATTAGCATTAGCATGATAACTGGCCACAGCTCTGGAACACAATGTAATGAAGCGTCTCTGTCTTTGCATTTTGTCAGCAAGCTCCAAAAATGCTTATTTGAACATCTAAAATGCTGACAAAGCGTTAGACTCAAGTTATCTGCATTAAAATTAGCATGGAAAGCTTAACATGTTAGAGCTCATGAGGTAACCATTAGGTCACATCTCTGGAAAACGAGAAGCTTTACGATAGGCTCCAAAATTGTTTGTTCTGTTTTTGATCTTAACAACCAAATCCCAAAACTTAAAACTAAAGTGTGTATTTGTGCATTGTGATTGAAGACATTTTTGCACAATAAACCATATGCATTACAGCCCATTGATTCTGTATCGTGACACAATAGGAACAGTGCTTTGGCACAGGTCGTGTCTGGTGGGTTGCGGACAGTCACTCATGCATGTCAGTCAAATAATCACGAGTGCTTTGTTAGCGACACGTGGCGCATATATTTGTACAATGACGTGGTGATTGCCAAATGAGCATGGCCAGACAAAACACACTTAAAACGGCATGTCCTTCAATCACAAGCCTGCGTTTAGTAATACAGCTCATTCCCTTCCCTGTTCCCTTGGGTTGAAGAGCTAAAATGAGGAAACGTCATAATATTTACAGAAGCCGGATGAATCTGCATGCTGGCATCATTTTAGCAGTTGTTGCAGAGGTGAAGAGTCTGCAGCTATTTGTGATATTCGACAGCAGATTAACTGTAATGTTATGCTAATGCCGGAACTCCATAAATATCTGTTGGTATAAGACCAGTGAAGCTGTGAGTTATGCTGCATTGTTTGTATTCCAAGCTCCTCTCACCAGGTGGAAGGAATTGCGTATCTCGTCCTATTCTTGCCTCATGGGACCTAACTAGTCTGCAAATCCCCACGACGCCTGTCTATAATGCTACTCAAGCCTCCGGCAATGTCCAACAGCCTCAAGTAAATTAGCCAGGATCTCCATGGCAGAAAGAACTATGGGATCACAGAGTATGAAATAGTGTACTTGAAGTGGACTTGCTGTTTTACGGTTTATTTGTAAATGTATAAGTTGTAAGGTTGTGAAAATGCTCCATCTGGAGATTTGGGACATGCTAACCTTACAAAGTTGTTGTTTGTGTGTCTCTGCCATGTGTTTTAGACTGCACGATAAATTCTAAAGCCCATGAAAGTCTTGTAGTGGAACTTTATTTCGTTAAACCTGTTACAATTAATTAGTAATTATTTTCACGTGGTTCCTTGCACAATACTATGTTACGACCCAAAACACTTTCTCCAAGGTGCATGATTTGTAATGTAACATACTGTATGTTGACATTTTCATCACATACGCAGATCCATGTGTTTGGCTTTTCTGAACTTACTCGGTAGCTCACATGATACAGCACTGCAATAAAACTTTGAATTTTTTTAAACAAACTAATGATATCCCACATGTGGTATTTCCACCAGTCCATTGCACGATCTCACAGGCATGTTGTGTCTTTCTCTACAGTGCTGTTGGGTTTGCTCTCGACCGGAGCTCAGACTGAGATGAAGCGGGTTGTCGGAGACAACGCAACATTGCCTTGCCATCACCAGTTCTGGCAGTCGAATGGACAAACACTGGACATCGAGTGGCTCCTTCAGAAACCCAACGTTAAACAGCGTGTGGTGAGAGATTATTTTGCTTTTATGTCTGTCCTTCCTATGTGGAGTAGCATATCAAATTAATGAAAGTATAAAACTTTTTGTTTAAATGTACTCATGTGAATAGCCTTTATATACTGCAGTTCTGTTGTGTTGTGTCTGAGAATAGACATAACTTTCTATTCCTCACTGGAAGTCCTCCACAGCTTTGAACCAACATTCGGACGCAATGCATACAACATGAAGGTGATTCCAAGAGTGAATTGTGTGTACTTAAAGCCCGTCAATCAACATTAGAGCGCCACCCTCAGGCTGAATAACACAACCTGTGTCAAAATTGTCCTGCATGTGTTCAGCAATTACAATATAAAGCCTGTACTAAAGCTTAATGTATTGGCACTAAGACCCAGAATCTGCTCTACCTTTATGGTCAAGAGCCGCTGCTGGTTTTGAATTATACGTCTCGTCCCTTTTGTCTGTCCTTGTGTCTCAATCCAAATACCCGGTCTAAACGTGCTTATCTATTTGGATTATAACTTTTTTAGAAACCTGGGAGGTGATTGTATTCATAAATCTCAGTGTTTTTATACACACTGGAAAAAATGTCCCACCAAGTTAATTGTTATGTCATTTGGCCAGTGTGTTGTTCAAATGGTCCAAAAATGTCATTATCTTTTTTGACAAAAAACTACAGGAAAGGACTACTATCCTACAACTATTCTAATAATCTTAATTTGATTAATTTGTTTTCATATGTTTTGTCGTCTGTGCTTTTTTTTGTCTATGCTTTTTTTTTTTGAGTAAAATAAAAGCTGTTTCTGTAGTTTGCTAAATATTTTAAGCAAGTTTAGTTCTTTGTCCTTCCCTCATATTTCAAATATTTTAAATCTATAAAATATTTATAGATTTAAAATATAAATATATATATATATACTTTTTTGTTTGAAATATTTATATAGTATATATAGTATAGTGGCCACTACTGTATGTGTATTTATATATATAATCTAAATAGTATTTTTTTGTTTATGCGTTTGTTTGTTTGTTAGTGAATTACATTTTTTTTACATTTAAATTGGTTTTACAGAAATGTTGCCCCAAAGTTGTGTGTCATTTCAGTTACTATCATATTTTTCTCTTTTTAAAATAACCCATAAATACCATAAACAATCCAAATGTTTTGATAATAATGTCACAAACTCTTGAAGTGAAAAAGTGAAAGTATTGTATTGTGTTTGTCAGTAAGGGACAGAAATAAAATCTCAACCTCACAAGATCTATACCATCTAGCAAGCTCTCAGAACACCATAGCAACCCAAAAAAACACCCTAGCAACCACCCAGTTTTGACTGTCATCTCTGTCAGAGACACAGCAATCACAATGATGCCTGCATGGTTTCATAGTCTGAGGTTTGTGTGCACTCCCTGCTTTCCTGCCATCCTGTCACAGGTCTAAATCAGCTTTTTCTACACATCTCTCTTTGAAATGCACAGCCGTCTGGTACGCATGTATCAGTACACCTAACAGACGCTTCCAACGCCCATCACTGGGCTCTCGCATAAACACATTCAGATAAGAGCTTCGTCTTATCTTCCTGAAGTGAGAATCTTTCACTGTGAAACTAACATTGTTTGAACACACTTCAAGTTTAGATATCCTTTATGAAGCAGCACACATTAATTCTTCAGGGGGAAGTCAAAACGTGTCAGTCAGGCGATATTCTTTCAGATGAATTTAATTATCTGAATGCGATAAGGCTTTTTATTCCCCTACATAACAGACAGCGATCTTTCCTTTGTTTCAAAGTCAACACAGATCTGTTCATAATCAGTTGAGATTTCATTTCAGAAGAAATAAAGGCGTAAAAAGAAACTCGCATCAGAGCCTTTGAAACCACTGGGACTGGTAGCCCATTGCATGTAATATGTAATGGAAAGATAACAGTTGACACGTCATTAATTAAAATCAAATGTCTGAAAATGTGATTCGGAAGAAAAACCAAGCCTCTGGCATAATGAATAAGTCATTCCTTTTGTTCCACTGTAAGTCTTATGTTACTAGAAGCATTTAGCTTGTCAACATTTAGCTACAGCTTGTTTAGCAATGTGTTGTAGACTCTAAGGGGTTGTATTCACAAGTGTTGCTATTAGATAATGCTAAAGGGTCAGTGGGTTTGCGTGGTTAGCATGGCCCAGTTAGCCCCTGCTGGTAGATGCTGTAACTGCACCATGTTTCTTCTAGAAGCTATTATTTCTGGAGAACTCTTAAAATTCTGAAACATGTTTATTCTTCCTGTTGAAAAAAATCAGCTTAAACCAGACTAAACTCATTTAGTCGTCTAGTTTTAGGTGATTTTAGCTGGTCTCCCGGCTTGACAAAGCTTAAAGTACTCTTTAAAACCTTACAAAGTGAACCGTTTTGACCTGCAAACCAGCAATGCGTACTTGCCATTGACTTTGCATGTCGTATATGCAGCACGTAGGTCACACACATCCATGCAGCTGTTATTGAGATGAACGGAAAGGCTAACAGAGCTATATTACACCTACTTGGCTAATGCAAACAAACTCTTTCTTTGAAGTGAAGCCATAACCCGTGACTCAGATGTTACTCATGTTAGAGAAGATTATGTTAGAGAAGATTATTCTGGCGTCAATTGTAATCTAAATAAATAATTATGACAAAGAGCATCGTGTCGTGACTGTCAGTGATACAGGACGCACACAATAAGAATCACAGATGTTTTGCCAGAAATGCAAATCAGTTTTGTGTGTGTATGTGTGTGAAACGAGCAGTCATCACAGCTTTGGCAGGTGAACCCAACTACAGGTCTGCTGATGTGTCGTGGCATCAGTGTTTAGTTCTTTACCCCAGGCGTTCAGGAGGCTGTCACAGTCAAACTGTGTGTGAATGTGTGTTTTGGCAGATGTGTTTGTGCGAGACAGCCATTTAGCATCTTTTCCAAGGGTAGACAGGTGGAGGTTGTTTATATTAGAAATACCCTTTTTGGATAACTGTACAGAGTAGTACTGTTGTCGCAAAGTAAGCATCAGAAGAAGAATAAAGAAAGCAACCAGATTTGTACATCTTCTGAAGAAAACGAAAGGGTTTTCTAAAGCAAAGTTCCACGCTACAATGCTGGAGTGTTGCAGGCAGTTGTGAGGGTGTTGCTATGACTTTTGGATGGATTTAGAGTGTTTTCAGCCTTTTAATCTTTGACTGTTTGAATGTTTTTGGTAGTTGCTAGGGCATTTTTGTTTTTTGTGGGGTTTTTTTTGGTGCTGCTGTACATTTATGATGTGTTTTAGCATGTTGCTTTGAGGCCACTAGACTTGTACGGACACTGATAGTTGAGTAGGCATTTCTATATATTTCTGAGATGGTATGTGTTTTTTTAGCATTTTACCATGTGGCTACAAGGATGCTAGCAGTGGTTGCTGAGACTATATACACACACATATACATACATACATGGATGCCTCACTAGCAGCTGTTTCAATAGGCTGCTAAACAAAAGCCATCTGGCTTATTGGAACGGTCAAAGCCGTTCTGTGAACATTGGAGAGAAAGTTGAATGAGTCTCTGCAACGGAAGATGGACAAATGTATGTATATCTATATATGAAATTGACTTCAATAGATGATTTTGCTAAACTCACACAATACAACAAGGTAAAGGCGTCAGTTTACATGTTACCATAATAAAAGAAAACGCATTAAAAGTACCTTAGTAAAAACGTAATATAGAGTAAATTATTAAAAAAAACAGAAACCAACACATTCTCATCCATGAAAGGTTATCCCATTTCTTCATAAATGTAAATCTCAGTGGTTTCACAACCAGAAGTGCAATATTGTGATATCATTGATTCTTACTGGGAGTGACGAAAAGCTGACCGTTGCAAAATAATTGACATGTCTGGGTGTCGAATTTGACTTATACAGATTTAGGTAACTCCCAAGGCATTGCTATGCATTTCTGAGGTGTTCTGAATTTTTTTTTAATGTTTCTCTATGGATTTATTAGTGTATTCTGGATGGTAGTTAGATGGGCAGTTCTGTGTGTTTCTGCATGTAGTTAATAGATTGTCCAGGTCATCACTAGGTTGGCTTAAGTTACTGCCAATGTAACCGGGTGGCTTCCAAGGTGGTTACTTACTGGCCAATTACTTACTGGCCCAATTCAAAAGAACATTGCCCAAGTTTTGATGATATTCTAGTTTAATCGTCCTTTTGGCTTCAACTGGAATAGATGTCTGATTGCACTGATTTATTTTATTCATATGACAGCTCTCTCTGTCTCTCTCACCGTTACATTTCAGATCATCACATTCTTCAACAATGAGGTCTACACTCACGACAACCATGCCAGTCGTCTGTCCTTCGCGGGCGACTACCTGAACGGAGACGCCTCTCTCCTGATCAGTGATCTGCAGTTGACTGACTCTGGAGAATACCACTGTAAGGTCAAGACCGGCGGCAAATACCACTGGAGCCAAGTCAACCTCATTGTACTGGGTAAGGCTCTTCTTCCTGGAATCAGCTCCCAACCATTTCCTCCATCAGCCAGCCTCATTGTGATTCAATTTGATCATCATTCAGATTACAAATTTGGCAGTCATTGACCTAATCTAGAAATATGATTGGTTGTATTTTCTGGCCAGTCACGCTCAACTCTGGTAGCTGGTTATGTTTGCTTCACTTTGGATGGTAAATCGAGAGGATGTTAATTTGAAATGGTGGGATGAGTGAACATTGATTGAGCTCTATCTCTTAAAAACAGACGAGACAAAATTAGGAGCTTATGTGATTTCTCTTCTTCTTGCAAAACTGTTTACTGTCATCCCAAATGAGGTTCAGATGAGCTTCTTATGATTTGATATTTTGCTATGTCTGGTTTCCGTTATTAGACCGCAGGGTTTCCAAGCCGTCATTCAAAGGCAGTATCTCTGACACCACAGCGCTCAGTCAAGAGAAGAACTAGAAAGAAAGATGTTTCTTCTTTTTATTTAGATTCATCTCTATCATATGCTTTAGTTGCAGAGAACCTATTTGCAAGGACTTGCAGCTTATGCCAAGCAGTTTGAAGCTGTATATCACATCCTAATTTTATTTCCGTAATCATTTTATTACTAGATTAGTACGCTAGCCACAGAGGGACAAGATATTGGTGTAAAGTTGAAAGAAAGAGAAAAAGAGAGAGAAATGGGAGGATGAATTGATGTAAATCCAGCCTCCACCCTAGAGTCTCTCTCATGTTTTAGCATATCACAGAAGATTAACTCAATACTGCCTTCCCATAATCCTCATTCTCCACCCCCTGTCTCTCTCGCTACTCTTCTTTTTTATTTCCTCTCCGTCACTCTATAAACACATTAGAGCGAGTTAGTGTTCACATTATGATGTTATTTTCAGCCTATGTTTTGCCTTTATCGAAATCTGCTGTTGAGACTGAGTGGACAGGAAATTATGCACATGCTTTAATCACCAGTCCAAAACTACTTTTTCCCCTTTTTTTACATTTTATGCTGGTCGTCTAAGCTCGGTTTGTTTCCTAAGATTTCTTGAATCAGAGCTAAAAAAACAGGCATTGTTTCAGTTGGAGTCCATCTGCATGTTCATTGATTTTCAATATGGAGCATGAGCTGTGAAAAATGTTGTTGACTTTGAGATGTGGACCGCATCTTGGAACAATATAGTTATTTCAGGCACCAAGTGGAATTGCAAAAATAATATATTTTTCTAATCATACAGTCCACAGTCCTCTGTCTTCTTGTGATCTCATAAATAAAACCTGCCCTAGATATATATATATATATAACAATTTGAAATTGTCTTTATTTTTATCCTTTGTTTTCATTGAAATGTCAAAGTAATTTATGTTTTTGTCCTAAAAAAAACACTGGGAGAAACATGGGAGGAAAAAGGAAGTAGACAGATGCACAACTGACAAGTAATGACATGCTGTAACAACAAGACCGCAATCATAAGTGATAAATCATATTATCAGCATAACAACTAGAAAATTAACATGGATTTCATATATTCTTTATTTGTTGTCTTCGTCTTGACTTATTTTTACCATTTCTGAGTTGTAATTGTGATGTAATTCAAAATGTGATGAGTAGTCAAATAAAAAATGTTCTATGATACGAAGTTTTAAAATAATTTAATGGCAGAAAATGATACTTACGTGGTACAAATGTAAAGAGTGTTTGTGTTCAGGTACGTAGGGGGCCTATCCATTTATAAATATATTTTGCTCAGCTTGGTCAAAAATGGATTGAGATGGATTGACTGATACCTCAACGTTTTTAATTGTCGCATATCCTCTTCAAGTTGGTTAAATAATGTTTTGTCTGTGAAGCAAAGACAGAAATATACACTAACAGTAACTCCATAACCTCCCACATCTTAGCTGATTTGGTTTCTGTGTCCTTCTGATGTGTTTGTGTGTTTATAGTCTGGGTCAGTAGGGATAGAAAGGGCCAGAGAGGTCTTCAGGCTGTCTCTTAACAGTCATTCAACCTCCAGACAGATCCCTCTGGACAAGCTCATCTAACTGACCTCAGAACAGTTTAGAGCTGTGCTGCGGTAAGCAGGATGGCAGTGGGACCGTTCTGAGGTCACTTGGTTGCTTTTGTGAAGCTTGTGTGGTCTTTAATTTGCCCTCTGTGTCTATTCAGATCTGCTGCGTTAGGTCAGAGGGGAGTTCAAGCCAGTCAGTGCGCAAGACAACATTTCCTGACCCTTGCCCAAACCCTGACCCTTGCCTCTCCAAATGTCACAGTTCAGATGGATTGGTTCTTTGATGTTGATTTCCCTCAACAACAAAAAAAAATGTCAGTGTGCTATGTTTGCAAGTTTAAGTTTCAAAAGTCATTTCAAAATACTGCTTCAGGGTGTCAAATAATATTGATGTAGATATATCGAACATATGTGGATAGATATATGGATAGATAGCTAAGAGGTAGTTGATTCAAACATCACAAGGGTTGATACGTGAACTTGAGCACTGTTTCTTCAGTAAGCTGCTTTGGATAAAAATATTAAGTGACTAACTAGTTAACATTAACACACATTTGTTTCCTCATTTACAGTGAAGCCCTCTAAACCCCGGTGCTGGATGGAGGGCCGGCTTCTGGAGGGCAGTGATGTGAAACTTAGCTGTAAGTCTTCAGACGGATCTGACCCCATTCAGTACAAATGGGAGAGAGTACTGGATAAAGGCAAGAGTGTGGGAAAACTGCCTCCCCTCGCCCTCATTGGTGAGTCAAAAACCCAAACAATTCGCAAACCAGACTGGAGCATATCATACCATATCATATAATTCTGGACAGAAAGGGGTTTGCACAGTTACTTGTTGCTGAAGGATAATAGTCTCAAATAATAGTCTTGAATGTCTTTCAAAGATCTGATGCCATGAACTTCACACATTTTGACAATCACATCGCCTAGTTATTCCACTGAAGCGGGGACTCAGAGGTGCCAATTCATGTGTGAAAATGATTTTTCATGCTCCCTCCCAACCGTTCTTTCACAGTTTGACCCTGATGAATGACATTGACATTGTCATGCTGGAATATGGCCAAGATGTGTTTTCATACATGCTTGTTTAAACAACGAAAAGCTAAAGACTCCATCAATTAGGGTTAGAAGAACTGATGCCAAACACTTAGCATGCATAATACATAATAATCACTGCAATAATGATCCAATCATACACTCTTAAGCATTTGCCTATTTAAATCCAAACAGCAATGTTTGTTTTTGTCTGTACTTTGCAGTCACACATGCCTTCACAATAGATGTACTTGTTTTATTTGCTTATTGCCATGTTTTTTTAAAAGTATCTTATGCTCAATATGGCTGTTTTGCTGCCTAATAGTTTTGTGATACTTCTTTGGGGAGACTTTGATGAATAGAAAGTTCAAAAGAACAGCATGAAATTATTCCTTTCTCGGGAATAAAAAAGCAAATACTGTACTGATACTAAACCTTTGAACCAGATTGTAGTTTGCATCGCTCACCTGTATGTGTAGACGCCTGAAGACTCTGGTTTGAATCCCACTTGGAGCTGGTCGAGTAAGACCAGTTACATTTGGTGCCATGACCCGGATGGGAGTGAATTTTCTGGGGGTGAGTGTAACGTAGGCCAGTAAGAGCTGTAAACCTTACTCATCTGATCTCAAGAGGTGCGCTAGCAACTGATATCTTGTTAGATCATCTGCCTCCCATGCCAGAGACTCGGATCCAAGTTCGGATTCTGCTCAGTATGGGTCAAGTAGGACTAGTTACACTTGGGTAGGCAAAACCATGAGGAAACAGTCTAGACAGCAAAAGATACAGCAAAATCTTGAAAACCTTGGCTGTTGTTAGAATTCTCATTGGGTTCTGTTTGGCAAAACAAAAAAACTGAAGTGCAAGAACTACTCAAATTTGAGAGTAATATGGCTTTGCAGATGGGAAAGAGTTTCAGAACAATTTCTCCAACTGACAACAGATCATCAGAGCCCCATATTGTTTTACAATCTATTTAGTCAGATGCAGTCAGTGATGCAGGAAAGATAAACCGTGCTTTCGCCCGAGCTCAACAATTAAGCACCCTCATCAATGACCACCTGCTCATGCTAATAAGCTTTCTTTCGCCGATAAAAATTCCACCACCCCAGAATTTACTGCAGATAGTGGATGAAAAGAGGGATGATGGGACAGGAATGGGGGGGATGAAAGAGGAGGGATTACATACCGGATGTGTAAATGATCCAGGCGACTCAAATCACTCTGGCTGACAAACGCTCCTCGGTTGAAGATGCAAGCACGATTCTCGCTTCAAGACACATGCTCTTCCTCACTCGCTACAGGGAAACATTTACTGTTCATCTCATCTGCTAGAGTTCCAGCAGAACCATGAATCACCCTGACACACACAAACACTAATTCATTCACATAACCTCACACTCTTTACTGGGCTTGCTCTCACTTCCCTCTGTGATTAAAACACTCTGTTTGATTGAAACTTGTAAAATAGTGTAGTAAAGGAAGTCGTAAAAGATGGGTAACACTGCTAACACTATTTTGTAGGTTCAGGATGAGTCGGGAACTGGAGAGTTACTCATACCATAATCCTGCTTCATCAGCATTGTGTCCTTGAGCAATGCACATAACACAATACACAAGAAAACTGACAAAATATGAGAAAAACACCAATATCTATTTTGGGAGACAGAAGTAGCAGTGGATCATAACAGAAATAACAGTAGATTGTTTCTTCTGTACTGAAATGGATTTAAAAAGAAAAAGTGGGGACATTGAAGTATGTATCATTTATTGATTGGATAGAGACAAATGTGAATGTGTCAATTGTATGAAAGGGGCAGAGTTTAAGTGAACTAAATGATTGGAAAAATCCAGCCTAAGTCATTTCCATTTGAAAATTTTGATTAAAAATCACAAGGTCAAACAAAAAATCAAACAAATTGTTACCTTTAGTTATGTCCGGTGTGTCAATTGTGCACTTCTTGTCTGTAAGGTCATGGATAAACTTACTGTCGGTGAGGTCTAGTGTCACTTCCTGTCCGGTGTGTCAATTTTGCACTTCCTGTCTGCCGTGTCCTTTTGTCACTTCCTGTCTGTAAGGTCATGTTTAATCTTCTTGTCGGTGAGGACTATTGTCACTTCCTGTCTGGCGTGTCATGTGTTCACTTCCGGGTCCCTTCGGTGTATCCTCTCGTGTCGTGTCTCTCAGCATCGCACACGTTCCCCGTGGATCAGTAACACATATGCATGGATGAATCATTCACTATCATTTTTCTTTGATAACATTTTCATTTATAGATATATTCTTTTGGTGTACCTGTTGCAAAAATAAATTTTACCATAAATAGACTTATAAGAAAAAAATATGAAAATATAGATATTTTTTTAATTCAAAAGCATCAGAAGAGGAATATATTATATTAAATACAAAACATTCACATTTCTTTTTCTAAACAGAGAGAGGACATTGTTTGCTGTGCATGTACTGAATACTTGTCATATACTCTGGCTGTGTGATTTATAATTGCCTGCACGTCTACCTAATTACCTGAAAGACTCTAGTTGTACCTCACTTATACAGGTCTATATTTTTTTTTTCCCTATTTTCAGATCTGAAGAACCCAGAGATTGTGACCTTGAGGAACTTGACACAGGACAGCTCCGGGGTCTACAAGTGCACTGCCAGCAACGATGTAGGAGAGGAGAACTGTATCATCGAGGTCACAATGCAATGTGAGTTCTGTTCTGAGGTCAGCATGTGCCCTGGGTGTAATTAGTGTGGATGTTATGATACTCTGATCCCGGATCAGTCGGTGGTGCTGCTTTTAGCTTGGAGCTCCAGCCTCAGTGTGGTGGATGGAGGCTGTTTCCACACCGCAGAGAGCTTGTGTTTGTGTATTATGGGCATCATGGGTATGACACCATTGTTCTCATTGTTTTGACTCACGCAGTTTGAATAGTGGATAGTTTCTCCCTTTCTTTATTTGTTTTTTTAATTATATAGTTTGTTAAAAGGGTCGTGACATGGATTTTTTTTTATTTGACATGTTCCTTACAATGTTAGTAAAGTCGCACACACACGCACACATAGACATATATAGTCATGGCCATAATTGTTGGCACCCCTGAAATTTTTGGAGTTTTGTATTAAATTGTTTTTTTTCCTCCTATTTATTTTTTATTTTTTTATTCCAATACACACAAAGGGAATAAACATGTGTTAATGCAAAACTTTTCTGTGAACAATACTTGATCTTCTGGAAAAATGTCAGGGGTGCCAATCATTTTGGTCATGATTGTATATATACAGTACTGTACAAAAATCGTATGCACATTAGTATTTTCATCCCCAAAAAAAGACA
Source organism: Rhodeus uyekii (assembly GCA_037043235.1). Classification (NCBI taxonomy): domain Eukaryota; kingdom Metazoa; phylum Chordata; class Actinopteri; order Cypriniformes; family Acheilognathidae; genus Rhodeus; species Rhodeus uyekii. The sequence continues at coordinate 2,508,903 of JAWRVZ010000058.1, forward strand.
GTTATTTATATCTTTGTTGTGTGTCAGTAGGAAATATCAGTTTACATTTCCAGTGTTTCATTTAGGCATTAAATGTAATAAATGTAATAATCCAGTGAGATTTCTGTAAGCACAAGGAGACTGGAAACAGCCGCTTCTCCACACGGAGATCTGATCCACCATCATCGAGTCCATCTGGGATTACATGAAGAAACAGAAAACTGAGACTGACTAAATTCAGAACAACTGGAACATAATACTTTTTATACTGCATAAACTGTACAAATATTTTCAAAGAACATCATTCGGTATGATTTATGAGCTATTATTTATAAGGACCAAAAAAAGTGTTACTTATAATGAAGGGAATACCAGGACTTCACACACACACAAATTTGTTTTAATATATTAGTAAAAGTATTCCATTTTTTTTCCGTAGGCTTCCATTGATTTTATCAGGTTAATTATATTTTCAATTGCCAAACCCATCTCCAAAACCTTACTATCACAAAAACAATTGATAAAAAGATGTTTTGGCCAATTCTTAAGCCTTTTAACAAGTCAGCACATTAGTTGGTTGTCATAATCTCTCTCTCTCTCTCTCTCTCTCTCTCTCTCTCTCTCTCTCTCTCTCTCTCTCTCTGTCTCTCTCACTGAACACTAGGGACAAGAGAAAGCCAGAATGTGGCCATTTGTCACTGGTCTTGCTCAAATAGCCATCCTTCAGTGTTTGTGTGTAATGGTTTTGGAAGAGGCTGAAGAATTTAATGCTCACCAGAGGAGAAGATGGAGAGAGTTATATAAACGTTTGACAACTGTCCTGAACTTGGGCCTTGTGCTAGTCTTTCACAACGCAGGAAATAAAATACGAAATAGGCATTTCACAATTTTAGCTGGCAAAGTCTAATTTGGGTCTGCCTTATTCAGTTTCATACTGTTTATTCTCACACAGACATGCCAGACATCTCATGAGAACACTAGTAAAGTGTAACAACCATCTGGGCTCCCCTGCTAATATAAAGTTTAAACAATGAACAAATCAAAAGCTCTTTGTCAGACAAAAATATGTGACTCTTAAAGGTGCACTTATATGTGTTGACCAACATGGCAGTCTCCTTGGACTGAAATACTGACACCCAGTGGCATGAATGTAGAGTCACGCAAACGCTAAAGTTGTCAGGTGTCACTGTCATTCTAGACTTGCTATTAGTAGTCAGACATGATTTATTTATTATATGAGTGAAATAATAAGTTACAGCAGGGTTGCAGTATTAAAGCTAATCGTACTTGGCTGGTCAACGTCACAGCAGTGGTTGCAGCAGGAATGGAGAATCAGCAGGATCTATGTGCAGCAGTCTTTGTTCAAACAAAATTCAAAAATAGCACAAGGATTCCAATAGATCTCAGATACCAAAAAACAGGAATGGACAAAACAATACATTTAGACAATCTCAGACATCTAAGAACACAAACTGAGGGCTGTAAATACACCAAGAGACACTAGGGACACAGACGAGACACATGTGAGCAGAACTAAAACATTTAACAGAAGGGCATGAACAAAAAAATCACAGGAAACTGATTTGAGAACAGTGCAAAACTAATTTACATTTACATTTATCAGAAGCTTTATCCAAAGCGACTTACATTGCATTCAAGGAACACATTGAATCAGTTATTGCTTTCCCTGGGATCTAACCCATGACACTGGTGTTGCAAACACCAATGCTCTACTGATTGAGCTACAGGAAAGCTGTATTAGAAAATTAGAAAATATTTAGATATTAGAAATTAGAGCTGTATTAGAAAAAGTGGGACAGTCATGTGATCTCAATTTGGCTGTCCTGCTATGTTACAATAGTATACACTTTACAATAAGGACATTAACCAACATACCATTAACCTGCAATGAGCTGTACTTTTGTTACAGTATTGATCAGTACAACATATTAACAGATACAACTTTTGTAAATGGTGAATGCTTAATAAATGCTTTAGAATATGTTTTTATTGTTAATGTTAACAAATGGAACCTTATTGCAAAGTGTTGCAATTAATGCTGTTATTAGACGTTTAATGTGAGTGTTTCAATGAGGGAAAAATGACTTGATGCACCTTTAAGTGCTAATGACGTAGGCAAATGTGTTAGTACAGCATCTCATGTCAAACGGATGTTATTTGTTCCTTAGTTACAGATTCACTGCTTTGTGTCATGCTCATAAACAGTCAAATCAATCTTACAGATGCATGTATCTTTAAAATGTAACATTTATTTCATATGTTCATTTTACACTTATATTGCCTTGCTGATATAATTTTTTATGATCATTTTCTTTACTAATTTGAAACACAATACACAATATCAGCATTTTCACTGGTGTCCTCAGGTTGTGAGGCAAATACAATACGATGACAATGTGACAAAATGTCCTTGTATGTGTTTAGATGTGCGAGGCATAGGTGTGGTGGCTGGCGCTGTGGTTGGCGTTTCATTTGGCGTTCTGCTCCTCATTCTCATCATCTGGCTGGTCTTCCGCAAGAAGGAGAAGAAGAAATATGAAGAGGAGGAGACACCCAATGAGATCAGGTGCAACTGAATTTTTATAGTTCAACTTTCACTCTTTATTGCCCAGTTTCATAGACAAGGCTTAGGCAAATCTCAGACTGAATAGCATTTTTGAGCTGATTTAACTGAAAGTAACTTGTACTGACAGATCTTAAAATATATCACTACCATTGTTTTGTCTCAAAATGCACAGCAGTAATGTTTTTTTTGTTTTGTTTTTCGTAAGGTACGCTAAGAAAGACAGGGTTTAGACTATCAGGATGAAATATTTCAGTAAATATTCAAACATTTAAAAAAAACTATAATTTTTGACATTTATCCATTTCTATTATTATAATTATTTAAAATATCAAAATAATTAGGCACAGTGTCTGTTCCAGGGCTAGACTTCAACGGTTACACTTGAATTTTATTTTATTTTAATATTGGCTACACTAACAAAGTCTATATTTTCATTACTTTTGTAGGGAGGATGCCGAAGCTCCAAAAGCCAAGCTGGTAAAGCCCAACTCCCTCTCGTCGTCCCGCTCTGGCAGCTCCCGCTCCGGTGCTTCCTCCACACAGTCCATGGTGCATAACAGCGCACCCCGAAACCAACGTCCACGGCCACCCGCTGTCACCGCCCTCAAGGAGAACGGACAGCCCCACGGCTTCCCCCAGTCTCCCCCGGCCTACACGCAGGTCGTGCCTAAAACCCCAGAACCCCCTACCACCCCAAAATTCAGACCCCCCAATCCTCCGGTGGGCATGGCCATCCCGGCCGGAGTCATGGTCCCTGCTCAAAGCAAGGCCTTTCAGACAGTGTAGAGAGTAAAGCAAATGCAGCCTGATGAGGGCCTCTGTACAAGACACCCACCGTGACTCTTCCAAAAGTTGCACCTACGATTGGAAAAAATACACACACACAAACACCCACACACACACATACAGAGAGACACAGAAACAAGCAAATAAAAACACAATGTAAGTAAAAATTAAATCACTCATATAAAATCTAAAAGGTTGAATGCATATTTACAAGGGACAATACAAAGTGCTTGCCCCCTTCGGTATTAAAAGAAAACAAGACAGGAACTGAAGAACAAGAATTTTTTATTCTCATTCTTTGGTTCTCTCTACTTCTTTTGATCTCATGGCACAGTCTGACCCTTTTTTCACATTATTTGTTTCTCTTTTTGAACTCTTGAAGGCATTGTGGCTGGTGGGGTGGAAATATTTCCCCAAGTGCAGTTTATTTATTGAGTCTGAGAGGTTAAAGGATTAAGGCCAGGCTGGGTTGACGAAACATGATGGGGAGGGAGAGGTCCAGTGACTGACCATATGAAGAGAAATGAAGATTATGATCCAAGAACCTTTGGTTCCTGTTGATAGCTCTGGGAATATGAATTGTCCATCTCATTTCCAAAGTTCCCAATCATTTTTGTTTTCCAGAATGCACTACAAACATGCAGTCCATGCCATCAAATGATCCAATAAGAAGAAACTTGAAGTGATTGGAGAGAATGGCCCTTCGATGGGAATCCCAATAGATGTAGCAGCATAGAGAGACTTTAATGGTTCGGTTATACCTTAACATGCTATATTTATCAAAACCAGATCAAATTTACCAGTTTAACTGTATTGAAAATGTTGCTTTCATACGTCTTCTTTTTTTTTGCAAACCCAAAAACAAAAGTAAATTAGACTGATTATCGCACCCTTTTACCAAAAATCTTTGCTACTGTGTTTGCATGCCACAAAGTTTTGCTATTACTGGCTAGAGCTAGTAGACATCCATGTTGATCCTAGAACAACATTCCAAACAACCAATCAGATTTGAGGCCAGTTTACAGATTATGTCAACTTTAGGCTTACAACAAGGGTTAGGGGCATCTACACCATTCTTATCCATACAATCAGAGGGGACTGACAGGTGAATACGCTATGGGTAGGGTTAGGCTTAGGGGTAAGGATAATGTTAAAACTATGTTTTTGGACAGGACTGTTGAGGAACATGTTTCACTTGGTAAAATCATAATGCTGATCCTGGACTAACAATCAAGCAGTCAGATTGGATGGGTAAGTTTAGAGTTTGTTGTAGGGGAATTTACAGTTAAAGTCACAAGGACCAGAAATGATGAATGAAGAAAAGGAAGGAAGGTCCAGTCAATCGAAGAACATTTTACTTTTCAGCAGTTTTAAGTCTGACAAGGAGTTCATAGGCCACCCCGCTTACATTCACATTGTTATAGCAATTATACTCTAAAGAGCCATTCACACAGCCGATCACGCACAAATCACTCACAAATCACGCACAGATTGGGTTTGTGCGTGCTTGTGCGTCGAGAAATTGACCAAAGTATTCCACGAACATTCGACGCACGCCCGACGCATGAATCACTGACAGAGCGCGTCCAAACACTCACGCTTCGCGGACGTTCCACAAACAAGCACTTTCAGAATCCACATTGTCAGTGGAATGAACGTGATCCATGCATGTTTCATGAGTGATATAAAGGTGGGGTGTCAGTGGACGTGCACAGTTTCGAACCAGTTCCGACACATAGGCACTGACGGCCGACGCGTGTCCCGTGCATAGTCATGCATACTGCCTTCGACGCACATCCACTTACAATCACTGATGGTCCACGTTCGTTCCACCGACGAAATACACATATGACGCACGCAGAATTGAAAATCTGTGAGTAATTTGTGCTTGATTCATGCGTTATCGCTGTGTGACTGGCCCTTAACTGAATCTACTAACTACATCATTAATTCAGGTTAAAGTATTCTGTTTGGTGAACAAATATAGACAAAATTTGTAATATTCTACACAAGAGGAGATAGTCAGAAGCAGATCTTTATCTTACGCTTGAACCCTTTTCCACCAGCACCCAGTGGTGGACCTACCCATGACCAGAACACTAACACACTTACATAGATACACAACTATTTCAAGGTTGAATTTGGCTCAAACTCCAACTATCAACAGGAAAATCTCAAAACACTCATACCATGTTGTTTTTGAGGTTCGGACAATATTCATCATCATTCTCCAGTTTTTGAATGTAGAAAGCTAATAATTGGTTGTAGAGACTGAAGTGCACATCAATTTGAAGAAGTCATTCAAAAACTTAAATTATAAATCCATAACTTGATTATAAGTCACTCATCACAAGTCACTCAAAATTATATATATTGAAGCGGCATTGGATTCCAGAATTAGACCCTTCAATGTAAAGTTTCAGCTCACAACTAGGCTTAGGTTTTCTACATTAGCGTACCCTTTCCCTTAGATTTTAGGGATAAGTTATGGGCATGGTTAGGTTTAGGGGTACAGATAGAAAAAAATAGATTTTTGGACAGAAAGGTTGTTCTAGGATTAACAAAATATGTCAGATGTCTTGGCAAAATCACGGTGACCGTGTTAACTATACTGCACTTACACACTGACATGAATTTTTGCATCTGTGTATATACATGGAGTGTACGTACTTGACAGAAAGTCTGCAGTCTGGTTTCAGATGTCATCCTCACCGCTACATTGACAATTTCAGTTTGTATTACATACCGACCATGGTGTATTTGTTACAGCTGTATTTCCAATGATACTGAAACCAAAATCTGTCATGAATACTATGAATGTGTATAAATCAAAGATAGTTTAGGTTTTTATTTATTTTTTCCTTATTTTCTAGAATACCCAGTGGTACTACGTAATAGCATATGAGGCACAAGTAACTTTTTACTATAATCTCACAGTACTGTGGACAAGTAAACGAAAGGGAATGCCATAACAGGGAGCCATGTACAGAGTGTGTGTGAAATTCGTGTGTGTGATGGTGTGTGTGCGCATTGGCGGTACTCTCCTAGTTCGTGTTTGCACCACGGTACCGTCCGAGGACTCTCCTAGGACCCTCTAACAACAGGCTGTCTCAAGATGGCTGCATTTTTGTGCCAGCCGTCCTTCGGCTTCCTCCGCCAAGCACTGTCAACTCGCTCTCCATTAGCGGTGTCTCTAAGCTCCTGGGAAATCCTTGCTTGGTGCATTTGTGAAATTCGAAATGGACAAGTTGCCTGTTTTGTGTGCCTTCACAGTGAATTCTTCCCTTGAGATTGCTTTTGTCCTTTGCATTGTACCAGACAAAATAACAGGAAGCCATGTGTAAAACGGCTCCAGTCAGTGGAGGGAGATCATTCTGACACAAAGAGGCAGTCCAAGCGCAGCCACACGAATAATGTACACTCTGTAGTGATGATGCTGTTTTATATTGTACATACAGATAAATATACGCACACAATATTCTTTAAGTTATCGGTTGAAGATTGGGGTTATGGGCCATAATAAAGATGTAGATGAGGTATTATGCATTTTCAGAGAGTAATAATTGGTCACTGTAGCCCCTGACCTGCTAAGCTCCCTTTAATAAGTAAAATCATTTCCTTCTTAATGGCTACTTGTATATCTGCCATTGATGGATTTTAAGAATATATCTAAGAGAGGTAAAGCCATAAGACGCGAGCGAGCATACGACGCAATTACCCAACACTCTGTCCTCATATGCCCTTGTCAATGTTCTCGGGCCACTTTCATTTTCACAACTGTGTATGCCAAGCAGAATAACCTTGTTTGTCATTCTTATTGGGTTGCAGTTGTATTTGAGTCTGTAATGTAGCCGAGTGCCGCCTATGCCAAGTCACCGCCTTCCTGTTACCTTCCCCTAGGATTGTGTTTGATACACACCAACACACTTCTTCCCACGTGTACACAGTCTAACACGACCTCATAAATAGAGACACACTCGAGACGTGCTCACCAGAGCCACATTCTCCACAAGGCGGTGTAGGCGGTGTTGATGGGTGAACTGTTGTCAGTAAGTGTGATGGATGGGCTGTCATGCAGTGTGGGGAGTGAATGATGGGAATTGTAAGAACACATGCAGAATTCTGTGTGTCCAAAGCCTACAGAGGTTCTCCACTACCCTTGCCTTCAAATAGAGACCAAGATGAAACCCATCCAATTGGGCCTTCACAATATGGCTGTTTTTGTTGGCAGTAACTCGCCTTGTCTAAAATATTTGCTCTGTTCCAAAACCTAGTGAGCTGCCTTGCCTGTACTGCCTACATAGGTAGCTGGCTCAAAGGTTAGCATCTTAATAGATTGCAACAGTGCCCGCACATGTTCAGCGGCCTTGGCTCTGGAAGTATTTTTCCCATGGACACATTTAAACAGTTCTCATTAAAGAGTTACACGCCAACTAGTTACGAACTTACGAGGTGAATATTAGAAACTTTGATTTGAAGCAGAAAAAAGGAAAATTCAACATTAATATTCAATTTATTGCAAAATATCAACACAAATGTTTGCATATACAAAAATCTATTACACATCACATATGACTTTTTTTTTTTAAGATATTTTGATTAACGTTGGTAACCAAACCGTATTGGTTACCTTTGATTCCCATTGTATGGAGATAAAAACATAATAGTAATATTTTCTCACATAAAGTCATACAGGTTTGGAATGACATGACAGTGAGTAAAAAATGTTATAATTTCAATTTTTGAGTTAAATTTCCATTTAAACGTGATTTACACCAAAAAAAGAAGAAATAATGCGTGCTGATGACTCCAACAAAAGCACAAAGGCCTATCATTGATGAACATCCTCGTAGATCATAGTATGTCTGTCTTTAAAGGTTTATAATCATTAAAATTCAACTTTCCTCGTGGAGAAAATTAATGGGATTTTTACTTCCAGAACCCGACTGTTGCGCTTTATTGAAATGCAACCTCACGAGACTCATGTGGAGGAGTCTAGAGAGGAAACAAGACATTGAGAGGGTTTTGATTTCAGTAGACACAACAGTGTAAAATATATAGCAGTTTTTAATCAGAAATTTGTATCGAAACATTTTGATATTTAATTACTTGTAGTCATTTTTCACTCTTTGTCGGCCATCTTGAACGGATTTTTTTCACTCTGGTTATTGTAATGCATCAAGGTGATTGCAATACAAGTATACGTGAAATGCTGCCTTGCTGTCTACTGCCTACATAGGTAAAGGGCCTCTAAAGCAGCATCCTTACTGAAACTGAAGCTCGGTTAGAAGGTCAGTTATTAATCAATATATTGGATAGATTTTTTTTCTGCTGAGCTTATTGAAATGCATTATGAATGCAAGGATTCAGGTGACGCTACCTTAGATTGGGCCAGAAAAAGGTATATCAGAACCTTTTGGAATAGCCTTAAATGCTTTAATATGCTGCCTACAAGGGCAACTCTCTAGGTTCCAGAACAGAGCCATTGTTTTATGTTTATTTTGGTCTTTTTTGGAGGGGTAGGGCATTACAGCACCAAAACTAGCCAAGACCAGACCACTATATTACAGAGAAAGCTGAATTCCAGCAGTTCCATTCCCATGTTTTGGCACTTTAAGGAATAGTCCATCCAAAAATGTAAATGTTGTCATCATTTATGATGTTCCAAACCTGTATGAGTTTCTTTGTTCTGTTGAATCACAAAAGAAGACATTTTGAGGAGTGCTGGTAATCAAACAGATGACGGCAGCCATTGACTTCCATAGTAGGAAATAAATACAATGCATGTCAATGGCAACTGTCCACTGTCTGCTAACCAGCATTCTTTAAAATGTCTTCTTTTGTGTTCAACAGAACAAAGAAACCAGGTAAGTGATGACAGCGTTTTCATTTCAGGGTAAACTATCTATTTAAGGTCATTTTTGTTCCTTTAAGAGCCCTCCCGAGGGCCCCCTCTCCTCCCAACAAGAAGAACCGGTCTATTTCCTCAGACAATTAATCTTTAGTAGTATTTAGAAACCATCTCAGAGCCGCCAATGCATTCTAAAGTGTTGCTCACATTGCATGAATGGAAGCTCAGGCCAGGAGAACGGTTAATGTCCATCTGCAAGGTGTTTTTGACATAACGCTCTTATTTAAAAGACGTATTTGACTATCTATATAGCCTGATCATTGTTACCCAACATGGTTGTTATTAAAATAATGTTGGATGTCTAAAAAAGGCTCCCTCGACTCCTCTTAGAAACTGTAGCAGTATGTGTTACTTTGAGGGGTGTAAAAAGGGAATTCTTTTCCGTTGGAAAAGCAAAGGGATTGCATGTTAAGGCCTACAGGTCAGATATTGGGAATGCTTTGCTTCTGTGTTCATACCTGTATTCGGCTGAATATGTAAGTGTAAATATGACCAACATCTTCTCTGTGAGTTTGTCTCTTTCTATTTTGTTCACATTGCTTTTTTTAACATTTACTGTGCTTTCCTCTGTTATCTTGAGGGTTTTTTGTTATTATTTTATTGTTGCAAATGTGGGAACTTGGGCCTGTACTTGTCCGAGAGTCCCTGTCTGCTGAGACCGAAAGGAAAATACTCATGATCTTTCTTTTTTCTTTGTGGTTGCACACATTTTGAGTTTTGTAAACCAGTTTGTTCATTTTGAAGACGATCCATTCTTGTAAATATGTCCCTCTACAAGTAAAAAATTGTATATTTTTACGGACTCTGAGTTATTAATACTTCATTTGCAAATAAAATATTCAATGACAAGCTATTTGGGAGCCGTTATTTGATTAGTCCAAAGTGAAACAGCGTGCATTTGTGTAAACAGAGAGAGAGAGAGAGAGAGAGAGAGAGAGAGAGAGAGAGAGAGAGAGAGAGAGAGAGAGAGAGAGAGAGAATATTTGTGAAGGAATTTACCTTTATCATGAGCAACGATGCTGGAAACAAAATAGGCATAATTCAAATATTATTCAAAATTATTATAATTTGATTTGAGCTATTCTGTAGACAGAATGAAATGAATGAAACAATTGATGTCATTAGACACTGATAATGTTCCCACAACTCCATTTTCATGCATCCTTGATTCAGCAAATTATCATTTAAATGAAGATGGCATTTGCATTGTTGGCATGACTTTTCCAGCACAACATTTTTTGATATGGAACTTTTTAAATCATCAGCCGAAGGCCGATTTGCTTGTTAAGGTATACAGTAGTGGCCAAAAGGGAGGAAAAGCCTAAGAAAATATGTACCCTTTCTTCAAATATTAAAGATTTCTAAGCATATTGCATATTTTATAATGCATAATTTTTGGCCAGGCTGTCAGACAAAGAAATTATGAGCACATGCAAAAACAAGAAAGAGCCAATGAAATATTAAAATCTGATCTTGTGAGCTTTGTTTTCTGTGTATTATGTATTTCTCTTTTTTGCATTGTAAATTAAAACATGTTGCTGTAGTTTGCCAATTTTATTTTTTTATTTTTTGCCAAATAATTTCGTCGGATAGTGTTAGTGATTTGTTCTTGCCTCATATTTTAAAGCCCTCAATTGTCTTCCTCATGTTTTGATGGTTTAACCAAATATCCCCTCCTGACATCACTTTTGACACTGTGTGTGACGACAACAACAACAACAACAACAACAACAACAACAACAACAAAAACTATATAGAAAAAACATTCTCTATAGCATGAATGTGTAATGAAATCTGGTCATGTTTTCATTGTCATGTGATTTATGACATCAGTCACGTCATTCACAATTATCCAGTGGCCTCATGGGATAGTGAAGCGTCCCTCAAATGAGCACAAAATGTCTGTGGATGTAATAGTTCATCCAGGTACTTTTCGTCTTTACTGTTTTATGGACTACACTTCTCATATATATATATATATATATATATATATATATATATATATATATATATATATTGTAAAGTAGGCAGTAATATTTGCTATATATATAAATTAAGTATAAATTACTATATATATATATATATATATATATAGTCAGGCTATTAAATTGCCCTTGAGTCACTCATGCACATAACATGACAGGCAAATATTACTGCCTACTTTACAATAGGGAAGTATGCATATTCTGACACAAGGCAAAATAACATATAAAACGACTGACAAATGCAAATACAAATTAATTTGTCATGTAATCAAATTAGGCAGTTTCTCTTTATGGCTCCGAAGATGAAGTACGTTGAAGAAGAAGGTAAAAACAATAGGTTTGTTTATTTAAAGTCAAAACAGAAACTGAATCACAATGAAAATTAAACCAAATCTGAGCGTAACGGTATAATATAACGACTGCTCTTAAAACCATGAATGCATACACAGGAAAAAAGAAAATAAATACTACTTTAAATACAACAGGGTTTGAGCCCAACCACTATGTGTTTCATATCATTGTAATATTAATACATTGAGTTAGTCAATGTTTTATTATGTCAGTGCTTATATTTGAATGATAAACTATTTATTTATACAGTTTATACAAGGAGTTAGCTCAGCTGGTACATTTGTTGTAAAACTCTGCTCCCTAGTGTTTGAAATGTCAAAGTGAGTCCAAATTGACAGACAATTTCCATTTTGACAACAAACCAAAATGCCAAATGATAAATAAACCAACAGATATCTGAAACAATTAATAAGTCACTGTGTATCTATTTGGAGGCTGATTTGCGTAACCGCAGCTCAATTAATGTATAATTCTAAGATGTTTTCTTTGATATTCTGCAGGATATGAGTACTAATGAACTCATATATCATATAACATTTAAAAGGTCAAGCTCATTTCAGTTCAAATGTTCCAACACAGAAAAAACACATCAAACTTGTCAAGAAAAGTGTGTTGTGTAAACCACATGAAACGACTACTTTGTCTGTATTTTTCTCAGTTCTGTTTTTTCATTCATATTCATATTTTGCACGCTTTCTTCTTCCAATCTCTTTTCTCTTGTCTCCCATGACCCTTCGGATGATGAATATCACATTTTGTGACCCAAATTAAAGCACAATTTCACCGTCTGTAGAGCCGCCTAATTATGCAACAGCTATAAAGTCAAATGGAGAAGTTAATGAGATGTTATATTTAACAGTCTATCTGCATGATCCTGGTTTAAAAACCTCCCTGCCAACAAAGCTCTCAGACGGCGTTCTGCATGCTCGCTTGCATTTGAGGCTTCTGCAAAGTAAATGAATGCAACTCTGTCAGGTGAGGGAAATACAGTTGCTCATTGAGTTCAGTGGGTCGCTTCTTTCACATCTTACATTTCTAAAGATTAATGGCTCAGTTTGAGTGAGCTGTCACCAGAGACCTGTGGCCCATTTGTGGAAAGTACATTGAAATTTTCAGCCTAATTATACTTTTTGAGGTTAGTGACTGATGGGAGAGGAAAGGATGTGCAAGGAAAAGCTGCAGTACAGAAAAAATTTGACTTTTGACCACTTTTGATGACTATATTGTATCAAGATGTGTCACGCAGCACAACCAAGTAAAATGTATTCTAATTTAAATAAATAATTTAAATACTGACACCTTAAATACGTGATTTGAGTGTACCGTACATACCTTATAATTATTTCACTAAAAATAATATTTCCAAGCATTTCTTTGTAGCAGAAAAAAAATGTTATTCGGTAATCATAAATAAAATAGCAAGTTCATAAGGGGTTGTTTTACCATTTGACAACCTGAAATAATTAAGGTTTTTGCATGGTAAACGTGTAATAAAAAAAAAAAAAAAGATTTACAGGCTATCATTTCCTTTTGCATGGTTTTCATGCTTCCATAACCTATTGTTAATATGATTAATGTTTTACAATTACGTTACATTTGCACAAGTTATTCTTAATAAATGCACTAATGACAATCACATAATGTAAAAATTGCATGCTTATTTCATGGAAAAGAAAGCCTATACATTGTAAAAGGACATTTTTCTAAAATGTTTGTTGCACACCAGAAAAAAAGGCATATCTCAGCGTTACACTTTGTTTAAAATAGTTTTATTATTTCTGTAAGATTTCATTTTTTGGCTATTGAATTCTTTCCTTTTTTAATTCTTTCTTTTTTATAAATAAACAAAATATCGACTTATAATGCCAATGTGTATGTAAATAAATGAATAATACATTTATAAGTGAAAATAAATAAGTAATAAATACTTAAGTACTTATACTTAAGTAATAATTTTTTTTTTTATAAAAAAGTAATACTGAAGTAATAAAAAAAATGTTTTAGGTTTTTTTATCCCTATTCATTTTTCAATATATTAAAGTCTCTTATCATACCAACAAATTTGCAGGCCTGTTTTCCTTTTTAAATACAGAGAGAGAAAAAATCATTCATACACTTACACTTCCATACAATGGATTTACAGCATTATTCCAATTTGTTCAATATGTATTTTTTCAAGAAATGGCCTTTGATTCCACAGCCTTGAGGTTCACCTGATGCAGACGCGCATGTGTAGCGCCAGACACTCTCCTTTAATTTCCTCGGTAATCCCATAGAGAGCTCTCCTCTCCTCTTAACCGCGGGGAAAAAGCTAATGAAGGAGTCAGCAGAGCATCACTGCCGTTTCATCACTCACTGTCCCGCCATGGACGGAAAACATGTGCAGTTTCCTCTGTGCAGCGCGAGCTCTGATCTATAGATCTGAATTACAGCTGCAGTCCTCGAAACTAACTCTGTTTTCTGCTCAGTTCATCCCTGATCTAAGGACTGACACGGACAGCCAGGAGTTTGGGATAGATGGCGTTCGGACACCTTATACCGCAGCTGAAGCTGGAGGAGGACAGTTTGCTGAGGAACACTCTGAGACCCTTCACACAGGTGCAAAAACACAGCAACTCACCTGGGAAGGGCAGGAAACCGCACAGGTAAGACACCACACACAACTCAAGCTCTCGAGATCCGACTGGAAAAATACTGGAAAAGTAGCACAGAGGAATGGAAAAGTCGTTCTGTGTGAACAGCCCTAACACTCACACTGCTGGAGAATTGCTCTTTAATCTAATGTTACATCCGGATACCCAGAAAAACATCTTTATTCGTCATTAAATGAATAGTAACTTCAAAAGTCAATAATAACCAGTAACACTCTTGTAAGTGATGTGAATGGAGCAAAGAAGCAATTGATGGTGAATAAACCAGCATGTTGGAGAATGTGTTCAGATTAGGGAAAGCTGTCTGAACATTTCTTGAAACTCTTCCCAGCAGAGATATGTCCGACAAGAAAATCAATTTTCCCCCGATAATCTCATTATGTCCGTGTTGGGAATCACGAATTCCGCTTTGAGCCGTGCCATTGATCCTGAAGAGCAGCACTCACTCAAAAGAGCCGTACAATCTGTGCTATCGATGCTGCAATTTAACAGAGCGCAGCTTTTGGGCTTCTTTAGGACATTTTATATATTTGCCCTCAGAAAAGCAATAACTGAGACCCAATATGCTCTTTCAGGAACTGATTTCGTACCCGGACTTTCTTTATGAACTGTTTTTTTTTTTTTTTGTGGGCTTGTACTTCAAAATACAGTATATGGACTGAAAAAGCAAAGATACTTATAACGGTCTACAACTGTGACATTGTGACAATAACTATATAATCCACACAGTCATGCAGCTGGACTAAAAGAGAGTTCACGCAGAGACGTCAACATTTACTCCTCCGCATGTCAATCCAAACCTGTGCTGGAAGCTCAGAAGCAAAGACCTGGAGGCCTGGTTGTGTCTTGAGCAGGATGACTTTCCTGTAGCTCAAACAGTAGAGAGTAGTGCTTGCAACACCAAGATTATAGGTTTGATTCCCAGGGAAAGCAAGAACTGATTAGAATGCCAATGCAAGTCGCTTTGAATAAAAGCCTCTGATAAATGCATAAATGTAAAATTCTTTACTGAGAATGTGCGGTTCAGTTGCTGCAGTTGTCACGTCCCACTAAAGCAGTTGTAGTTGTAGCAGTGCATTGTAGTTGCATGCAAATGAAGTCTCCTGGCACAGACTCTAGAGTGTAACCAGTCCTCGTCCAATCGGTATAACTATTCAAAGAATGGGAAAGGGACACCAACAATTAAACTCTCAGTGATCCGGCTCGTTTGACTAACTATAAAGAGAAGAGGAACTGGGAGAAAAATCTGTCAATCTTAATCTAAAATTCTAAATGTTCTTCACCTTTGTTTTTTTCACGTGATGTTATGCAGGATCAGCAGATTTTGAACAGATTCTTCGTAATCCCACACCTGTGTGACTTTAGTTCTTCTGTGGAACACAACAAATATATTTTGAAGTATGTTCAAAATGTTTTTTGTCCAAAGTGACATGCTCAATAAGCTTCCACATCGTTAAAACAACAACTACGATATTATCATAGACGTTCCGTATCGCACAGCCCTAGAAGAGAGTCTATTGCAGCCTTGCAATATAGTGATTTTATGTAACTGTTATTTACATTACTTATAGTTATTGACTGATCTTAAGTGCCGGCCTGGCGGGTTCCATGCCAATGTTTACAGGCAGAGCACTTTGTGGAGTAATGCAGTTCTGAAAATTAACACAGACAAGTTCCTTGCTGTTTTTGCTTTAACTATCTAATTACTTAAGGCCAAAGTGCTTCCATTGTAAGTTTACTTTGCTCTCTCTCTCTCTCTCTCTCTCTCTCTCTCTCTCTCTCTCTCTCTCTCTCTCTCTCTCTCTCTCTCACACTTTCTCTCTCTCTCTCTCTCTCTCAAACACACTTTCTCTCTCTCTGTCTCTGCTTTGGCCATTTTCTTTCTATTTTTTGTAGTAATATAGTGGTCATACTTGACACTAACCATAATCCCTTTTTCAAATCGCAGCTCCTCAAAAACGTCTAACATCTTTTCCCGAACAATAGTAAAACAAGAAAGACTTGGAGGACTATTATTTTGTATTTGTATCATTGAAATTTGGGGTCGGTATTAAATGGAAGTTGGGGTAATCTTTTCTTCAAGAACAAATGTAGGGCGGGCCTTGATTTTTTCCATTGGGAATTACTTGGATGGTGGTTTTTTGCTATTGGTGGATGTCATATGAGTGACAGGTTATTGCCCCGCCCTCACGCCAGTAAATACATCATCAGGGAAGAGAAAAAATGTTGCTACAAGAGGAAAGGGAAGTTATTTCGATTCAAGATTATGATGCTCAAGAATTTAAAAAATAAAATGCGCACAGATAAATAATTTATAATAAATACTGCAATGTTCGATAAAAAACAAGGATTGTCAATTGCCAGTTTTTGTGTATTTTTCTTGATCTTCTTCAGCCTAGTGGTTTGGACTTTATTCTAACTCCTATTAGTGTAAATATTACCTGTTTTTTTGGGTTCTTTTGGCCTAATTTCATCTTACTCATATCATACACATCAGTATTACAGGCATTTTTGGATTCAGTCACTATAGATGTTCATAGAGTATTGCTCCATGGCCTCCACTAGCACTTCTCCTGCCGTAGCTTGGTCTTGAATGGAAGGCTTTTGCGGCAGTGTGGCTGTAATGTATTTCTTCTTGGCCCGTGACGTCCTGCCTTTTGTCTTTTCTTTTTGGCGTGCGAGCTGTGCGTCATTGCGTTTCACTTTGCACGCTGCACCCCTGCTGTTCCACACCATCATTCTGGACTATGCTGTCTTTTCAATCGCACAAGACTCCCAATGGGAAGTCTTGCTTTTGAGGTTTGAATAATGAAAGAAAGTCAATGGTTGAGCTGAAGGGCAGATCCTTGAAGGTGTTTGACAAGTTATAATGAAGTAGCATTGTAGAGTCATATCAAGAATTATGTAGAATAGTGCAGCCAAAAAAAAGAAATCTCCTTTATCATGTACTTGTGAGACGTCAAACCCTGTATAACCTGCTTTTATAAGGTATTCACGTTCACTGTGCATTCTGTGAATTTTTGTTAGCAAATTCCAGCCATTTCATTTGGAATCATGCATGTGAAAATGAAATATTGTGTAAGATGTGTTGACAAACTTCTGTTTTGAGCTGTGTGAGCTGAGCTTCATTCATCACTGCACTTTTTTGACAAAATACCTTTTTTTTCTGTGAAATTTCATAGCTTTAGATGTCTGACAGAATGTTGATTCTGCTCTTGTCAGCGAAGGTTACAGGTACGCGATGCAGAGTCACATGGAGACATTATTTATTCATACTTTATTAGACAAAACAGAAAACAAAAGACTTTAAATAACTACTCAAAACGGCACTCTGTACTGCAAAACTTGGAGATTCCTAGGAACTCGGAATAAACATCCACACACGGAAAGACAACAGTTACAACGATCGACAAGGACATGGGAATACGATGGGTTTTATAACAAGCATGGGAAAGGAAACAGCTGACGAGACTTAAGGTGAGTGATTAGACATGGACAGGTGCGTGAAGGACATGGAAGAGACATAGAAGGGACCTGGATGTGAACAACGAGACAAGACCATGACAGCTCTTTTTAGGCTGTCAAGCTCAAGATAAAAAAATTACACATAAAAGTTGTTTATGCATCTTCTGATGCCATAAAGTTGTTTTTGTGTGAGGAACAGTTTTGTAAATGCTTTCTGTATGGTGATTATGCATACATTCTGCATTTTGAAATCAAATTTTTTTGTTAGGTAATGTTTTTCAGGTTCATTCTTTTTCCGTATAGGCTACAATTTAAGTCATTATATAATAAATGCATAATAATGCGTAACTCTCATACAGTATGTAATGAGACATGAAAACCAGTGCGATTTGTCATAATCACAAGGCATATTCCAATATGCTATTCAGTTAAATTATGACAAAATCTATTGATTCTATGTCAAAAGAATATTTTTGTTCATATTTCCATCTTGATTATTCCGTCCATAAACCCCCGTGAAAATTGTTATTGATGTTATAAGATGTCAGATTGAGTTCTTTCTGGAATATGCGTTATAATTATGTTGTTTTGGCCGTATGATTTGTTGGGTGCATTATACTCTATGAATCCCTAATAATGATACATAATTCCAGTCATCTGCTGCAGGGCTCTGTAATTATCCAATCTAAGTCTCAGTTCGAGATTACACAGCCGAATGAATGTGTTTGTGATATTTGGGAGTTGAAGGAGACTGTTTAGGTGGTCCTGTAGCATCAAAGCTTTGAGTTGAGAGAAACTAAGATGAGTGTGACACTCAAATAAAGATATTTCCAAGATTGCACAGGAACTTCTTCATTTGTTTGAGGATGTAGATTCCAGGTGAACAAGTATCGCTAGACTTGTACAGAAATAGATTTCTGGGCTGAGGATTTTGAAGGGCACCTTTGTTCAAGCACAGAGACGAGAGATAGAAGAGACTTATAACTCCCTTGTCATGCTTAATAAAAGCAGCCTGTCCCTAGATCATTTCAAATCCCGTAACCAATATTGTTAAGCCTCTTTGCCATCACGATTCCCGTAATAGAGATGAGAATCCTTCAGAGACACTTTAGCTCATCAGCACACTTCGTTTATTCTCATTTCTATTCCAGATCCTTCTGAGCCTGAAACGTCTCTTCTACTTTTCACTCATCCATTGTTTTGCTTTGTAGTTATTGGCATGCTTTGCTTTTGCTTTGAACTGCCTCACAATAATTGCTTTTAATTCTAAAGCAAAAGCTCCAGGCGAACCTTACGAAGAGTTTTTTCATTACTGGGTTAATGATGATATGCCAGTCTCAGATGGATTGCCCATAGTCTATTCTTGTTTTACTGATGCATATTGCACATAAAAATACCAAGCGCTGGTAGAAACTAGACGCCGGTTCCAATCTGAGTGGCTTGCCTGAAATAATTGACATAATGAACACCTCAGAGTATGAAGTAGCAACTGCATTTTTCAACTTGTCCAAGTCAGTGAACCAAAAGACAATTAGTCAAAAACATAGAGTGCGACCAGTGTAATCCAATTCCTGAACAAATGACTTTTATGAGGCGTTTCTTGTTGGTGAATCAAAAAGTATTGTCTGATTCCTGAACGAACCGCTCATATGAACCCATTCTTTCAATGAATCTTAATGATTCCTCAAAAGTACTGAAAGAGTTGTTAATGATACGCATATAAATAAGATATGCTCATGTTAGGCTGCTTTTTCAAACTAGACTTGCCTTGAACGCTCAGCTTGAATGCATAATGATCACAAGAGCGCCACAGTTTTCCAAACACACATATGCTCAATGCTCTCATGATGCCATAACTTCACATTTCTATGAAAGAAGATTTATAGTTGTTTGCAGCTGAACTCATCAGTCACTCTGGCTGTAACAGTGCAAGATGTCTTCTCACCAGAAAAAATGAGCTTATGAGAGAGAACTGCTCTCCTTCAGTCAGCGCCAGGCTGAAATAACGTTAGCTCTGCTCACATTGATATATGCTTTGATTGATTTGGTCTGATATTTGAGGGAGATATAATATCCAGTGGGTGGGTTTTGAATAACTTTTAATCTTTTTTTCTCTTCTTGCAACAGCATCGTTGAGTCTAAAGTTCTTATTTTGGATTTTTAAAGCAGGTTGTTTAAATTGACCAATCTAGCTGCTTATGAAAAGTAATTTAATTTTAATTAGATGGAGTCAATTTGAGATTGAATTCCAGATGAAGGCAGGGAGGTCGTTCCACCAGCAAGGAACGGTGAACGAAAATGTTCTTGAGAGTGATTTTTTGCCTCTCTGTGGCAATTTTGACTGTCATTCACATAATGCATTATAATATTGCGTTACTTTTTAAGAAACGTAATGTTACATTATTTTGCATTGCTTTTGCGTTACTTTTTCAATTTAATTTTTTTCATTTTTAATAACTGGAAAGTTATATTTCTGGGCAAATATAAAGCACTTTCACACCAATATTTAAATAAGGCTGAAGGAAATGCAACGTCACCGGTGTTCAATCGAGCTCAAACAAACCTTTCAGCTCCTGCAACTCTGCACCAGAGGAAAGAAAGTTTAACATTTCACAAATAACAACTAAAATTCCAAAGTCATTTTTACTTATGGTTGAACTGAATCATCAAAGATCAGCAGCGAGTGCATTGGTCAATAAAGTTATATTAAATGCATACAAATATCTGTCTTATTTAACATATTTAATGAATGGAGGTTTGTGTAATATTCTGATTTTGTATTTCAATGATCTTCTCCATTTTGAGGAAAACTGAATCTGTTTTTGTGCGAGTGAGATGTGTCCAGATCTACAATAAACATCATGTTCACACACAACGACTCCAGATTTTTCCCAACATTAGAACAGGAGAGGCGTCAGTCAATACATGGGAAAACAAAGTAACTTGCAAAAGTAATGTGTTACTTTAGTTACCGGTACTTGTAATGCGTTACTCCAATACTGTTCAAGGGATTGTAGTTCTTTCCCTGATAGTCTCGAACCTTTTTCTCCGATTTTCAAATCCTTTTTCCAACTTCAAACCAAAGTTAAGTTTGTAATGTTGTGATTCACCATTGATTTGATTCTTGGGTTATCACTTCTTTAAGAAGTTTTTAAATCTCTATGGAAATACGCCCAGTAAAGTACGCAAGTAAATACATTTTTCTGTGATTCAGACTTGTTTAGCAGGCAATTACAGTCACATCCAAAATTCCATTTTAAATATGTTACAGAACTGTACAAACAGACTTGTATAATGCTCGTCGGGAGTTATTCACAAAGTCTTTGAGCTGTCAGACAAAGAAGGCATGGATGAGGTAACAAGAGAAGGGTCATGAGGTGCTAATATGCCTGTTTACCTCAGGAGGAATATTCCAGCAAAACAGATTTCTACTGTAGGACTCATTTTTCTGTTTCATATCTTCTGCTGCCGGCAGCCTGCTGTGAGAACTCAATTAAAGCCCTAGAGGTACGAGACTCAGCGCTGGGTCTCAGTAAACATAATCACAAACCTTTATCCTGCCAAATCTAGCGTGCCAGCTTTCTCTGATTAGCTTTTGGCTGTGCCGACTTCAAAGCAACACAACTGTGAATCTGAAATTTCCAACTCTCTTTCTCTGAGGTCCTCTCGGTACACCAAGCTCTGTGAAATACAGGATTACCTTTTTCATGGCAGCTTAAGCAAGAGAGAGAGAGAGAGAGAGAGAGAGAGAGAGAGAGAGAGAGAGAGAGAGAGCAAAAGATAAGAAGAGGCCAATGACTTAGATCTTCTTTTCTAGAAGTCTTCTGGTTGCGCTGGTGATGGTCTCATGGGCTGGAGCAAATGGTTCACAACATTAAATGATTATTGGACAGTAAGCGATTAAATGGGGAACATTTTTATAAATACAGTACATATATGTACACACACACACACACACACATATATATATATATATATATATATATATATATATATATATATATATATATATATATATATATATATTATATGTATATTACATATGTACATATATATTATATGTATATATATATATATATATATATATATATATATATATATATATATATATATATATATATTATATGTATATATATACACACACACTCACAACATGTCACTTCAATGGCTTTTATGACTGCTAAGTGAAGCAGTAAAGGTAGGAGGTAGTTGGTAGAGAAATTGCACTTGGTCATTCTGCAACAAGGCCTTTTGAACACATGGTGTCACACTTGCATAAAGAAGATTGTAGAGAAATACAGAAAAATGGGACATGGCTGGTAAACCTATTCATTACATGCAAATATCAAACCAACTTAACCAAACAGCATCTGCAAACAAAATGCTTCTGAGATTTTCTTTTTTGCAGTGGCTTGTAATCTGGTGAGGGAATGACTTTTAAACATCTGGTTGTGCCGTGATGTTTAATGAATGCATGGCATCAGTTCTCCTTGTCCTTTCAGACAGTCCTTTTTTTTGGTCAACGTGTTCCGGAGACCAAGTTTAAATATTACACTACCATTTAAACATTCAATGTTTTTGAAATGCATCAATATAGTGCAAGCTGTAATATTATGGAATATGTTTACAATTGAATGTTCACATCATTACTCCAGTCTTCAGTTTCACATGATCCTTCAGAAATCATTCTGATATGATGGTTTGATTCTAAATAAATATTTTTATTGCCAATATTTTTTTTTCAGGATTGTTTAGTGAATAAAAAGGTCAAAAGAATAGAATTTATTTGAAATAGAAATCTTTTGAAGCAATATAAATGTTTAGTTTAAGTGTGTCTTACTTAGTAATAAAAGTATTAATATCTTAAAATAAAAATAAAATCTTACTGAGCCCAAACTTTTAAACGACTGATTTCTTGTGTGAAATATTTTGCTTGAAAATTGTCCTTGTACAACTTATAATTCTTTTTAAATTTGACTTGCATAATTGTTTTTAAATGTAGCTCAAAGTGTTTGAATACATTTCCCCTCCGCTGTATCACATATTAATCTTGGAAACAGTAATACAGGCAAACACACATTACTCTTTTTCTTGTTGAATCATAAGAATCGTAAGGTGTCTGCCTTAGTGCTGCTTCCTGCTGCGTTTAAATCAGGACAGGTCGGTGACTCTATGATCCAGTGATTTTGTTTGTCTCGAAGGTTTTGTCTGGGAAAGTACAATCGGTTTGTTTGGCATGGTGACAGAAGGACTGACTGTAAACTCTGCACACTGAACGTTCGATGATGGCTTTTTGTCGGCTGAGCTGAAGATGCAGAAAACATGTTCTTGCTTATGGTTGTAACCACTAAGTAATGTTATGCTGGGATGAAGAAGCTTTGAAATGTGCACAAACATCCTCTGATTTATTTGCACAGGCATTTTGCACATTACCGTAGCGAATGCTTTGAAACATTGATGACGAATGCTCCCTCATCTCCAAGAGTCTTCCTGATCAACGCAGACGGAACGGAAAGTCACGCTGAGAATGATTCATAGCTTTCTCTTTATGGCCAAAAATGTCATTCTTTCATAAGAGGCCATTGTTTATTGCCAGAATCAGCCGCCTCTGAGAGCTTGACTCCTGGTCACAGTGGTTTATAAGCTCTTGTGTGACTTTGATGATGTCAGCAGCTGCACTGCATTGTGATTTCATTCTCCACAAAAGAAAATCACTTTCCCCTCATTTTTCAGTTGACTTTAACCGCAACCAAGATCTTGTATCGTATTGATTTCATGCATACTGTCGTAGGTGGAGGGGAAGATCTGTGCCACACCATACATTTTTTATTTAAATTTTTTTTTTTATTTCTGCCATCTATGTCAGTTCATACTACCAACTGTACAAGTTTCAAACTTGTTTTCATGGAACAAGTTGTGGTTATTTACGCAGCTGATGTGTACTCAGTTCATATTCATAATTAAGTCAGTTTGCATGATTTGTTTTCATTGGCGTGACAGCCAGCTTAAAAAATAGATAAGATTATTTCCTAGAAGTCTTACCCAATGTCAAAAACATTCTCATCATCAATAATCAGCAGTAAGGGAGTAAGGGATTTGCGTGGTGGATTGATATTACAGAAGTAATGTAATGTAATATCATTACATCTCATCAATGCTTTTTAACTAAACTTAATCTAACTCCTTTTTAATTGTGAATGTCATTTTAAAAGAAACATTTTACATACTTAAGAACACTCATGTTTAATGCTACCATTGTAGAACTGTTTTAATCCACAAATTATACTACACTATTTAAAATTTGTTTTTGAAATAATTTTGGCTCTGGAAACTAATTGATGAAATTGCCTTAAGCTGTCCTTCTACATTCATATCACTTCTAAAACGTGCTTCTAAAAAAGTATGACTTGAAACCAGTAATCTTGATGTTGTCTCTGTGGCCAGTGCGATGAGAAAACATCCACCCATTGGTCCTGCATTGGACATGTTGAATAAATTGATTTACAACACAATTCCTCAAAGACTACGATGGAAAACTGGACGAAAGTACATTCATTATTGTCTCTCAGTATTGGCCAATATGCAAATCTACATCCATTCTCCTGTTTGACAACAACATGAGTGCAAAACAACAGACGAATGCTATGAATAATAATCGTGTAAGAGCCAACAGCAAATGAAAATGTACTGTATGAGGTTCATGTAGGCACAAATCCCTATTTATCGTTCAACATCCTATCATCCTGTTTTGCAGAGGGGGGGATTGAGATTGAATACGTGAGAAACAATGCCTCCATTGCACCATGATTGGATGTAATTGGTTATGAATGGTATACTGTACATCTCTTCTCTTGTTTTCGTGCACATTCTCTAATAGGCCTGAATGAATAAAATGGTGGACTGAAAACATGATGACTGTGGGGGGTTTAGTTAATGATCAGCTTGAGGAATTTAAAGGTACATTTTCATGTCTGTGACTGACCAGTGTTTACTGAGCTTGATGACGGCTGAAAATAAGTTGACTATTAAAAAGAAAGGCTGAACTAAATTGTTATTGCCTTTTGCTATTATTTTGGAATAAATGTAAAAGTGAGTAAAAACATTAACTTGATCAAATGTATACTTAGTTTTATAAATAAATATTACATTACGTAGTCTAAAAATACAACACAGAATTGTGCTTGGTTTCTCTTTTTTATGTCATTTATCTTTAACCAGGAAAATTAAGTGTAACAGGGACATGACTATATAGAAGGTTAAAAAAAAAGTCTCAGGTTATGTGTGTAACCATAGTTCCCTGAGAGGGAACGAGACGCTGCGTCGAACGTTTGGGGAATACTTGGACGCTGTTTCACGAAGTACAATATGTAAACTTGCGAGTGTGAGTGATGTTACTATAGGTCGGTGTTATATATATCGTAGGAGGGTGACTCGCGCTAACAGAACGCGTTCATCTAATTATTTATTTTCTTAGGACGAACGCTTCTTTTTCGGCAATAAATAGTCAACATGGTGCACGAGTCACTTCCTCGAAAAACTCCTCCGAGATAGATCATTGCAGTGTCTGTGCCATATGTAACAGCCCTCGGGCTGCACGGGCAATGGATCTACCGGGAAAGGGCTGAGATGAAGCAGCGCTTGTCTCACACCCCGCCGTCTGATCCATTTGCGAATCCCAGGACCCAGATCACCGCAGATCATTGATTATAGCGGGATCTGAGCCCTGGGGAGCGCGAGCCTGGGCGGACTCAGTATCAAAGACCACCATGCAAGAGCGGAGCATCCGCAGCGGTGGCTGGCTGCTGTAATTACAGACAGCGCGCAAAAAGCGCTGTCCTAACATGCTCTGCTCACACACACACACACACATGGTGATTGTGCGTCCCCACCCGAAATGTAGTGAAGGCAGGGAGATGCGCATTGCATACATGTTTGATTAGCCATTTGAAAACTGGAGAGCCCTTTTCTTTTAAACTAGTCTAGGGAATAGATCAGTCGAAGGAACTCAAACAACCAGCGCAACAACACAACACACTCTCACACTTGTGCTTGCGAAGACACCAAAAGCTGCCACTTCCGGGTTACCAGCGCTCTTTTATGACCTGGTTCGTGACGTCACCGACCTGCGACCATCACTCACACTCGGTCGACGGAAGTTTACATATTGTGCTTCACGAGACAGCGTCCAAGCATTCCCCAAACGTTCGACGCAGCGCGAGTTCCCTTGAAAGGGAACAACCAGTATGTGACTGTTACGATGACGAGCTCCCTCCTCTGGCCACCAGAGGGCACTATCGCCCGAATACTGACACACACACACACACACACAAACACTACATTTCCCAGACACCCGCAACTTGGACTGATTTCCACTTCAGCTGACACTCATCATCAGGACTATGAAAGACTCCATCATCCATATACACACTGCAAAGTCTTGATTTGCTACTGTGATCATTTTTGAGCGTTTATACCCTTGTTTGATTAAGTGTAACTGACCCTGTTGTTTTCCTGTTTTTGTACTCTGTCTGCCTGTCCTGATCTCTGCCAGGTATTTCGCTCTTGTATGGTATCTGCTTGTCTTGACTTCCCCACCTGGATTATTGTTTATGTATGCTCTCTGGCTGTCCTGACTATCCGCCTGTACAAACATTCTTATTAAAGACACGCATTTGGATTTCTGTCTGTGAGTCCCTTCCGTTACAGTGACATAAGTAGCATGTCTGAATTCACAGAAGAGTGGGCAAAAAGTCCCCAGATGACCGACTATTCCGACTACGACCGAGATTCCGACTATGACCTATGACAGGAGAAATATATGACATCAAAATACGACAACGAACCAGCACAGGACAGCAAACATAGGGAGAATAAATAGGGAACACACAATGCAGGTAAGAAGGGAGGACAGGTGTGGCAAATCAATCCAATCACGAGGAAACAAGATATTGTAGGTTACACAATGACAGGAGAGCACATGGCGCAAGAAAACACACATGAGAAGCCATGTGCTCAGACAAACACAAAATGATTTCAAAAGCCACGTGTCCACACAAAACAATATGACGTGAAAGCATAAACCAAGACAAGATATGACAGCACGCGGACGTGAACACGTAAACATGAACCGCGTGCTACAGAACAACTGACGTGGACAAGAGAGCGCGCAGCCCGAGCAAACTCAAAACCTCACACACACAGAACGTAGACTGCACGAGAAAACACTCATCTCATGGGCTCAGAACAAAAGACAAACATACAGAGCATGAATGTCCGAATCCCAGAAACCGAACAGGACAAGAATCAGGATCGAACACCACGCCCAACACACCAGACAGATCACGTGGACAGGAAAGTGGACGACTCGAGCAAGCTCCAAACCACACACTCACACAAAATACATTATGGGAGGGTCAGAGCTCTGCTACAAAACCAAGAAATTAGTAGACCGAATGTGACAGAGCTCTAACAATAACAACATGGCAAAAGTATTACATCCCGATTACTTCCAAACTATGGATTACTTCATACTATGTCATTCACAGCCCTCACAAAGTAATTACTTATTTAAAATAAGCAATTTCTTTTAAAACCACAGAGTCTTTATCTCAGGCTCGTTTTACTTGAGCCAGTAAGCAATAAAATATAGCAACCTTCAGGAACACCTTAGTGACCGCATGATGACTAGGCATGTTTTTACTCTTAGAAAATACAATTTCATTTCACTCATATATTCTCCTGTATTTTCTGAATTCTTAATAAATAGCCTTATTCCTGATATGCTCTTGCGAGATAATGCATTAGCTCCATGAGCAAACAATTTAAACGGTTTCAAACTTATCTAATCTTACCAAGTGTGTCAGTCACTGTGGTATGCTGTGTTATTTGGGGTTTATTTTAAAACTATTATTCTCACTCACCATGGAATTCGCTGTGGATAATAATGTGTTTTAATCGAATCTGCTGTTCAGTGGAGATACATGCATGCAATTAAGATTTTAGGTTTTTGTGCTGTGTGTGAAAACTGTTATTTCACCCTTCCAGATTTCTTTAGATATTCCTGTACCGCATGATGTCAGTTGCCCTCCCAGATGACAGGAGTTAATAAATAATTTCAAAAGAGGAAGGAGAGAAATGTTAAAGGCTTCAGCGAGAGTTTATCAGTGACTGACTCCTTTATTGCTTCTTGTTATAATAAACAAATCTCTTATTCAGACTGTGTTTGCACTGTTATAATGAAAGCCTTCGTTAATGTGCATAAATGACAATATTACTGCATTCATGCATTCGACAACAATGCTTTCATGCCACAATGTAAACATAATGCTATAATCAACATTTTTTATGATTAGTTAACCTTAAAAGCTGTAAAGGTAAAAACATTCTAAAGGTTTTCCCGAGAGTTCCACATTTAATAATTTACTATTTCAAATGCGAAGATATCAGCCAATCACAGCAGTGGGTTTTGCAGTCTCTACACGCCCCCAAACAGAGACTTAAGATCAGAGACTTTAATTTTTAAATTATAACAAAATTTGATGTAAAAATCATACTCACGTTGTAAATGCATCCCAGGAAACAATATAAAGTAATACAATAATGCAGTTCATAACCCATTTCACACTGAGTGATCATCTTAACCTTTCGGTCCAAAAAAGTTACTGAATAATCCAATTTCACCATCATGGATAACTAAACAACTGACAAAAAAACTCTTCTTTATATGTCATGTATTACTTAGAAGAGAAGAGTGTGTGAGGGTGCCCATTGGGATAAATAGATAAATTGCGGGGTGACCTCTAAATCTTGCATGCAGAAGACAGGCTGTTCTGAATCCAAACACAATTACAGTGTGGGAAGTGTGCAGAGTGTAATGTGTATCATGTTCTTGTCTAGTCATGTCTGCATTCATGCAACATGTTAGCATGTTTACATACATATTCCTAAGTCAAGTCACCTTTATTTATGTAGAGCGTTTTACAATTCAGATTGTTTCAAAGAAGCTTTACAGTGATAACAGGAAAATAATTGAACAAAGATTGTCTTTGGCTGTATGAGAAAGTCATTTTCCAGCTTAAGTAAGTTTTGATTGATTCATTTCTGTTGTAGAATTATTAGTTATTAACTTAGGGCTCACGAACATGACATTATTCTCAACTTAAACTCCCAATGCTTTCTGGACACCCACCAAAACGACAACAGCAGCCCGAGAACACAAACCTTGAAAGAGATATCAAAGAGATTACACTTGAAAGTGTTAGCCCCCAAAAACGACACTGTCCCTGTGCCAAACCCCAAGACACAAATCACGTTCCCAGTCTGTATGTACGAGGCGCACAGTCCCTCCCTCGACAACGTCTTCTTCTTCCAAAGAAAGAAAACTTTTGATATGTTGATGAAGCCTCTGCAGGGTATAGTCTAATAAACGGTCTCTGCAAACACTTCAGGGCTGTGTTGTGCTCGTGTCCAGCCGCAGGTCTTTCATCTGATCCGGATATGGCCCAGATCTGGATGACTGCGGTAAACCTCGGGATAAACAGAGAGACTAATATCAGTTTTGGTGCCATTCTTCCTATGATGTAACAAGTACATTGGGTGTTATGGGAAGTTCTTCCGGTTCCGACTGACCTACTTTATGCAGCCTATAACAATCCTTTTACATGATTTGAATTAAAGAATGTGTTCTGTGTGTGCCAGGTTAGAGAGATGTGTTTTAGTCTAGATTTAAACTGAGTTGCGTCTGTGGTTGAAGCTTTATTTCTCATTCATTTAGCAACTGTGTCAAATAAATACCTAGTGTTGTATTAACCCAATTATGCTTAAGTCAACAATGTGTGTGATCATGTAAACACGTTAACGCATTTCCCTTAAGCATTAACCCATTGACAAAGCTAGGTTGTTGCCCATTACCCTGATTTTGCCCAGCTTGTAAACCAATTAAAACGTTTTCGTATGTCAGCTTGTTGAAGAATGCATGTATGATATGTGAAAGGAATGCATCCTTACTGCAGGTTTAAGTGCATCAAGCTGGAGCGGGTGTTTTGCGGGACGGGGGGGAAAAGTAAAAAACAATATGCTCTCATCTCATGCAGATAAAGTAAAATTTGTAAATGAAAAATGCTGTATCCGTATGTTGTTCTTGAATTCCTAGGTTATTGGTTTGCGCGTAAATATTTACATATTTACAAGCTGATTTTTAATAGTTTCCAGTGTATTGGTGTGCATGGAAACATGCTCACTCAAGACCTTTGACCTGATTGGCACTTATCCATGAAATGATCATTACTGTAAGAACTCTCCAGTGAGATGCATGGGCCCATTTCCAGTAATATTGTAATCCACAAACAAGGTCTGTCCCCATGCTGCCACATGTTTTTAGATTAAATGGTTTGCTTTATTTGTGTGCCAGAATTTAATTTCAATTAAGTCTCAACAAGATACATATTCTGTGTTATGTAACTAATTAACACCAGCTTCATCATGACAGAAGAACCAACCTTAAATGATTATGATTAGGAATACAAAACGGCTGGACACAAGAGTATTTGTTTGTGGATTAGATCTTGCGTCTGTGGGGATCCTCTCTCACCATGGGAGTCATTAAGGACAGATTCACCAACTCAGACTCCCTGAGACATCCATCATCTCCAGCAGCCATCTTCCTGCCCACTCCTGTCAGCAGCCATATCACCCTGTAGCCTAAGACTGGTTGCCCACTGAAGCTAAGCTTGGTAAGTACCTCCTGGGAATGACTAGGTTGCTGCTGTTAGTTGTGTTAGGAGGCTAGCAGGGGGTGCTCACCCTGTGGTCTGTGTGGGTCCTAATACTCCAGTATAGTGATGGGGAAACTGTACTGCAACAAGCACCGTCCTTCGGATGAGACGTTAAACCGAGGTCCTGACTCTCTGTAGTCATCAACAATCCCAGGATGTCCTTCGCAAAAGTAGGGGTGTAACCCTGGCATTCCTGGCCAAATCTGACCGTTGGCCTTGGTCCATCACGGCCTCCTAATCACCCCCTTACTCTAATTGACTTCATTGCTCTGTCTCCTCTCCTTAGCTGGTGTGTGGTGAGCGTTCTGGCACAGGTTGCCGTCGTATCATCCAGGTGGATGCTGCACACTGGAGGTTGAGGAGATCCCTGGATTTCCCGCCAGGTACCTGCTGTGGGGTCAGTCCTCTGAGGAGACAGTCGAGGAGTACCTCCTTGTCTCCATTGTCTTCTTTATCACATCTGGCTCCGTCTAGTCCTCAGGACTCACCTTCTCCACTGGTGTTATGCAGGTCCTTGGTTCTACATACAGTCACAGCCAAAAGTGTTGGCACCCCTAAAATCCTTCCAGAAAATCAAATTTTGCTCACAGAAAAGTATTGCATGCATTAAAACATTTTACTATATGCATGTGTATTCCCTTTGTGTGTTTTGGAACAAAAAACAAAGGAGGAAAAAAAGCAAATCTGACAATTTCACACAAAACTCCAAAAAGGGCTGGACAAAATTATTGGCACCCTTAACTTAATATTTGGATGCACTCTTTGTAAAAATCGCTTCCTATAAAAATCAATACGTTTCGTACATCTCTCACCCAGAATTTTGGACCACTCTTCCTTTGCAAACTGCTCCAGGCTTCATATTGGAAGGGAGTCTTTTCCCAACAGCAATTTTTAAATCTCTCCACAGGTGTTTAATGAGATTTACATTTGTTGATTGTTGATATTTTTACACATTTTTGGTTCTCAAGTCCTCAGACAGCCCTCTTTCTGTTGTCCATGCTTAGTGTGGCACACACAGACACACAATCCAAAGACTAAGTCGACTTCTCTCCTATTTATCTGCTTTTTGGACAGTCTTGATTTTTATATTCCTCACACCTGTTACTTGCCCCAGGTGAGTTTAAAGGAGCACGACATGTTTGAAAAAAATCTTATTTATCCACAATTTGAAAGGGTGCCAATAATTTTGTCCAGCCCATTTTTTTGTTTTGTGTCAAATTTGTAAAAAAAAATGTTTTGCTCCAATACACACAAAAGGAATAAACATGTATAGCATAACGCGTTAATGCAATACTTTTCTGTGAGCAATACTTGCAATTTTCAGGGTTGCCAACAATTTTGGCCATGACCGTAATTAAACATCAACAGACGATTTTACATCATAATGATAGTTTATTTTCTTTAAAATGCACATCAATATGTCAGAATATGACTACAATAGAAAAAGGTTTGAATGACAGGAGACAACTGTTTTTTTTATTAATCAGAAATAGTTCTCAGTTTATCAACCTTGACAATATACACTGTGACAAAGTTTATCGGATATTATGGGGTAATTTACAATACGTTTGAATGTGGCTGATCAATTGAGACTTTATGGTGAATTTAAAGGCAATTTGTATGTAAATTTGGGTCCTTTTGATGTAGGATTTTGAGATGCCCTATTCAGTCAATGCATATCAATACTAGCCTTTCAAAAATCATCTGAAGTTTTATGTAAAACAGCCCTCATTCTACTTTCCTTACTCGAGAGCAATAATTCATCACAAATCTCATCGTTCTGCATGTATTCATAATGAAACATGGGCATAGTGCTCTCACTGCAGTGGGTGCCAGATGATATGTCACGAATGAAGAATTTTGTATAAAATGATCACCAATGCTGAAAAAAAACATGCAGGGTTATAAATACGTAATCAAATTTTTTATTTATATTTATTGCTTATTACATTTATTCTATGCCTTTTTGGTATATGTTTTACATAAACAATGCTTTTAATTAAGGTGTCTTTGCCTGCAAATGAACTGTTTTAAGATTTACTAATTTTATATTTGAAGGAAATTTGTAAGGCTACTTCTGTTTCCCATGAACGATGTGTGATGTGGAGAGACAATGATTGCGAGCAGGTTACAAACAGAAACTCTCTTTATTAATAAACAAACAAAACCAAAGACTTTGAATATAAACAGAAATGGCACGCATGTGTAAAAACGTGAAATGACACGGAGAACACGGGGAACATCCACACACTTGTTCAACATAGTCAACACCTGACAAAGACAAAGGAACACATGAGGGCTTATATATATAAGAGGAGATAATGAGGGGATTAGACGCAGCCTTCATGAAAAACAAGGTGACTGATGATACAACAAGTGAGGAAATACTTGGGAGAACACGGACGAAACAGGAAGTGTATGAAAGACACAACTGACACATTTCCAGATACATTTTCCGTCTGTTAACTTTATACATTCTCAGGGCACCAATTACCACAACTTAATTACATACATGGTTGGAAGATAACATTTTTATTTAATTAAAACTTTTAAGTTGCCTGCATTATTCTGATGAGTTATATTGGCATGATAATGTTGGTGTAATTTAAAATGGACTGAAATCTTTTATTAAGTTGTTATTACTTAACTTTGGAACTTGAGCAGTGGATTTCTAGTACCCAGCAAACTTTGCATAGAACTGGATAAAAAAAAAAGTTGTCTTATGTGTTTTGGTAATGGTAAAGACGTTTAAGTGTTTAATGATCTTATGTTTGTCATTTAAAAGTTATTACTGAACTTTTTTTGTTACTATTAAACACTATAGCTCATGATGAGGTTATTGGTGGTTTCATGAAGGTATATATTACATAGGATGTTGCTCTATCAGCAATAACTATGTTAATGACAAACGTCTCAGGTTACGTATGGTACCATAGTTCCCTGAAGAGGGAACCCCCTTATGGGTCCCCAAGCAAACAAACAGCTGGTCTGACTTACTCCAAGGGGCAGACCTGTGTACATAAGTGTGTACATAAGTACAGAACGAGCCACATGCGTGGGCACTTTAGGTACATAGCCTGGCCTGGGATGGAGAACTGCTTTTACCATCCCAGGTGCAAACTCAATAAGGGAGGGCGTTGCCGATAGCGCCTGTAGATCCCCCAACTATTTTTAGCAAAGTATTAGCTAATAAGAAGAGACTCTTAAGGGTGAGGAAATTTAGGGGAAATTTCCTCACTAGAGGTTCAAATGGTGCCTGGGACAACCCCTGGAGGACCAGGGATAAATCCCAGATAGGAACCTTGGTCTGTACTGCAAGCCTCAGCATAAAGGTACCACGGAGGAAGCGTGTGACAAGGGGGTCCCTTCCAATGGACATGCCACCCAGAGGTACGTGGTAAGCAGCTATGGCAGCCGCGTAGACCTTTAGGGTGGACGGGGAAATCTATCCTGCAGGATCTATCCAGCGAATCTATCCTGCAGGAACTCCAGCACTTTTGCCAATCTGACAGGTAACTGGGTTCACCTGCTTCTCGCTACACCAAGAAGTGAAGAGTCTCCACTTCAGGGCGTACAGCTTCCTTGTGGAGGGAGCTCTGGAGTGTAGGATGGTCTCAACAACCTCAGTTGAGAGACCAGAATCTATGAGCTGTGCCCCCTCAGAGGCCAAGACCACATTTTCCACAATTCTGGGCAGGGGTGAAGTATCAAGCCCACTGCCTCGGAAAGAAGGTCCTCCCTGACTGGGACCTCCCAGGGAACTCCATCCAGGAGTGACATAAGGTCCGCAAACGGCGAAAAGCTGTCAGTGTTCTGCCACATTCTGTCTAGCAAAATCCTGTTGTTGTGACTGAGCTCTGACACTACCGTAATGTCTCGAGTTTTGTGTGTGTGTGCGCGGCTTCGAGTGTTCGAGTCGCGTGCACTCTTGTCTGTGAAACATCTTGTGTGTGGGTTATAGTGTACGATCCCCAGACGGCCTTGTTCGGTTTTGGTTTTGTGTCGGGGTTCGGGCATTCATGACCAGTGTGTTCGTTCTTGTTCTCGCGCGCTCTATGTCTTGTGAGTGGGCGAGGTTTCTGTGGTGTATAGAGAAGACCAGGGAATCCGTGCAGTAAAATCTTGTTTTACTGAAGAACGGTGCGCACACACTTTTATCACAGAACCAACTTGGGAAAAAACATCCATAACCAGACTCAACCAATCAAATACCACTTAGCTTTAGACATGCATATCGATAACCGAACAATCAACCACCATACAGAACACTACAGTTTCAAGCTCTGCTTGAACCGTGAGCTCTTGGGTCTTTGTGCAGTGTTGTAAGGGTCTTTCGGGTCTTTCATGTCGTGTTTTTGTGTCGCGCACAGTTTGGTTTTCACCAGCTGCGCGCTGTCTTTGTGTTTTTGTGAACATGCAGCGATGCAGCGATGTCTTGTCACTGTTACACCGCCCATCTTGTTCCATTGCCATTACTTTGATTTGTCCCAGCTGTTTCCCGTTCAATTACCCTTTCTCCTGTGTGTTAATCCCTTAATCCCTCTGTGTTTGCTGTCTTGTGCTGTTTCAACGTCACTTCATGGCTGTACATTCCGTGTTCTAGTCCAGTATTCAGTTGTGTTTCTAGTCTTGTTGGTGTTCTAGTTATCCCTGTCTTGTCTTTCCTCCTCAGGGTGGTTTCTGCTGTGTTTTATTTTGTTTTGTTACAATAAAGTCTCTGCATCCGTGAGTCCTCGTACTTTCCCTCCAAAATCTGACAAAAGCATACAGATATAGCCTCGGCCATGTCTGAACCATGGCATCCAGCCCGAGCGGGGCTGGGTGCGAAAGGGAAAACCATAGAGTACAATGAAAAACATAGAGTTAACAGGTCGCAAACAGGTCTACTTGTGTTTGGCCACGTCTGGTTGGAGCCTCCATTCCTTGGGTCTCCCATAGATGGAGCCCATAGGACTGCCCATAGATGGAGCAGTCTCCCTTGGAACCAAAAGAGGATCCGCCATGCCAGTTTGTATAGTGGTCGTGAACGTAGACACCCCTGATGATTTATATAGGAGACCACAGTGGTGCTGTCGGTTTGAACAACCACATGGTGGCCCCTGAGGTCTGGGAGGAACGCTTGAAGCACCTTCCACATAGGACCCACACTGGCAGAAAACGTTCGTCTAATTTACTCTTTCTCGGACGAACTTTGTTAGCTTCCGCTGGCCAATCAACGTTTAGTGCAGCCACAGCGCCAGTCACTACCTCGAGAAGCTCCTCGTACCCTGGAGAGGAGACTGGCGAATCCTCACTCTCAGCGCCGACATTAACAACGCCTAACTCCTCAGAGCTAGACAATTGCATGGTCAGAAGTAACCGCCCTTGAGCGATCTTCTGAAACAAGTGGAAGATCTGTGCAAGTGGCACTGGATCCGCAGGGTAAAGGTTGAGATAGGGTGGCGCTCATCTCAGACCCCGTCGTCAGATCCATTTGCGAACCCCATGACCTAGATCGCCGCAGAGCCTCAGCTGCTGCGAGACCCGAGCCCTGGGAAGCGTGAACCTGGGCGAATTCAGAATTGAAAACCGTCAGACGGGAGCTGAGCACCTGTAGCGGTAATTGGCTGGAGTGATTGCACTCATGAGCGCTGACCTAGCATGCTCCGCTCCCAGACAGACTACACACAGCAGATGCGTGTCTCCCCCCGATAGCGAGGGCAGGGAGACGCGCACTGAACAAAAGTCTGATTCGCCATTCTTACTGGAAAGCCCTGTCTTTTTAAACTAACTAGGGGTTTCGGGAAATAACCAGTGCTCAACACATACACTCTCACACAGTGCTTGCTGAAGACAATCTAAGCTGCTGTCACCGGTTTCCAGCGCATATTTATCACCCTGGTTTGCGACGTCACCGACTGTGACTGTCACTCACACACGGTTGATCATTCGATCGTTTACATATTGCTTCACAAGATATCGTCCAAGAATTCCCCAAAGCGTTCGATGCAGCTCAACTTCCCTTGAAAGGGAATAGTATATATCTTGTTGAAAATGTTTTCATGCAAGTTACATTTAGCATGTTCTTTTACAATTATTTGTGTTTTGTAGTGTTTATGCTACAAATCATTAAGCTCCTGAAGTTTAAGGTTAAAGCTGTTTGTTGGTTAAACTAAAATCTCATTATTTCTTGAAAAAAAAAAAAAAAAAATATATATATATATATATATATATATATATATATATATATATATATATATATATATATATATATATATATATATATATATTATTAATTACTACAGTGTACTACGCATTAATTATAGTGGAATACGAAGGAGGAAAAGAATGCAAAGAGATATTCTTGCATCACATTAAATAACCAAGTGATATATTAATCTCTTGATGACTGAACATAAGAGCATGAAGGAAATTGTACAGCTGATTAAGTTAAAGTGATGTATAAAGATTATTTGTAGTTGATGATTTAAGTCTTTCTCAGTGGAACTTCCGCAAACCAGAAGAGCCTACCATAATCTAAAACAAAGTAGGCTTGTTAGGAAAAAGGTGAATACCACAGAGATGGTGAATGCTTATTTCTAATTGGTTGATTAACATTCTATGGTGTGCATTTTTCTCCACTAAAGAACCTATTAAAGTAGTTCCAAGCAGTTTTCACATCACTTCGCCAAAATATTTCAGCCGTTTCAAAGGTTCTTAAAGACTATAAATGAACCAAAACTCACAAAGACACTGAACAAGAAAACAAATATGATAAACAACAGGATAAAAATGACAAACTGGTTTCTTGTTTTTGAAATTACTCTCCCATACAAACAAACACACACACACACACACACACACACACACACACACACACACACACACACACACACACACACACACACACACACACACACACACAGTACAAACACACAGACAATGTTTGTTCAAAGCAACTGATTAGTTTAAACTGCATTGTTCATTACAACGTGAACAGACGTTTACCTCTCTCTTTTTATTTTTTTGGAAAGAGAAAGATTAAGAAAGGCTGATGTTCTTATTTTAAAATAAAAATGAAGATATTTTTTTCTATTGTGATGAACAATTAATACATCAAAGGGTTAATATAGAAAAACAGTAGTACACACGTGCTCATTTTCTTATAAACAAACATGCATGGGAGAAGTAATCAATTCAGTGGTCTAATGAGGGCTGGAGAGGGGGGGGGGAGAGAGAGAGAGAGATAGCAGGGGGTGAGAGCGAGAGAAAGCAGGGGGAGAGCGCTACGATTAGCTGAAGGCAGAGCTGTAGTAAGACTGTGAAGAAAGACAGTAGGAGGAGAAAGAAGGTAGAGAGAGAAAGATTTAGAGAGAGAGAGAGGTGTACAGTAGCTCCCTTCCTCTGACAATTCTACAGGAGCAGTCTGTCTGATGAAAGTGGGGGAGAGAGAGAGAGAGAGAGAGAGCACGGGATTGTCAGAGTTGGAAGTCAGAGTTGGTCCAGGTCTTTGCACCCTGTGCTCGGAGCAGATGGCATGGCAAAGTGAGGCGCTCTCGTAGTGTGTTGTCTTCAGCTGCTGCAAGGTAACGGAGCATCACTGAGTCAGTGTGTGGATCAAGCTTTTGTCTTGCTTTGTGTGTTTGCTACTCTTCCTCTCTTATTTTGATCTGGTTTCCTTGCTGCATGGTGTATGTGGATGTGCATTCTTGTATGCGTGTGTGTGTGTATGTGTACACATGCATACATACTGTAACAGTGAGAAACAGCCGTCTGACAGTAAAGGCTCCCTTATTAAATAACCATTGAACCTTAGATTATTTCTGCTGGCTGTGTGATTCATAATCTGTGCATGAGATTCAGATTCAGCTGTATTTCAATTTAAACGTTTAAAAAGTGTTTAATAAAAAAATAATGGGAAAAAAAACATAAATGTTTAGTATAACAGTTTCAAGAGCAGTTTGATTATATTTGACTCAATATGATTGTCGTTGTTCAGCATGATAGTAGAGAACTAATTAAATTAATATAACCAGAAGTGCAAACAGTAACTAGTTGAATAGATCAGTGTGGTGTCACATTGTATGTAGTATAGAGTTCATATGGTTCTCACACCAATATTTGCTTGGAATAGATGTCAAAATGATTTATATTGTTGCAATTGACAAGTATATGACTAAATACAAAAAAATCTGGTCTAGAAATGAATATCTTTGTGTTATTTCCATATCTTTGAGCAGCTTTAGTCATATTGTTTTTGATACGTTTTCAATTGTTTATTTTAAAACATCTACTTTATTCACTTTTAAAGCTGAAGGTTCTTTGAGAAGTGCATTCTGCTGTACTGTGGTAACATATCTCTGTCATAAATTCTTCAAGCATTTACGCTTAATTTACTGGTCCCTTTTGATCATTCTACTGAGTATAAGTAACTTTGCGACTACACGTCAACTTATTCTATCAATACGAGTCCACTAGTACTCTACTAACACTTTAGTGAGAGCTAGCAGACATTACAACGTTACTAATAGTCAACAGAACGTGTTAAAGGGACCGTCAAAATAAAGTGAAACCCTTCAGTCAAACTTTTATTCTGGCTGGATTAAGTGAAGAGCTTTGCGTTTCTGTGTATATCTGACTTTAGTTTTTTTCTAATAATTTTGTGAGATTCTGGTGAAGTGAGAGATGAAGTTCATGTGTTCATGTCCTTATGTAGTGAGACGGCTTCAGTGTGTGTGTGTGTGTGTGGGGGGGGGGGGGGGGGGGGGGTAGACGTAGCACTCTTTCACACAGACACATTCAGAACATGCAGACTTCAGATTTACAGTCTTGTTACTCTTTAATATTTACAGACACTAGTCCATATCACAATTAAAAGTGTTAGTCCTATTATTTATTGCTTAATTTATCAATCCCTGGATTTGAGGTAGTTTACTTGTATTGTTAAGGGTTTGAACGAAAAAGATGACTCGCAAGTTGTCGAAATCACATTATGAAGTCTGTGAGACATTTGTAATATTGAATTCATCTGTCTCTTATCCTCCTCATGTGCAATGAGCTGTAATGAGCACTGAGAGGGGTAATAGATGGAGGACGAGAGAGATGCAGAGAGGAAAATCCATTAGGGTTAAGTCTCCTGCTGCGGGGACAGTCTAAGAGTCATCGTCCTTCACTTTGCACCCCTAGAGCAATCGTAACTCAACTGCGTTGAATGCCGCTTCTATGTAAATAAACTCTGTGAAAAGTGGCCTGAGTTCAGGGCACAATGAAATTGCTTCAGAGCAGTACTAATAAAATGAATAAATTAATGACTTATTGTGAGTAGAATAAGGTCAGCAGAAATGCCTTCAGAAACTAAAACCTATCCACCAATTCAACAGATAAGGACAGAAGCATTAAATGCAGGTTATTCGCCTTGGGCAGAACATTTGATTCTGAAACGCATTAAGGTTTCCGCTCAGTTACATCAGAAACACACACTGGCAGTTTGCCTGAGGAGACGGAGGATGATGAGATATTCTACCCTCAAACTGAACTAAGCACCTTTGTGATCCTTTTCTCAGCTTTAGGATGTGGAAAGTCATGTCAGACATGAGTAATTATTAAGAAATAATCCACGTCAACACTATAATCAGGGAAAGAATGTGGGTGGGCACTTTAGTGACTTTCCATAGCCACACAATACTATCTACACTGCAAAAAAAATACTATTTGTATTGGAGTCAATACTATTTCTGTTCATATTTAATGCATCGTGTTGCTGTTTTGTTGTAATTGAAATTGAATAGCAGTAATTTGATTGGGTAGACGATCTTGGAAAGAGTTAATTCAATCTAAATTAAATTTACTTAAGTAGTGTGATGTATTTCAGACCGAAAGAGGATATTCATTGAGATAAATAGATTTGTTTGTATTGTGAAAAGTGTTCGCTGTTTGACGTTATTACGGAGCTTCAAAAATAAGAGGCTTGATGACATCATCCACAAAGGAAAATCATTTCAGAAGCAAAGCAAGTTCTTGCAATAGTCCACTTTAGACATTCTACTAACCAAGTAACTGCACCTACATGTCAACTAACTCTCAGACCGTAGCTTAGGGTTCGGGTTATTAGGATAAGTTGACATGTAGTTGTAAAGTCAGCAGGATCATCACAATAAAGAGTTAGCAGATATCAGACAGTTAAAACCCTGATTGGTGGCTGCAAAGTTACTTTTAATTAGTAGAATGTCTGTTGGGGACTATTGAAATAATAAATTGTAACCTAAAATTTTATTAATTAATTGTGCTTTTTATGTTTGTGGTGCTTATTTAGTTGTTCATGATGAGATCAGAAGGAAGTAAAAGGTTAATTTAGTTTCAATTCTGACTTTAACATGGTTACTCT
This sequence comes from Rhodeus uyekii, assembly GCA_037043235.1. Taxonomy (NCBI): domain Eukaryota; kingdom Metazoa; phylum Chordata; class Actinopteri; order Cypriniformes; family Acheilognathidae; genus Rhodeus; species Rhodeus uyekii. The sequence continues at coordinate 2,549,754 of JAWRVZ010000058.1, forward strand.
GATAAACAAGGTAAAGTGCCATATCATGCTGTGCTAATTAATTGTCCCTTAATTAGTCATTTCACTTGGGAAAAGTGCTGTTCACACTTTTACAGACCTGGAGCGTTTGCAAGAAATCCTCCTTCTGAGACCAACCAGCCATTACCAAGTCTTAAGTAGCCGTGAAAGTGCGCCCTCTTCCCCAGACTCGATTTTCTGTGCATGTGCTGTTAAATACAGGAACACAGTGGTCTATAATATGTGTGCACTGGTTATTCAATGAGATCAATGAATAGAAAGTCTCCTTTTTTTCATGCATTGATGTTTGCGTTCATCCACAGAGATATGCACTGCTGAAAGGGTTTCCACAACAGGAAAAGCCATCGAAGGCCTCATTCATAATTCACAACGATGGAAAATGGTGAACGTCTGTAGTTTCTAAGCTGCATCCAGTCACAAATAAGGAAGATGGTGTTAGGATTAGGGTTGCTTATGAACATTTATGACGTATTGGTATTGTTAACAAAACAGTGGTTGTATTATGATAAAACAAAAGGTAACTCATTAGCGATTGAGTAGTGTAGGTCTTTCAGAACAGATGAGTCATGATGATGCTAATTAGTCTTGTTCTATTTTGTATCAGGCCATTCTAAATATAAAATATAAAAAAAAAATAAAAGTCTCAGAGTGTGTTTACATGCACAATGTTACTCCAGTTATGCTTGAGGTCATAAACACTCGCCCCTGACTGTAAGACGAACTGTGTCAAAATGCATTGTTGAGAAAAGCATGTAAAGTCTATAAGTCACAGTTTATTTTTACATTCATAAATTATGTAAAAGCTGGTAAATAAAATGAAACATTTGCAAACCTTATAAACATATATTTTAGTTCCCCTCAATCCACAGGAAATCCTTTAAATGCATCTGTATGAACAGAGCAGGAACATAAAACCAACATAATTTATATTGGGATTATAATTATAATTGGGATATATATTGGGATTCATTCAGCTCTCTCAGTTTGCAAAGCAAAGCAAAATAATACTTAGTGAAAAAGTGAACGAGCAAACAACAAGGAAGAACAAAACATTACCAAGAGCTGGTTGTTCCTCACCAGCAGCACCTGACAAACATTATAACACGCAAACTCTTCTGTAATTTTAGCTAACACCATTCTAGGTTCTCTGAAACTACAAAAACACCCATTTCTTCTGTTATATAAAACAACTGGGCACTGAGAAATATCTGCCTGAAACACACAGCTCTCGATGTAGCACTGAGAGTTTTCGAATAGCACAAGGGTTTCTTCTTTGTAGTCTGTGATTGGTACTTCAACTCATGGTTTCAACTCATGGAAACCATGAGTTGTTTGGATCATGAAAAATGTTCAAGTGTTTAAAAAATGTCAGTTCATTGGCATGCATTTTTGATAGACGTTTAAGAGCAGCAGGTTCCTGTGCATCGGTGAATTATTAAGAAAGAAAGAGTTTATTGTTATATTGACTTTAAGTTGAAAAACTGTCTAAAATCAATCTCTTCTCGTTGTTTATCTCTCTTTGTAATGCCAGTGGTATCTAGGGAGATTCTGCAATCGTTTATTGTTCAATGGACGTGAATCTGGTGTGTGATCCTTCTCTCCTCCCTCCTGTTTTCTTTCGTCCTCTACCATTTTCTTCCCCAGCAACATCTCTTCATCTTGTGATCTCCTCACCCACCTTTTCCTCTTCTCCTCATCTTTTATATTCACCTTTACATTTAAAGAAAGCGTTTTTCCTTAAAATAGTATACAGTGCCTGGCAACTATCTGTCTTCATCACAGTTGTTTTTGCACCATTTTCCTAGAGGAATGCAATTACTGCAAAAACTGTGATGTATGACTGTCTGTTACTAAATAAAGGGCTAAAGAAAGATAAAGAAAATGTTGGCATTCATGTACTAGAGTGGCTACAACTAGTTTAGTACAACAGTATGTGGATATGTGACAAGCGATATTGATATTTTCGTGCATTATCCAATTTTTCATCAAACCTGATCACTGAAGAAAGCATCTATTTGCCCACTCAAAAAATACCTGTTTTTTAGGACCTGCATTGGCTACATATTGTGTGTATGTGTGTGTGTGTGTGTTTAAGGGATCATTAATTAATCTTATGCATTATATGTTGACCGTAGTTGATCTGGTTGACAGTGTCATGTTGTTTTTAGCCGAACCCATCAGGCTTTGGCCGTGAAAGTGGCAACATTGGCACATGCGTTTGTCCTCTTCCAGCCCTTGAACATATGCGTAATGGCATTTGAACATCTTTAGAGAACTGAGAAAGATAGCAAGAACACCTTCTGCTAACCGGGGACAGAGATAGATGGCGTGCCCATTACTTGTCTCCATCCTAATCTTTTTCCTTATTTCTCCTCCTCGCCTTTCTGGTGAAGTGTTAAAGAACGAAGTGTTAAAGAAAGTGTGAATATATTAAAGAATATGGAAACTGAATCAAAAGTTTGAAGATTCCCCCTTTCGTTACTTGAGAAGGAAATGTGACCTCTAAGTACTGACAATGCAAAAAATATTCAGTCAGAGAGTAAAAATATTTTAGTAACTCGATTTCAATCATTCAGAATACAAAATTTGGGTAAAGTTCGGTAATCAAATGTAATGTAAATGCAGATTTTATCCAAACTGACTTTAATCCTCTCTTTCTCTGAAAAGAAGGGAAAATAGCCTGTATTTGGCCCTTGAACCAAAACCCTCCAAATACGCAATGCTTAGATTTTGACCAGCAGGGCATTATGACTCAAGCTTCAATCCACTGACCCACAAAATCCTAGGATTGCCTAGAGAGGATGCTCGAAGTTTGAACACCCACAACTCTCTGTGGTAGAAAATATCATTTAAGATGTGTTCTTAAAAACGTTCATTAACTTTTTGTCAGAAAAACAGTATTTGTACGAAATGCCACTGAAGCGCGGCTAGAATTCAGAGCACGGCTGGACTGAGACGTATTAATGAGAAGGGAATGCCGCCATCGCCATCAGCCAATGGAGCCGTAATTGATTCTGTATTCAGTTTATTACTTCTTATTAAATAATGTCTCTCATGGCATTCTGCAGCACAAAGGAATAAGAAAAGTGTACCCAGATCCGACATCACAGAGATTGTGTGTGTGTGAGATTATTGTTATTTAATCTTTAAATGGTTTTGTATAAATGAAATGAATAACAGCTAGTTTATTAATATTAAACTAACCCTAACCCATTCACTGTTTTCTGTCAGGCGTGATTAATAATGTCCAGTAACTGGAAGATTAAAGGAAGCAGTATTCAGCTGGTCATGTGATCTCACGAGACAATGCTCTCCATGTAAAATAAACCAACCTTTATCCGATTACTAATAAAGTCTTCCTCTCACGCGGCTGTCTGCACATATTTTAAACATATTTTGTCTTTTTTGTATACTTAAAACTATTTAATTTGGAAAATTATATTATTTATTAGGAAAATTACTGACTGCGCTAAAGATAATTAATATATGTTTTCAATTGGCTGAGCTGTTCATTGTTGCACTATTCAAAAAAATGCTAACCCGGACATAATAACATCTTAATGACCAAGTTTTATTCAAGTCAAGACTATTAATTATGTCATCGAATCCACCTAAACGCTTTAGTTTTGTAATTTGCTGTGTTTCTGGGTGAAACAGAGAATTTAGTAATTTTGGAGACAAAATAAGAAACCAGGAGTTGGTTGAATCATGAAAAATCAAGAATATTACTCAATGAGGTCATTTAACCCACCTAAACACATTAATTTATACCAACAAAACTTATTTTATGAGTAATATCAGATGGATATAGTCCTTTAAGGTAAACACTTTTTACAGTGAAGTGTCCTTATTAATATGATGATTTATTGCGATGGTTGAATGTCTAAACTGGTGCTGTTTGTAAATGTCTGGTGCTGAGCATCATCTTAATCAGAGGAGAGAGGATGATCACGGACTCAACTGATAATATGCCGTCTTTAGCATGAATGCCGCTGATTATGAAGACGGCTGAGATCCATGTGTTATGAAAAAATGCTCTCACGTTTAAATAAATCAAAACTTCCTCCCAAGTCTAAAAATACCATTTATTGCCAATAAGATGCAAATATGGCTCTTTCCAAACATCTGTAACTTTTTTAATGATCATGGAATTGGGAAAGAGTTTGTCTCATCTTAATAATTTTGAAAGAAAAAGAGGAACTAGGTAGTTAAAAAAAAGTTTGTTAACAACTAAGGCTGAGAGAGGGAATACAATGGTATGTAAGTTTGAATATGTGTATATATATATATATATATATGTGTGTGTGTGTGTGTGTGTGTGTGTGTGTGTGTGTGTGTGTGTGTGTGTGTGTGTGTGTGTGTGTGTGTGTGTGTGTGTGTGTGTGTGTGTGTGTGTGTGTGTGTGTATTAGTTTGTTTGTTTGTTAATTTGGTTGTTTGTGTTAAAAAAAATATTTCTTTATGTTTTGCTTTTAACTGAGAAATACTCATGCTATAATGGTGTCATATTGGTTATCGTCTAATATTTGTATTAATTTTTTTATTGACTAACATTGAATATTATGTAATTTCTTTGCTTTAAAGAATAATTTTATTTAATATCTGTACATTATTTGTAGAGGTGCACTGGCCAATAATCTGCATCGGCCGATAAAAGCAATTATTGTCACTGTTTCCATCATCCGATTGATTAAAAGCAGCAGTCAAAAGGGGTTGGAAAAACATGTCAGACTATAATACTGCAACTCGTTCTGTGTGTAAAGAAAATGTTTGCGTATAGAGTTCAGGGCTGTCAAATTTAACATGACAATAATGCATTAACATAAGGTCTGTCTGACCCAGTGAGATCGAGCCAGGGTTGCCGGGTCTGCCGTTTTTGCCTATATCAAATATTACTTGTAACTTGCCTGCCATCCAATAATCATAAAAAGCTTTGTCCTCTGCTACTTCTGATGAAGTATCTGCTTTCAAATGATCTTAAATGTGACGTTGTAGCGCCGCAGTTCAGAGCATTTAGACTGTCTGAAGCTTTGCGGTGTTGATGAACTCCATCTGTTTTCATCATCGTCCGAATCTCATCTGGATGTCTTTGATAAAAAATGGGATTTTCTTTTTTTAATGAAACTTACCCACAATCAAATGTTTTTTTTTTTTTTTTTTTTAAGAATGCATCAGCTAAAATAAAGCTGTTTTTTTTTTTTTTTTTTTTTTTTTTGCTAAAAGCAAAGGTTCTGGTCTTTCGTTTGATATATTGTATCTTCAGATATTTCTACAACAAAATATTTCTAGTGGCCTTGATATTTTTGTGAAAATTATGAAAAACTGGCAGCGGCTGGCAAAAACACAAAAAAAACAACAACACTGAAATAATTAATACAAGTTATGAATTTGGGGAAAAAAAGCATGAACATCTTCATTGGTTAGCTATATAAAATACACACTAGAGAGGAGCTTGTTTACTGTTAATTATATGTATATGAATCAATTAGTCATAAAAACTACCTTATGTACAACTGAGTGTCATGCACTCAAATAAAAACTGAAATGTGTGTAATTACAATAGTTATAATAGATACAATAGTTATCTGATATTATACCAGCGGTTCCTTCTATAGTTTACAGCATTATATGGGAAAGATAGTTTTTCCCCAAGAACAAGTTATCGGTCTTATTCTGAATAATCAACTAATATTAAAGGTGGAGAAATTAGGTATTGGTGCATAGAATGATGTCATGCCTAAATTCACTTGTTGTGTTTAAAATGATCACATTTATGTTTAGTGTTTTATTTGTACATTTTTTGACTAAATACTGTACAATTTTAATTTTTAACTTCATCAACCATAGCATGAAAATAATTGGCTTATAAATTAGACTTTCTAATCCGTCATATCTCTACTAAATATATATAATATTCAGATATTAGCTGTTTCGTGTTTTACAAAATTCTGGTTTGTGGAAAATAGGGAACATATTTGTTGGGCTTTGCTGCAATCAGAGGAGAGATTAGTATTAAGGGAGGCATGCTGAGCAATCGTGTTTAGTTATTAAATGTCAACATGTTTTCTTCCCAATAGATTATTGACCAGAATGTGAGATTCTGCTGTTTTTTCCTCTCTTCCAGCTCACTCACAACTCAATCCACTGCTGTGTATTTATCAGATCATGACATTCTCTTTAAATCTGCACTGTAAAATCTATGAATGTTTCTTTAAAAAATGGCTTTCTTGGAAATGCATCAGCATCAAACTCCCTCATTTCCTGCTGGAATAAAAGTTATTCGCTAAGCAGTTGTTTTCGCCTTATCAATCACAGAGCCACTTAGATGTGATGCTACGCATGACTGAACGAGTTAAATGCCTGTAATGGGATAATTAAGAGTTCTTTAAATGCCGAATTCTGGTCAAGCGAAGATATCCATGTCTGCTCAATGGAAATGTATTCACAGAACAATGCAGTATTTCTTTCTCTGTCTGTGATTGGACTCGTGTGCATTCTAGAGTGAACATCGGTTGCTTTAGCAACAGCAAAATGGGATCTGTTCCACAACAATTAGCCAGATATCAAGACATGAAATATTTCCAAAAACTATTTTTGACTTACAGTGCATGGCTGTGTATAACAGTATATGACACCTCTTTATAATGAATTGACTTGAGGACCTATGATTCTTGAGATTCAGAAAACATGGACTGAATCACAGAATCCAGAGCATTTGGCAAAATTTTGATGAATAAATCAAAAGCAGGGCTTTACACTTAAATGGACTAGTGTCTGTGAATATTCAAATCTGAAGTGTGTGTCTCTGTGTGAATGAGTGCCTAAGTTTCAAATACTACACACACACACACACTGAAGCACTCGTGATGCTCGTGGTGTTTTCAGCACCTGCCGTCTCACTACATGAGGACATGAACTTCATCTCTCACTTCATTTGAGAAAACTACAGTCAGATACACACATAAACACAAATCTCTTCACTGCATCCCGCAAAATAAAAGTTTGGATTAACTTGAAGAAATTATGCCAAAAACATATTAATATTATACTGTAGAATTTACTTTTTTAAAATAATAATAATAGTTTATTTAAATATTATGTTTTTTAAAGAATATTACACAATATTACACATTTCTTTTCCATTTTAATTTAAACAGCAGCAAAGTTAGCCCAAAAAAATGTAAAGAATTGTTCATATTTCATTTGATTACATCTTACAAGATTCATTTAATTAGTAGCATTTTTAATGCATTCATTTGATTACAATTACATTGATAATAAATTGTTAAATCCAATTAAAAGAGACAAAATATTTTTACTTTTTTTTTTTATTAGAATTTAATTAAACTATTTGAACAGATCCCAGAAAAATGTAAAGGGAAAATACAGAAAAACACCAAACAGATTTCAGTTATTTCCAGTAATTCCAGTAAATGCTCAAAAAGAAAATATGGATATACTGGCCATATATTTGACTATAAAGCACAATATCCAATGAATTTGAGCTTTTATTTCACTGAAGTGCACCAGGGTCTACATATGGAATGACAGTTTTTCTCAAGCACTGCGTGATTGGTATGAACATTTAAGCCTGACTCAACATGAGCATCTTCAGATAGTGTAGTGTCTTATTTCAGCTTCCAAGACAAGGTCATGAGCACCATTCCTATTTCGGCTGTATGGAAACCTGCGGTTGTTATGGCAACGAATCCCCAAAGACAAGCATGCCTGGTATTTTCCTACCTATTAGCCCGGGAAGCCTCTCTCTCTCTCGCTCTCTCTCTCTCTCTCTCTCTCTCTCTCTCTCTCTCTCGGAAGCTATAAAAGGGACTATAAAAGTGGTGGTTCATCTGGCTTTTATGAGCTATATTTCAAATCTTCAGGCACTATGCAAAAAACTATGGATGAGGAAAAGACCAAAATTTCACTCATGTATCCACTGATAAATTTGTTCAGCTGTCAATTCTTGTTCTCTATTTCGTATGTCTGAACCGGCATCACGTATAGTTCCTACAAATCAACGAAAGGGCTTGTTTTCTGCATTAAAAATTCCAGAGAAACATAAGCAATTTATCATTTTTGGTCTGTTTCTCTCAGAGAACTTGAAAGTTTAACAGCCATTATTGTGGTGAACTGTTATATGGAAAAGGTCTGTGGAAAGATGCTTAAGAAGTTCTCTTTTTGTGTTGAATGAAAAACATTACAGCTTTGGAACAACGTGAGGGTGAGTGAACCATGGTAGGCTGTTGACTGGAGATGCTGAAGCTGAATGACATGAAATGGAAAGGATGGCATGAATACATTGACTATGCTTGACAGTGATGTTTGTCATAGAGCACCGATAGGATTCATGCTTTGCTGAACACAGTTAACGTCTGGGAAACTTTGGAAAATTCTTGTCATGGAGCAATGAGTTTCAGCCGATAATGAAGATGAACTCTGAAAGACTGAATGATTTAATGAGCAATACAACCTGCTCAACTATAGGGGAAGTAAACAGTCTCATCTAAAAATAGCTTACATTTCCCTAGCTAGCGTTTTGCAAGTGAACAACATACAAGCGACTGTTCCTACACTTAATGATGTCGCTCTTCGGTTTACTTAACTTATAGGCAGCCATTGTCGGGTTCTTCTCAGGACTGAGCAGTAAATCACGACTGTGGCTCACACAAATCTTCCAAGATTAATTACTAATGTCAAGATGCTTTTCCTTTTCTCTGAGAACTCCCTCGGAAAGAACATAGCAAATCTTATTAAAATGAACACTGACAAATATATATAATCAGTCTTCACTTGTTCAGCAAGCATCTCGCCATCCTTGAGTAATGAGAATCATCAAATTCCATTCCACATGTTTTTCTACTTTGGTATATACAATGAACAAGCTTTCAAAAGCTGAAAAATCAGCAAATTTCACACAGACAACATTTAACTATATATCATTTACACCGAAGAAAATGATGTAGAATTTCCTTTGAAACTCAGAAATTGCTAGTGCAATTCACAACTAATACAAAGACACAGCAAATAACACAAACTGAATTTATGAGGTAGAAAGACTGTGGAAAGGCATTTTCTTGTAAACCTGTAACGTGTGCAATGAGAAACGAGGAGCAGCAGGTTCCAATACTGAAACTCTCTTTATTCAACAAAACGCAAAACAAAACACTTTTAATAACAAAACAATAAGAGCACACTTGTGCAAAACCTGGAAATACAAGGAGAACTAGGATATTCACAGGGAACAATGACGGCATCAACACACTGCAAATTACACCAGAGTCACAATGACAACATCAACAACCGATAGAGACAAGGGAAACACAAGAGGGTTTTATATACAAGAGAATGATGAACACCTGGGTAAACTGACGATGTAAGTGATGACAAGACAAGTGCAGAGAGGGCACAAGAGGATACACAGAAGGGACCCAGAAGAGAAACATAACATGACACACCACACAGGAAGTGACATATGACCTCATCAACAGAAATTGTAGGAAGTGACAAAAGAACACGACAGAGAGGAAAAGCGCAATTGATCTGTATTGTTGCCGTAGACCAGTTACTGACCCTTCACTAAGCCCCGCCTTAAAAACTGTATCTGTAACCCTACCTTAGCAACAGGGGCGGAGCTTGTTAGTCGCATTGAGTGCTGTAGGGCTTTTGAAAATGTAATGTTACTGCTGAAATTTTAATGGTTTATATTCATCAAATTAAAGGATGAAGAAGTGCATTGTTTCTGAAATAAATAAAAGACAAACTAAGTCAAATCAGTTAATGTATTAAATATTTGTTTTCTTTTTCAGCCCGATCCCAAACCTCTTTCTCGATCACATCAAAAAAAATCAACCATCAAAATAACTTTCAGAATTATTGCTTGATGAAATTGAATTGTATTTTATTTTGATCTGTGTGCAGTCACTAAAGCCTAAATGCCTTCAAATTATTTGAAACCACCAATTTCAGAAATGCAGGGCATCTGAAGAAAGAACCATTTAAGAGTAATAGTACCCGATCTGGCAAACCTCACAGAATGGTGGTGGCCTTTTATATCTATAAATGGAATACATTTTCCAATTGCCCTTTATGGTTGAACACATGTCCACTGAGAGACTTAATGGAGGCCGTTTCAAATGTGAGAATAACCTGTTTATCAAGCTTATTCACTGAACTGGCTCACACTGAGGCGATACACGTTCGGGTGAGTGTGTGTGTGTGTGAGTCTGCATTTTGTTATTTCTTTTCCTATTTTCATGATAATTGGCAGATATTTCTGCTTTAGTATCTGATATTGGGACCTGACTTAATGCAGGCAAGGCAAATCTCTTTTTTCATTGATTTATGTCTGTTGAATGAATTTATTCTGGCATTTATGATGGCATTTAAAACCATATAAGCTCAATTCCCTGGAAACACAAATAATATTCTGGAAGCACTTCTTTTTAAAACCTATTTGAATAGACTTTTGTATTCATTTCAGCCCATCAGATCAGCTAATGGTGGTATTTTAAAAGGGACTATTTCAACTAATGGAAGTTTGTCATTAGTGGATTGTGCAGAATAGTAATTATTTACATTTTTGTGGGATATTTATTTTAAATTATGCAAAACTCTGTGAGGCAGGTGGCATACGGTCATAAATATTCGCTCTAAATCTCTCCAGTCTTTAAATAATGTTAGACCCTAGTACTGTGTGACTCAACTCACCAAAATCTCACCTCTTCTGGTTCTAAATGGATGGATTAATGGATAGTTGAGTTTTGTGGGACTTTTGATATAGTGATGATGAAGTATTCTCCCGTCTGCGGTTTCTGAAGCCTTGTCCCCTAGGCCCTGTTCACACCTGGTATTAAAATGCTATTTAGTCCATGGGATCACAAGTAGACGACTCTAAATACAGTTGTAAACGGGGTCTTAAACATTTTTAGTTTGTCCATTTTCGGCCACTTCCAAAGGTAGTGGAAGACATATTCAACTGGATTGCTTTCATAGTTTAAACTTTAAGTTTTCCTTTAGCTCAAGTAGAGCATTGGTATTTATAATGTCAAGGTCATGGGTTCGATTCCCAGAGAATGCAAGAACTGATTAGAATTTCAATGTGTTTCTTGAATGCAATGTAAGTTGCTTTGGTCAAAGTGTCTGTCAAATGCAGAAATGTAAATGTTTAAACACTCATGTGGTCGATTGAGTTCAAACAGCTTCAAAAGACTGTCTACTGAAAATTTACCAAGCACAATGTTCTCTCCACAGTCTTGATTTCTAACACAGAAATCACATTTGCTGTGGTCTCTATTGGAGCAGAATTGAAAGCTGCCATTTTCCATGTTGAGTTGAGTTCATATAAATTCTGCAAGCTTATTTTATCTATTAGATTGAAAGACAAACACACATTTACCCTCCCATAAATTCTCCCCTCGAAAAAATAGGGATAGAAGTGGTGGAAAGTGGACAAAAGAGGATTAAAACCCCATGTGTGAAAGGGAATGTGTTTCTCTCGTCTACTTGTGATCCAATCGACCAAAATGCATCTTAATACCAGATGTAAACAGGGCTTATATCACAGATATCAGGATTGTTGGGTGCTGATCAGGCGTCCATCAGTCCTGCCCTGCTGATTCACTGCATCTCATCTCTCCAGCTCATCAACCAGAAAACTACTGGACAAACTATAAATCATTTATCTTATTCCATTTTAGAGTAATTATTTTCAGCCTGATTTGGAACCAGTGTTAGTCAGTCCATTGATCATTATAATGCACTGTCAATGTAGAAAAATGTAGAAAATATGAATTCAATCCCCAATATACTATGACGGGATTTAATTCATATATATATTGATATTGTATATATATATATATATATATATATTATATTGTTTTACATGAGTATACTATATGTATTCATGAAGATATTATAAACATTAACATAAAGCTGATTTAAAATGTGAAAACTTTATACAAATGAAATAGACTTCAGATTTGAAGGACGAACATGTGATTGTCAGGGTACTGTCACTTTGGTCTTGTTTTCTAGTGTTTTGGTGACAGAGCTTGAACTGCCTCAGTGTCGTGTCTTCGTGAGTGTGCGTGGATTCGAGTGTCTTGAGTCCCGCGCTCTCTTGTCTGTGTAGCATCTTGCGTGCGAGTTGTGATTGTCCGATCCCAAGACTTTAGTCTTTACCAGTCTTAGTTTTGTGTCAGGATTTGCACATCCATGGCCCGTGTGTTCGTCCTTGTTATCGCTACATCATGTGGGTGGGCATGGTTTTGGGCTTTGCTCTTGTTTACATCGGCTACTTGCTTTCATGTTATGTCATGTCACGTGCAGTTTGTGTTTTCACCAGCTGCACACTGTCTTTGTTTCTCGTGGACAAGCGACTATGCGCGGTCGCATTGGCTGTGTGTTCATGTCTTGTCACTGTGTAACCCCGACCGTCTAGTTCCCTTGTTACTTTGATTTGTCACAGCTGTTTGCGGTCTGGTGTCGTATCATTGTTTTTTCAATGTGTTGCTCTGTTGTGCTGTATGCCCAGCCTAGCCTAGTCTTGTTCTGCTTGGTCCAGTCTCTTTAGTGTGAGTCAGTCTTGTTTTTCCCCCTCAGGGGTTGTTTTTGTTTGAATTTTTGTTTTATTTTTTGTAAAAAAAAAAAAAAAACTTCCAACCTGCAAAGTGAGTCCTCGCTTCCTGAAACCTGACAGTGACTTGATTGGACATATGTTGTGTAAATTATGTTGCATACATGGCTTTCTGCTGTTTTGAAGTTTACTTGACACTACTGGAATTTTTGTTGATGGTGATTTTACAGCTTTGACAAAAATAGAAAAGACAGACTGTATGAACATAGCCTTTCACAGCAGTGCAGTGATTTGTTGTCAATGTCAGTTTCAGTAAATTTATCAGCTTTACATTATTAGCTTTATCTAATTTCTCCATATCTCAATGAAACTTCTTGATACCAGTTCTACTTTACACCTCTCACAAGTCCCCAGATGTCCATTACAAACAGACACATTTTATCATTTCTCAAAATCATTAAATCAAAATTTAAGAAATGAGTCATTTGATGCAATAAGATGGTTTGTTTTAAACTACAGTGCATTGCTCAGAATGACTCTTTCATCAATAACTGTCGCTCCACATTATTGATTTTGACTTTGATTAATTTTTTTCTTCTGTGTAGCACAAATTGCACATCACCCAGATTTTAAAAAAAGAAGAAAGAAAACCTTTAGGGTTGGTTCGATGGTCTCAACTGGTTTCATTTTTCAGGCTGGCCAAGCTCGCCTAAAGGGTTTTTATATATACGCAGCTCAACAAAATTAAGGGAATACTTAAATCTCACATTGGATCTCACTGAATAAAATATTCAATTTGAAATTATTTATATACATTCTATAATTTGTTGAGAACAAAATTATGTGAAAACTGTCAATGGACACCAAATTGTATGATATCTGTATGCACTCATATATGCACTCATTACAACATCTGGGCTCCTGATGAGAAGGACAATGGTGTCCTGGGGATCTCCTCCCAGACCTGGATCAGGGCATAATTGAGCTCCTGTACAGTCTGTGCTGCTCTTAGCAGTCTGGGCAGCTTCAGATGCTCCGATAAATAATGCCCCAGAGGTTCTCAATTGGATTCAGATCTGGAGAACGTGAGATCCAGTCAATGGCATTCATGCCTTCATCATCTAAAAACTGTCTAGACACTCTAGCCACATGAGAACCAGGAAGAACCCTGGTCGACTGCACCAGCATTAAGTCTGATAACGCCTTTGAGGATTTCATCCCAGTCCCTAAAAGCAGAAAGGGAACCATTCGCTACATGTGGAGGTCTGTGCAACCCTTCATGGAAATTCCACCCCAAACCATCACTGACCCACTGCTAAATCAGGAATGCCGAATGATGCTGCACAAAGAGTAACATTCCTCCAAGCATTTCCAGACTCTTTCATGTCTGTGACATGTGCTCAGTGTGAACCTGCTCTCATCTGTGAAAAGAACATGGTGCATATCGTGGTTCGAATTCTGGTGTGTTCTGGCAAATGCTAATCAAGCTGCCGGTGCTGATCTGTGATCACTAGTCCTTCTAGAGAACGTCAGGCCCTCATGTCACCCTCATCAAGTGTTTATGACAGTTTGGTCAGAAACATGCACACCAGTTGCTGCTTGAGGTCATTTTATAGGGCTCTGGCTGCTTTTCCTGCTCTTCCTCACTTAAAGGAGTAGATACCGGTCTTGCTGCTGGCTATTGCCCTTCTACATCCTACAACACAACCTGCACCACATTTCCCATGGTCAACCCGTAATGCTCATTAAATGAGAGTACATATTATAGGTCAAATCTATTCAACCACTATTATTATATCTTCAAACTAAACGCATATTTTAAAGCATGATAGTTTTATCAGTTTAGCATCTTTGAAGTGGTTGAAGCCAGTAGTTATTAATTGCTCATTAGGTACCTATTCCCTCATGAAATGTAGATGCAATTTGGTGTCAGGCTTTTATCTGTGAGTTAATAGAATTTAAATTCCCTTTCAGTAAGGCCCTGAATTTCTCTCTGCAAAGATAGATGATTTCAATCTCACATTGAATTCAATGCAAGAACCCCCTGCGGAAAGGCTTATATCGTTGGTTCTGAGCTGCGGAGGGGGAACGGAGTTGATGCAAATGATACACTTCTTAATATATAATCATATCATATATGATCATATAGACTTGCAATAGCAATACAAACATGTGATCTTTTAAAAGAGCAGGAAAAAGCTTCCCATATGTTTTATTGAAAATTTTCTTTATTATTGTGTTATGATTATGAGCTCTGCGCTCCCCTCCATGGCCACCAGATGGAGCTCACTCACTTATACTGACGCTTCACTACACACTACATTTCCCAGCAACCATCACACTGGACTGATTACACACACACCTGGACTTCATCATATTGTTTGCCACACCATCAGTTAGTAATCACCTGGACTATAAAGGACTGCCTCACCCTTCAGTCACGGCGAAGTCTTGAGTAAACCCCGGTTGTCATTTCTGAGCATTTATATTCTGTCTTGTATCCTGTCACCGATTCTGCCTGCTTACCTGTTTTTGAACCTGTCTGCCTGCCTTTTGACCTCTGCCTGGATTTACGACCTGTGATTGTTATCCGCCTGTTCTGACCTGTCTGCCTGTTATATCGTCTCTGATTCTGCCTGCCCTTCTGTTCCTGTTTGCCCCTGTTTAACCCTGCCTGTACGACCACCTCTGTTATCTTCATTAAAAGACATTGCGATTGGATCCCTGCCTGTGAGTCACCTTCTGTTACATATTGGCCCTGTGTTGTAATATTAATATATTTCTGGGTTTCATTTCAAGCACATATTTCATTCTTGTTTACTTGAGAACACATCAACTTGGTATCACGTAGGTTCACCTCTTGGCTAATAAAATATGCGCCCCGTGTTTTGTTTTTTTAAATGTTTAAAAAAAAATAGTTGAGAATCACGGGTATGTTTAACATGTACATTTACTTTTTGTATTACTCCTAAATATTATATCACTGAGTTTTCATTACAAAAGTTTTAAGTCCGCCATCTGTGTTGCTCCAGTTTTGTGTGGTTGGAAATGATGACTCTGAGAATTTAGCCAGATTTGTTTTGCACAGCACCTCATTCTGCCATTTTATGAGGAATTATTCCTCACAGGACCCTTCTATTCTTAGCGAGAAGGATGTAGTGCTGTGTTTTTATTCACATACTCCTTATTACGTGTTGAGAAGCACAAGCAATAATTTGGCGTGTTATTCCCAAATCTGTTCAAACCCTCAAAGAGCAGTGTATGAAAATCACCCACCATATGGAGACGGTCTTAAAATAGGCAATGACTGTAAAATATACTTTCCAAAAGGAGCATAGGAACAGGTGAATGAAAAAAAAAATGGCAGGTGTTAGAAAAAACATTGAAATACCACAGAATGCATGAAAATGATCTGTTTTTTCACATTGTTTTAGCCAGGCGTGACTTGCCAGTAAGAGCTTTTTCTTGTAAAGCAGTGATTTTCTGACAGGATAGGTATATAAATTGTTATCTTTTATGCTTTTTCATGAACATATTGAAAGTACGTAAGTACAGTGAGATGCTATAATCTCTCCCTTTCTCCTTCTCTCTATATACATCCATCTGGATATTTGAACAATGCATTCCTTTTTTTTACGTAAAAAACGTAATCTTATTATGATTATTATTCCAGATGAAGTTGGAGATGGAGTCAACCTCATATTTCATGGTCAGATATAAAATTACAGTTTTGCTTACTCATATCAAACATTTGATTAATTTGTTCCATTGTTTGCTAGTTTTACATAAAGCTTTGAAATAAAAATAAAAAAGTTGACAATTTGTTAGTTTTTATACAATAATAAATAACAAAACTATCTTTTTTTCTAATACTGTTTTAAATCTCTGTCCTGGGTATATCATTTCCCACTAATTTATAACCATGAATTATTCATTTGTTAATTTTTACATAAATGTCACCATGTAGTTCTAATTTGTTCCCTTGATTTAATTTATTTAATTTAGACAATTTATTTAAATATTTCTACTTACATTCTATGTGCCACATGCTGGCCAAATGAAAGGGTGAATCCAAAAAAACTAATTATACTATCTACTATCATTGTGTTATATTGAATGCTCCCAGAAATAAGCTATATTTTTACATTCTGTTGTTTCAATTGTGATCTTATCAGTAATGCAAGATTATTATTTTTTTCTTTGGGAATTTGTAACAGTGTTTATAGAGTATTAAATAAATAACAGTAAATAAGAAAATACACACACACACACTATATTTACTATATATATATATATATATATATATATATCTATATATATATATATATATATATATATATATATATATATATATATATGCATGTTAGTTGCTTATAAATGACATGAAATTAATCTTTTTACTGAATAGAGGGTATGAATATGGAAAAGTTACACTGGAGCATTTTGTTTTTCTTCATTGATATTTTAACAAATCTCTATTGCTTTGTGCTATATTTAGCGTGCAGTACAGTAGTTGTTTTCCTTCTGCTGGTCTCTCAGGGTTTGTGTTGTGTTGTGTAGAGTGCTGGAAGCCGTCATGAGCGATTAGCCTGATGTTCATCTCTACAGACAAGAGCAGAGACAGATCAGAGGGGTGTTAATGTGGCCACTGCTCTGTTTATGTGTGTATGGTGGAAAGCAAAAATTATCGCTTTTTGTACAGTATGAATGTCATTGTGTAGATCGCGAAATAGCAACAAAAAAAAGGGTAATAGTCTAAGAAATGTACACTCACCTAAAGGATTATTAGGAACAGCATACTAATACTGTGTTTGACCTGCTTTCACCTTCAGAACTGCCTTAATTCTACGGGACAGTGATTCAACAAGGTGCTGAAAGCATTCTTTAGAAATATTGGCCTATATTGATAGGAGCATCTTGCAGTTAATGGAAATTTGTGGGATTCACATCCAGATGCTCTATTGGGTTGAGATCTGGTGACTGTGGGGCCATTTTAGTTCAGTGAACTCATTGTCACGTTCAAGAAACCGATTTGAAATGATTCAAGCTTTGTGACATGGTGCATTATCAAACTGGAAGTAGCATCAGAGGATGGGTACATGGTGGTCATAAATGGATGGACATGGTCAGAAACAATGCACAGGTTGGCCGTGGCATTTAAACAATGCCCAATTGGCACTAAGGGGCCTAAAGTGTGCCAAGAAAACATCCCCCACACCATTGCACCACCACCACCAGCCTGCATAGTGGTAACAAGGCATGATGGATCCATGTTCTCATTCTGATTACGTCAAATTCTGACTTTACCATCTGAATGTCTCAAAAGAAATCGAGACTCATCAGACCAGGCACCATTTTTACAGTCTTCAACTCTCCAATTTTCAATCAACCAATTAATCAAATTGTATTTATATAACGCCTTACAACAACCAAAGGGTGCACAAGGCTCTTTCCAATAATAACATTAAACGACAAAAAATAAGAATACAATCAAGTCTGATGCTATGTGTTAAAAGCTTAATTGAAATGGCGGGTTTTCGACTGTGATTTAAAAACACTCAGCACCGTGATGCTACGGAGGTGAGCTGGGAGTATGTTCCACAAATTAGGTCTCCGAATGCTAAATGACAGTCCTCCAAACTTTTTATACCTGAACCTCGGAGATAGATATGTTCAGATAGATATGTTCAGAGGAGCAGAGTGTTCTGGCTGGCTGGTAGATTTTTACTAATTCAGCAAGGAATGCTGGGGCCAAACCATGGATGGTCTTGAACACAAACAGCAACCTTATACTCCACCCTAAACTGCACTCGGAGCCAGTGAAGTGAGCAGAAGACAGGGGTGATGTGTGACCGTTTAGATGTATTGGAGAGAAGACGTGCGGCTGCGTTTTGTAACAGTTGAAGGTGACAGAGAAACAATATATTTAGTCCAGTGTAGAGGACATCACAGTAGTCAATCCTTGAGCTGATGAAGGCATGTATTGCTTTTTCCAAGTCAGCCTGGGACAATAAATATTTGACCTTACGGAGTAGTCTTAGCTGGTAAAAACTCGCAAAATTGCTATCCAAGAAAACACCAAGGTTACGCACAGTCGGAGCAAACTGAGGTGTTAGAGGACCAAAGCTAAACGCGCTGTGAGATAAATACAGGCTGAACAGGATGTACTCAGTCTTTTTGTGACTTAGTCTTTTTTTCAATTTTGGTGAGCTCGTGCAAATTGTAGCCTCTTTTTCCTATTTGTAGTGGAAATGAGTGGTACCCAGTGGGGTCTTCTGCTTTTGTAGCCCATCTGCCTCAAGGTTGTGCCTGTTGTGGCTTCAAAAATGCTTTGCTTCATACTTTGGTTGTAACGAGTGGTTATTTCAGTCAAAGTTGCTCTTCTATCAGCTTGAATCAGTCGGCCCATTCTCCTCTGACCTCTAGCATCAACAAGGCTTTTTCAAAATCATACTGGATGTTTTTCCCTGGATGTTGTGATTCTTTGTAAACCTTAGAAATGGTTGTGCGTGAAAATCCCAGTAACTGAGCAGATTGTGAAATACTCAGACCAGCCCGTCTGGCACCAACAACCATGCCACGCTCAAAATTGCTTAAATCACTTTTCTTTTCCCATTCTGACATTCAGTTTGGAGTTCAGGAGATTGTCTTGACCAGGACCAACCCCTAAATGCATTGAAGCAACTGCCATGTGATTGGTTGATTAGATAATTGCATTCATGAGAAATTGAACAGGTTTTCCTAATAATCCTATGGGTGAGTGTATATATAAAGCTAGTCTGCTATTAGTAATATGTAATGACGGCAGATTGTGAGGAAGAGCATTTTACTGCCAATCACATAAAATGGTCCTCATCCAAGCCGTTTATTAGTGCTCACTGGTTACATATTATATCCATAATATTGCATCGTTGTTATCAGATTTCATATTGATCTGTGTGAATGTTCTAATTGTGTGTCTGTGAGGATGTGTGTGGATTTTTTAGGAAGATGAGGCAGTGAATGGACCTTTGCTTGATCCGTTTGTGCACAGCTCGGGAGCCACTGCTTAGAATTGCAAATCCATGAATGCTTCCACATCCATGTCAGGCTTTACTGGCTCCGTCTACAGCATGACACTGGGTTTCACAGCACACACACACTTCATTCAAAGCTACAGTCTTATAAGGCAGATAAGGTTTCCTAAGACGCATCACACGAAACTGTTCTCGACTGTTCTGATCACACCGATCAGCGAACACCTCACCCTCACAATTCAATTACAAAAGGACCTTCCAGAGACGCACCACACAGGGCAGCTCACACCTCAACCTTTATTTTGCATTTCCCCCTCTTCCCTCCCTCCATGCAATGTTAAGAATGTGCCACAAGTGACTATACATGTTTAGTAACGTTTGAAATGTCTCAGTGTGACTGGTACAAAGGTGTTATTACCACAGAAGTAAAGCAGAATGTGTGAAAGGTTGAAGAGTTTAGAGATGTTTGTTTACCTTCTGTTCTCAGTAACCAGATTTAAATTGTTCCATTTGAAAGAGGTTTCCCTCTGGTCTGAGTCTGTAATTCTGTCAATCAGAATCAGTCATTAAAAATCAATGGAAAAGGCTGTATCTATGAAAGCAACTGTTAAAGGTTTTATCCTTTCGTCATTCTGGGTGAAACTCTCTTTGCATCCTAATAGCAAACAATAATAGTTTGTCCAATAATAATAGCCAGTCAGAATGCAATGATAGGATGTCCCTGCCTGTCAACCTATGTATTTCCATCAACATTTGTTGATGGAAATACACGGTTCCATTATGTTCAATGAGGCAGTGCAGAGTTGTAGACAGTCACTGAGTGCTTCAAACAAATAGAAGCTGCCTACAGTTCCTCCTGAACCAAAACAATGAGCTTATGCCGAGTTCATGCCATAACCATAATCATAATCAAAAGATGAAAACGGCATGTCAACGCCATCAGTGCGAGTCGATAGTCAGGTGGTACAACTAGAGCTCTCTAAGTTGTTTACATTGATTATTATTGTAATGTTAGATGATTACATTAGATTAGATTAAACTTTATTGTCATTACACAAGTACAGGTACAAGGCAACGAAATGCAGTTTAGGTCTAACCAGAAGTGTAATAGCAGCAAGGGCAGGATATGGATATGTACAGGATTTACAGGTAATATGTACAATGAATATAAATATACAGATGGTTATTAGTATAACAGGTGTGTGCTATAAATATAATTACAGGTGTCTCTTACTATAAACAGCATCGTAACAACAGTGCAATAAGTGTGATGCGAAATGTATATGTAAATAGTTGGTACTGTATGAACAGTCGGTAGTGCAAATGAGCATGTTCCATGAGGGGAGTGGGATGGTGGTGGGGGTAGGAGGAGTCTATGAGGGGAGTGGGATGGTGGGGGGGGGGGGTAGGAGGAGTCTATGGGAGGTAGGGGGGGGGGGGATAATCACCACATTCCTCTGGATGTTCACGATGGCAGGAAGTGGAGTCCCTGTGATGTGCTGGGCAGTTTTCACCACCCGCTGCAATGCCTTGCACTCCGCGCCCCCAAACCATGCTGTGACACAGTTCTTCAGGATGCTTTATATTGCACAGCGGTAGAAGTTCACCAGGATAGCCGAGGAGAGCTGATTCTTCCTCAGTGTCCTCAGGAAGAAGAGGCGCTGGTAAGTCTTCTTGACCAGGCTGGAGGTGTTGGTTTGTAGCGCTGCCACATAGGGCTTGAAATTAATGTGCTGCTTAGAAATAAATTTCTATTGTACAGCTGTTATTTAATTTTTCCCGTTGGTTGTATTGCCTCTCCGTGTTGTTGTATTGCTGGTTTTCTCAATTGGAGGGTTTCCCTCGACGTCAAAGGGATTTCCATCCACGTCGGCTGATCAGCAGATTAATTAGATGGACTATAAAGGAAGCACGCTGATCTTCAATCGGGAGCGACAATTCTACGCGCTACTTTCCTTTTCGATCGATCGAGAACGTTTTCATCAGCTGCAACCTCCTGTCATTTACAACGCCTGTCACAACTGTGGAACTATGTGGATTATTCGCCGTTGAGGTCATGTCAGCCAAGATGTGGATCCCTAGGAACTTGAAACTGGAGACATGCTCAACGGCCATTCCATTGATGTGGACGGTGTCGTGTGTGCCTCTTGACTCTTTCCTGAAGTCCACGATGAGCTCCATCGTTATGGTCGTGTTGAGGCGTGTTTAAACACATCTCCTCACCGCCAAAGCGGCAGCGTCACAGACGCTTGCAGCCACTGGGACCGGGGTTTGGGGACCACTGATTTAGTTCATTCAGGAAGTTGACATCAGTGGCTGCAGGGGTGGAGTGGGTCGGTTTGTAGTCACTGATGGCCTGGATGCCCTGCCACATGTGTCAAGGGTCAGAGTTGGAAAAGTGTCCCTCTATTTTCCACTTGTAGCAGTGCTTGGACTTTTTGATGCCCCTCTTCAGGTTTGCTCTGGATGTGCTGTAGGCTTGTGCATCTCCTGATCTGAAGGCAGTATTGCGATTCTTCAACAGGAGTCGCACTTCCTTGTTCATCCATGGCTTCTGATTTGGGTATGTGGTGATCTGTTTCTGTGTTGTAACACTGTCAATGGTGGTATATGTAATGGTATTAATATAATCCAACACAGAGGAGGTATAGCAGTCAATGTCCACCACTGGTGGCTTGGGAAGCAAACATACTCAAGTCTGTATATTTGTGGGTGAGGAACAAAGAGAGTTGGTCTGATTGTCCCAGGTGGGGGGAGAGGTGTTGCCACGTAAGCTCCAGCCATGTTTGTGTAGACATGGTCTAAGGTTTTGTTTAATCTAGTGTGACAGGAAACATTCTGATGAAATTTGGGTAGCACAGTCTTTAAGTTAGAGTGATTTAAATCACCTGCAACAATAAACGCCGCTTCCGGGTGAAGAGTCTGTTGTTTACTGATGGCTGCATAAA
This sequence comes from Rhodeus uyekii, assembly GCA_037043235.1. NCBI lineage: Eukaryota > Metazoa > Chordata > Actinopteri > Cypriniformes > Acheilognathidae > Rhodeus > Rhodeus uyekii. The sequence goes on from JAWRVZ010000058.1 coordinate 2,572,312, forward strand.
GTTCTTTCATAGCAAGCTTAGCATCAGCATCCAGGGGAATATAATCTGCAGTTAAAGTGAACTCACGCGGCAGATAGAACGGTTTACATTTAACCATGTTAAACTCTAGGTTAGCTGACCAATGGCTCCCAACAACAGCAGAGTTTGTGCACCAAGCTTTGTTAATGTAAATGCACAATCCGCCTCCCCTTGTCTTACCGGATCCATCTTTTGTTCTGTCCGCACAGAGCATGTGATGTCCCATTAGCTCAATAGCGGAGTCTGGTATTCCGCTATTTAAACATGTCTCCGTGAAGATAAGGACGTTACAGTTCAGAAATCTTTTGCTGTGTCATGTTGAGTTGAATCTCCTCCATTTTGTTCACTAGTGACCGCACATTGGCAAGGAAGATGCTGGGTAAAGAGAGCCAGGCTGCTGTTGGCCGTAGTCTAGCTCTTAGTCCTCCACGCTTCCCTCGCCTTTGTTTACGATCTCGACGCCGCCTGCGTGCACTTCCACCCAGCCGGGAAGAATGCGTTGCAGGCACATAGCGATTTTAGGAAGTAGTCGAAGGTTGTCCATAAAACCGTCGGAAATATGCAAACCAATTTCCAAAAGCTCACTTCGGGTGTATGATGTAATTGCACAACTGTTCTGCATGAACAGACCTGAGATAAGCAAGAGTAATACTGCAAAATTGCAGAAACTGGAGAGACCCCGAGCCTCGCGATGTACTTGTGCCATCTCAGATCTATCTATCTTAGATCTACCTAGTTTGACACCGTCTCTTGTCTCTTGATGCTTTACAGAAAATGCTGTGTGATCATGTGTTTTGAAGGAGGCGTGGCTTGAGTCACTCTAAAGAGAGAGGTTGATATAATGCTTTCAAAGCTAGCTTGCTATTGCTAGCCACTCCAAAAATGCCTTCTGTACTTCCAATAAACTTAGAAATATTTCATGAGAAACATTTCATATTGTAAAATTGTTATTGCTTGTGAATATCGATCCCTATTATTATATAACATTGATTGTTTAGATGTAATCAGGTTGAGTCCGACTTGCCATGGCCACTCTGTGGACTCTTTGGGATCTGATACTTGGAGGGCTGGGAACTTTTGCCGTTTCCTTGGAAACTGAATTGGCTTGTCAGATTTCCTCCCTGCACGTGTTTTGAGTATTTATTCACCACACTCTCACCCTCCAAGCATGCAGAGTGTGAAAGAGTCTATTCAGAGAAACCCCCCACTGCCGTCTCCCAATATGACTGTCTGCAACACACATGCTATAATTACCCAGCTTTACTGTTACAGCAGAACCCACACTCTCCGTTCATCCTGGGAAAGCTGTGTGATTGTGTGCACAATCCAGCTTCACCAACAACGAGGTCATTCAGTCAATGGTGCTTTTGGGTTGGAAAGATATTTTGTGTCTCTTAGGCTCAGTAAGGCCGCGTTTCTTTAAAGGGGTTCTATAATGCCCTTTTATGAAGTCTTGATTGCATTATTATTAGGCATTATTTCTCCCATATTTTACATTATTACATATCCTCTCTCCCCAGTCTGGCTGGAACTTCATTCAGTTCTGATGAAACCTGACATTTTGATGAAATCCCTCCTGAAATATGAAATATGCTGTGATTGGTTAGCTGGCCCAGTGTGTTTGGGAAAGGTCACAATCCTTCGTAACAGAAAATTCTGCTCTGGTGTAAATAATTAAGGATTTAATTATTATATTAAAATCCTATATTAAATTATTTTAAAATAATAATAATTATATTATATAATATATAATAATAATTATATATAATTAAAATAATTATTTTAAAATATAATTATTATATTAAAATTAATATTATTTATATTATTATTAAAAAAAACGTTTTATAAACGCTACAGTAAACACTACATCAGTACTGTAATGTTAGTTAGCAGGTGAGGCAAAGCTTTGCCCTTTGTTTATTTTCTACCAACAACATAAAACTTATCATTGGAACTGACAAAGTGGGAACTGCTCCGTCTTTCAGGATAGGCTTTTGTGCAAAGTCGGTAATGTACTCTCTTAGGTTCTGGAAGCTTTTCTCAGAAAAGTGTGCAGCACACAGAAATACATTGAGGTCATAATTTTTAGGAACAGTGTTAAAAATACATTTTAAAAATATCTCCCTTTGGAGTAGACTTTGAGCTTTGTAACCTTGCAGATCGTTTTTATGCTCAAATAGAGACATTACACAAACATTACACAGCGACATTACATAAAGTGAAAAACAATAATAAGACATCTTTAATTAATATATTTAAAAGTTTCTATTTTAAATTATAGTAAAGTGTAATTTATTCCTGTGATTAAAACCGTATTTTCAGCATCATTACTCCAGACTTCAGTGTCGTCACATGATCCTTCATAAATCATTTTAATATGATTTATGATTTATGATATGACTTTTTTGTGCTATTTTTTATGAATGGACCGTTCAAATGAGCATAATTTATTAAAACATTTTGTAACACTATAAAACTCTTTACTGCCAATTTTGATGTGTTTGTAACACAGTATAAAGTTCGGGGAAGAAAGACTCGAGAAACCGAAATTGTTTAGCAACTTTTAATATGAAAATAAACAAAAACAAAATAAAAGTAAAGGCGGCAGTTATCCGTGAGGGACTGCTGATATTACTCTTATTCTGTATTCGTTTACAAACATAAAACACAACATAAAAATCCAGGGCTGGTCCTCTCTCATCCTTCACTGGCGTCGCTCTTTACCGCTTCTGCTCTTCCGTGAGATACAAGGCCAGTGCGGTTCTCACGGCCCTCGGCCCTCGTCCTGCTCGCCACAGCATATTTTCTGAATCAGGGTATTATATGTATATATGTGTGTATATATGGATCAGAACTTAAGTGATAAGAAGATACACAATATATTAACTTCTAAAGATCCCATATGTCTGTTTTTTTAATATGTCTGCCTCAATGTTAAATGCCCGTTTTAAAGGGTCACTATATTCCATGGTTCTATATAAATGTATCATATTTTATGTAATATACAAATTAGTTTTTAATTTATTTTTAAATTCCATGTGTGATATAGTTCAGGTTTTCTAAAGCTTTTGCTAAATTTTATTCTTTTTCCCGTCACTATGTGAATTCGCAGTTTCACGGTCTTTTTTTGGAGATGCTTCTCACCTAATCCATATGTGAAAACACACAGGAAGACAGCTCACTGCTCGATCAATAACCATGTATTGTATATGTCTCTGCACTACTAACAAACTACTAACAAATCTATTTCAGAAAAATAGAAACCAAACGTTTGTGAACGTTTGTGAATGTTTGATCACTGATGTTCAGACTTATGGGAAAATAATCACCCCCTACTCAGTATTGCCAATAGCAGTGCTACAATAATATAGTCATGACTGGCTGCTTAGAATAATATCTTCTTATTTTACATGCATGTGTTTTTAGTGCTTTGGTTAGGTTTTGTTGTAAATAATCGTGCAAAGTCAGAATGAAACACTAGTCTTTTCTTGAGTGAAACGGCTTCTCAAAAAAGATCAAATGTAGGGCAGAACTTGATTTTGTCCAATGGGATGTGGTCATGATGGTTGTGGTTTGTTGGTGGATCTCATGTGAGTGACAGGTTGCCCCGACCTTGTCATCAGAGAAGAGAAGAGATGTTGCTGCAAGAGGGAGGGGGAAGTTATTATGATTCAAGTTTACAAGGCATATGAATTTAAAATAAAACGATGATCTCGGATTAAACATTCATAATAAACACTACAATATTATGTTAAAAAAAAAAAAATTCCATTTTGGTTTTATCGTAACTTCTGGTTAATTCTCACAATGTTGATGCAGAGAACACACAAGTTGAATTTGTTTTGTTGTGGATTATTTGAGAGAATTTAGTTGCTGTAGCAGCTCAATATGTTTTGCCGTACATTCCTCAAAATCGTAGATCATGCTGTCAGGATGGCAAAATTGATTTATTTTTTAAAATCTGTTTGAATGAACAGAATGTCTAATATTGGAATAATTAAATTTGTTACTTTGCATTTAAAATTAATGTTGCTATTTCTTTCCTGACAGTCAATTAATACAAATCCACTGAATCGTTTTGATTTATGATGATTGGTCTTTGACTGTTTCTATGGCTCATTTATCTGTTTATAATTACAACATAATTGAATCATGCTCTCTTGTATTCATTCCAGTTTAATCAGCTCATCTGTATTTGTACAGGAAATGTGTGATTAGACTGCTATTATGTTTTTTCCCCCATCTCTGTCACCAAATTAGATGCTTGCTAAATAGCAGATACAGTATATCAATAAAGGACAATTTAGAAGGAAGCAAGGAAAATGTGCAAATGAATGGATAAATGAGAAATAATCCCAAATTCATAAACATACTGAATTTTATATTTATGTAAAATATGAAGAAAAAAATATGAACTGTTGATGCATTCCAAGGTTGTAATCTTAGAAAAAAAGGTTCTGTATAGAACTTTAAACTAACTAGAACTTTTGGTTTTTCTGCTTCATTTTCTGCTTCCCATCATTAGATAATTATATTATTATATTATTATAATTAATTGACAATGGATTTAGCTTAATTTTGTTTTAATTTTCAATTTAATTTACATTTTATGAATCCAGCAGCTCGTAAGCACATCACTAAAGAACATTTGAACAACAAATTAAATATGAACCTAACATGCAATCATTTAAAGGGTTATTTCACCCAAAAATGAAAATTCTGCCATTAATTACTCACCCTCATATTGTTCCAAATCTTCGGAACACAAATGAAGATCTTGTTGATAACGCTGACAGTTTGACGCTTCAAAAGTTCAGGCGATCGTAAAAATTAATCCATATGAATTGAACAATTTAATCCAAATAAGAGACTTGATTGAATTATATGATGAACAAAGTGAATTTAGTATTTATTCACATATAAACATTGATCAACTCACACATCAGTTGTGGTAAATGGAAGCTCATGCAGTTCAGTTGATGTGATTACGCATCACATTTAAGCTTCAGCGAGAACCAATGAGATTCATTCTGCTAAAAAATGCATTAGATTGGAGCTTCAGGAAGAACCAATGAGGTTCATTCTTGTGCTACGCATCACATTTAAGCTTCAGCCAGAACCAATGAGGTTCATTCTGGTGTTACGCATCACGTTTGAGCTTCAGCGAGAACCAATGTTTTTTTTTTTCTTGCAAATCAAGCACGTTCGGTTGATCTTCTGTTTATGTTTGTCGATCATTCACAAAAATCCTAAATTAAATAGCTCTCAGATTTCATCAAAACTATTTTATTGTGCATTCCGAAGAAGTCTTACGGATTTGGAACGACGAGGGGAAGTAATTATTGCACAAGTATATTTACGGAAAACGTTGTCTTGAATGCATTTTAAGACGTTCATGACATTTCAAGAGATGTCAAAAGAACTCTGACCTTCAACTTTAATTTGCTGTGGTATCGTCACAGCCGGTGAAGTATTATACTTTGAAACTGTGTGCTCATATAAACTTTTATATTTGCATCAGTAATTGGCTGTTACCGGGTAAAACAATCTTATTAAAGATTTGAAATAGATCTTGATTAAAAAGATTTCTTTTCCTTGTTGAAAGATTACAAGTTTGACCTTCAGTTGAGTCCCATTTTTCTGACTGTGAAAGCTTTAAATAGATAGCCTTTGCAACACCAGTCAATGCGATCAATACAGCGGCACGAGGAGACAAGGAGGCTGCTGAAGATCAATGCTGAACAATGTGTTAAAGATACACACATGGCACAGTACACACAGATATTGTTTAACATTTAATGTTGCACTTGCTAATGTTTATTTCATGCAACTGTATATTGTGACAATGTTTATCTACAGCAAGGAATTTAACAGCATAACAATATTATAATGACTTGTAAATATACATTGTTGAGAAAAAATATTATGGCCAGACACAGTTGAAGCAAATATTGTTGATCATCTCCAAGCAAGGCAATATATTAATGTCTGAGTTAATTAGATGGCAAGCAAACAATCATGTTTGGGAGAAAACAGGAGAAATTGGCAGGAACAAAGAAAAAAGTGACATTTTAAACTTAAGAAATTCAATTTTGTGCTTTTTTGTGCCTTTTCATAAAACAACCTATAAAAGCAAGTGTGCAGACAAAACACTTCTTATATGCCTGTTGCTAAGCACCAATATGTTTTTTTTTTAAGTGTGTGTGAAATATGTGAAGCTAATTACAATGATTAAGCACAGCGATTGCAATGGCACAAAAGACCCAACACATAGCTGATTATTTGCATAAATTCATGCCAAGAAATCACCACAGACAATTTGTTTCAAATGGTTTCAGGCTTCTGAAGTTACAACAGATATTAAAGCAAAGAGGAAGCTACTTTTCAAGAGCCAGCTGGAACGTGTCCAATGCACATTAATGGTCAAATTCTAACTTTGCTACAGTTAGCTTAAATTGTTATATGTTAATAAAGGACGATGGGAATGAGATGAATTTGTCTCCTCCACTTCTTCTTCGCACCTGTCATGTTTCAGGTCATGGTGTCCTGACACAGAGACTCCCTCAACTATTCCGAGCTGTTCTGAGCTTCTGTACTTCAGGCATCAAGCCAAGCCTACAAATCTCATAAACACACTGACCCATTGTGGTTTCACTGCTGCACAGCCATTTACTATAGAGCAGTGAACTACACAGAGCACTGTCACTGCTGAGACAACGGTTATTAAAATCTTGCTCACATTGTTCTTTGACCTAGAGAGAGAGAGAGAGAGAGAATAGGAGAAATAGGACAATACCCTCTATTAATCCATATTGACTAAATATCTGAGTACAGTGAAAGAGTGTAGATGAAGAAGAAGAAGAAGAAGAATGAAGAGGTATAGACTGAGCAATCACACTCTGACTATAGAGATGGGCAGATTCAAACAGAAGAGAGATGCATCTGTCCATATTGAGAGCAACACCACTTGCTGTGAGAGAGAGAGAGAGAAAGAGAGTGCCAGAGGGCGAGAGAGCTGAGACACAATTTAGGTTCAGTAAGACAATTAGTAATTCTGTAAGACAATTACAGTTATAAGATTAGAACTATATATATATATATATACATATATATAAGGCTGTGTTGTTTCAATTCAAATCAAACCCAACTGTTACGTTACATGTTTTTATTACATTTTTACCCCAACAGTTATTCATCATAGCAAAGGAAACTGTTTCCCCAGAGAACAGAAACATTCTCTCAAAGTTATGAGCAAACATTTTTCCAGTGATGTTAATGGAACGTTCTATTCACAATCCAGATATCATGTTCTCAAAATATTAGCAAGATAACTTTTAAAGAAAAAGAAAAAGAAAAAAAATATATATACATATACACACACACACACACACACACACACATATATATATATATATATATATATATATATATATATATATATACATACAGAGAGAGAGAGAGAGAGAGAGAGAGAGAGAGAGAGAGCTTTTGTTTTATAGGTTTAAGGTAGGAGAACAACATGGCCTTGGTTGACCTACAAAAAAAATGAAGGTTTGTTTCGACCCAAATCAAACCAAATCGTATTTTTTTATGTTTAACCCACAGTTGGGTTCGTCTATATTTGAACAAAATTTGGGTTTGAAACGTTTTTTTTCTTTTTTTAGAGAGAGACACTCAACTCCACTGCCTGTTTTCATTACATTTATACAGGAACAAAGCCAAACGAACAGCCCTGAAGATCATATAACATCTTTACCTTGACTTTTGAAACATGCTATAAAGTTTTCGCCTAATTTATATTCCTCTCTCGTAAAGTGTCGGTCGCGCGCGCGGTGAGGGTTAACGGAGCGCGCGCTTCACTCAACTCCTCCTCCAGGAGCAGGGATTATTCCTGCGTCGCGTGACGCTCTAACGGGAGTCAGGGATCAAACGAGCGCGCGTCTAAAGTTGTGGACTTCACTAAGAGTGTTAAAACGGTAGGCGAGTTTAATTCTGCCCGCTGATTTGGCCTGTTTGACGAGAAGAAACCGTCTTTTAGAGAGTTTTAATATGTTGCGACTCGTTTTACCACGCGGGATGTCAATCATAACATCTGGAGAGCGCGCGCGCCGGACATCGCGGCAGGTGCAGGTGAGTCTCATGCGGTCAGATTGAGTTTTCTCCATGTTTAAGAGGAATTCACTTGCTCTTAATACAGTTGATTTAAAACGCACAATCAAAAATCTCTAAATTACTGTTTGAGTTACAGGAAAGCCTTTGTAACAAGTTACTGTGGTGGATGCGTAAATTCAAATTATATACTGTGGTTAGTGAAAGTTTCCGTTGCACAAGAGACTGAATTAATCAGACTGATGGTAACAATGATAACAAAAATTAGATGTGACCATAATCTGAAACTGTCATCCCTCTGTGACACGTGCCCGCTTGCACACACACACACACACACACACACACACACACACACACACACACACACACACACACACACACACACACACACACACACACACACACACACACACACACACACACACACACACACACACACACACACACACACACACACACACACACACATACATACATATACATGTATGTAATCTCTTGGTGATGTTCTTTATGTAATTGATATTCAAGCATTACTAAAAAAAATAATTTTCATTCTCAAAGTTCTGGAATAAAGAAGTCTATATGCTGGGCAATAGGAAGTTCTTTGGAATACTTGATTACAGATATTTCTCAATAATGCCTGTAGCTCATCATAGCAAAGGAAACTGTTTACCCAGAAAACAGGAACATTCAAGTTATGAGCAAATATTCTTAGTGATGTTAATGGAACATTCTATTCAGAATTCAGATCTCATGTTCTCAAAGCACAATAACTTTTTTCAAAAACAGTTTAGTTGGATGTTCGGCTAATATTTGTCAAATTGTACTACTTGTTGAGAGAAAATATAAAGTAATGGGCCCATAATTTCTTCATAATAAAATTGAACGTTTGCATAATAAAATAAATGTTTATCCTCTTTAAGTACAATTTCTGTGGCTATTTAAAGTACAGTTTATATTCTTGCATACTGCACCACTGATGATGAATCACGGCTCATCCTCGCTCTGTTCATAGCAATATACTGTAAAGATTTTATTTACACAAGTGTGTCTTCACTACAGTTTTTCACAGGGTTTTGTTTCAAAACTTTAGTTTTGCGCAGTCTGGTTTGTTTTCAGCAGTGTTGTTCAGCTCAGTCTGATTGTCAGTTATTTTCTGGAAGTTTTTCATGTTGTGGACATGAAATTATTTCAGCTCTCAGACTTTGACCTCAGTGCTTCCTGGTTTGAGACCGGAAGGTTTCAGGGGCCAGTACAAAGCCTATTTTTGCTCAGAATTGCCTTTTCTGTGGAAATAAATGGAATGAGCTCTCTCTCTCTCTCTCTCTCTCTCATCTGCACCCTCGATTAAGGAGCCTGGAATATGTTTCATTATCCATGTTGTGGATGAAGAAATGTTCTTTTTCTTCTTGAATACAGCACAGATTGTGTATCAGAATGTCTCAATCTCATATCGGCCTTCTCTCTCTCTCTCTCTCTCTCTCTCTCTCTCTCTCTCTCTCTCTCTCTCTCTCTCTCTCACACAGACACACACATACACATAAACACTCAGACTATTGTTGCTTTTGTAACACTAGCTCTTCCCAGCTGTCGACTGGCAATAATCTCTCGGTGTGTTTCACTCAAAGTTGAAGAGCAAAGCTGTGTGTGAATGTCAGTATGCATGTGTTTGTGTGTGAACAGGTGTCCATTCCAGTAAAGGGCCAGTCACACAGCCGATCGCGCATGAATTACTCACAAATCACGCATAGATTGGGTTTGTGCGTGCTTGTGCGTCGAGAAATTGACCAAAGTATTCCACGAACACCCGACGCATGAATCACTGCCGGAGCGCGTCCAAACACGCATGCTTCGCGAACGTTCCACGAACAAGCACTTTCAGAATCCACATTGTCAGTGGAATGAACGTGATATGCGCGCCGCGGTGCGCGGTTCATGAGTGATATGAAGGTGGGGCGTCAGTGGACGTGCGCGCTTTCGAACCAGTTCCGACGCATAAGCACTGACGGCCGACGCGTGTCCTGCGCATGTCACGCATACTCAACGCATAAACTACGCACGCCGACTCATAAATAACGCACACCGACGCACATTCGTGCGTCAGAAAATTTTTGAACCGTTCAAAACTCAAAATCACGCACAAACCACCTTCGACGCACATCCACTTACAATCACTGACGGTCCTCGTTCGTTCCACCGTCGAATTACGCATATGACGCACACGCCGCGCAGAAACGAAAATCTGTGCGTAATTCGTGCGTTCTTCATGCGTTTTCGCTGTGTGACTGGGCCTTAAGATTTTACTTGTTTGATTTGTCAATGTTATGCAGTTATACAGCGCCACAACATGTCTTTAAAATCCGAACACATTATTATCCATGAGTCTTCACAAACCAGCAGTGCCATTCAACATCTGTCCACGGCGCCCAGCTGTGACTCAGGACGCTGTTCAAAATGCTGCTGTCCAACAGAGCGCCATTTTCGTCATTTTATATTAAATATATATATATAAAAAAAAAATGTTATATATCAAAATTTATATATATGTAAATCGTCATTAATGTACATACTGACTTCACCCTGTGCTGCAAGATACATTTAGATTTACATTCATAGTTTAACTGCTTGAACAATTCTAAACATATAGGAAAAAATCTAATAAAAGTTACTGTGGCGAGGCCGAGGTACTTTAGAGCGTCACGAGTCGGTGGTGGGATTGATAATTGATAATGATAGGGTTTCACGGAGGAGCGGAGGCATAAAAGGAGGAGCGACGACAGTGAAGAACGAGAAAGGGCCAGGCCTGGATTTTACGCTGTGTTTTGTGTTTGTGTGGGTGGCAGTAATATAGTTTTATATGGTCTTTGTTTTCTTTTCAAATTAAAAGTTTGTTGAATGTTCGCCGGTTCCCTCCTCCTTCCATGCCAAACTACAAACTGTTACAGTTTCCCTTTCTGTTCTTTCATTTTGCCCTTTGATTACATTCAGTATTGTGTGTTTCTGCCTACTGGAGGCCCCAGGCAACTCTCAACTTCAGTAACGTCACATAATGACAACGAAAAACTCAATGAAGTTGCGAAATACCCTCAATTTAAAAAAAAAAAAACACTGATTCTGAAAATAGACAAAATACAGAAATAAGGGATGATTGGATTTTCAAGTGAGATTCTTAATTAATTCAGTCTCGCACTCCCTGAGGTAAATTGTATAATCATAACAACACAGTACAGACATTATTGAACAATATTGCTGACCATAAACTGAATAGAATGTGTGTGTCCGGTGTGTAAAACCTTGATCTTGATCTTGACGCAACGCTGCGCCAGTATTTCTGCAAAGGCATCATTTATGTCATTTGGAGTGCAGTTGGCTTATATATTAAAAAGTCTCTGACAGAAGGCTGCTTTCAGTTTCAAATTCTCACGTGCGCTTTGCTAAGAGCGATTTTGTGTGCGACTCCGTGTAAGTCTTTAAATACACCTGCATCTCAAAATGCTTTTATGATGCAAAATGAATGTAAACACCTTTGAGTTAAGTTTCATATTTAAAATCACCAAATTGAAATCTGACAACTGTCTTATTTTTGTTAATGCTTAAATAGCACTGTGTATTTTTCAGGTTAGACCGCAGGTTCATGTCAATGTGTCAATTTTTTTCATACATGAATTGATTTAGAATCAAACACTTAATCAAATTCTCTTGTAAACAAGGAGAATTGAAGGTAGCAATATTGTGTATAAATATGTATGCCATTGTTTTCTTGTTATTGTTTTGAAGAGAGTAAGAGGAAATCAGTCTCTAGTTGACAGGACCTCTTCACTATCATGCCAAAAGGTCAAAGGTCATGCAGCACCGCCATCAAGAGTGGAAAGTGTATGTCGGTAAGAGGTGTGCCGTCCATTAAGACAGAGTGTGACCTGGCTTATAAGTGACAGTAAAAACTGCACAGACCACATGGGTGTTTATCCACTGGATTACTGTACAGGTATAAATAGAAAATAAGTATGTATGATTACAATAGTTTCCACTCATGAAAAGCTGCACAGAATGCTGCATTTAAATACCTTACATGGAAAATGGTGCTAAATTAATCTTTTTAAATCATATGAGTTTTGGAGGTTGGTGTTTTGTGTGGTGGGCAGAGTTGTGCCCGTCCGCTGGCATTGGGAAGCTCACACACTGCTCACCTGAATAAAGGAGCTAGTGCATCGCTTGTCATTGCAGTACATCCCAGCGCTTGTGTCTTGCTGGGATGTATCCCAGGTCACCTTCTTGAAATTTCTGCACATGGCAGATTACACAACATTATAGAAAAACAGAAATAAAATCTTTGAGGAAGTGAAGGAATGAACCTTTGTATCTGGTAACCTATTGCCAGTATACAATATTGAAAAGATATATGTGACTTTGGAGAAACAAGCGCTATAAAACTGACAAGGGAACATGAACAAAAGCTTGAAGTTCTTATCTCAGTACTGCTCAAAAGTTTGGAAACATTACTTTTTCTAATGCTCAGCAAGCACTTTAAGTTTATCCTCGGGTGATTGCTCTGGAGTTGTTTGTTTTACACTTTCTGCATGGTTCGTACTCTTTGTCTCTTCCAGATTCTGGCACATGTCCCTTGTGTCTAAATGCTTTATCGCTCATCTTACATCAAAGACTTTCTAATTATAGATTGTCAGATTAGTAAAGATGAGTAGCCCTCGACACACAGCATGTTACAGCAGTTGCCCTCTTCAGGTTCACACTGTAAGTCACCAGTAATTCAGTCTGTGCCGGAGGGAAGGGGAATCCGCCAGCACTCATGTGAATGTGTTGAGATCTAGATTAGAGGCACATCTCTATGGGCGTTACAGTACATCAAGCAGAATGTGCTTTCTCTCCCAGTCTCTTCATCACATGGCCCCTCCAGCAATCAGAGGGAAATCTTCCTCAAACTCCTGCTGTGAGGCTCCACAGAGACACACGTGCTGCTTATGAAACAAAACTGTGCTCTGACGAATCGTTCATGATGTGGACGAATGCATTAATGGAGCTTAAATGTTTCAGGTACAACCCGTACCTGAAACATTTAAGCTCAATTTCATCCGAATGCATGATTACACTCTAATCATTACTAGAATGTTCTACTAAGAGAGAGATATAATAAAAATGAATAACGGACTGTCTGCTGTTCAGTGCACAACATTTGAGATATATACAGTTGTGTGAAAAAGTGTTTGCCCCTTCCTGATTTCTTATTATTTTGCATGTTTGTCACACTTATGTTTCAGATCATTAAACTAATTTAAATATTAGTCAAAGATGACAAGTAAAACACAAAATGCAGTTTTTACATGAAGGTTGTTATTATGAATGGAAAACAAAATCCAAACCTAGATGAACCTGTGTGAAAAAGTGTTTGCCCCCTAAACGCAATAACTGGTTGGCCCCTTAGCAGCAAAAACTGAAATCAAGCGCTTGACATGAGTCTTTTACAGCTGTGGAGGAATTTTGGCCAACCTATTTGTTTGGCCAACCTTTGCAGAATTGTTGTAATTCAGGCAAATTTTAGTTTTTTTCTAGCATAAACTACCTTTTTATATTCACGCCACAGCATCTCAATAGGATTCAGGTCAGGACTTTTTTTTTTCTTCAGCCTTTTTTACATGTTGACTTGCTGGTGTGTTTTGGATCATTGTTCTTCTGCAGAACCCAAGTTCGCTTCAGCTTGAGGTTACGAACAGATGGCTGGACATTCTCCTTCAGGACTTTTTAGTATTCAGCAGAATTCATGGTTCCATTTATCACAGCAGGTTCTCAAGGTCCTGAAGCAGCAAAACAGGCCCAGACCATCACACTACCACCACTCGTCAGTCACCAGTATTTTCCCAAAAGTCGTAGAGATCATCAAGATGTTTTCTGGCAAAAATAAGACAAGTCTTAATGTTCTTTTTACTTTTTGTTTGGTTTTCGTCTTGAAACTCTGCCATGCAGACCATTATTGCCCAGTCTCATTCTTATGGTGGAGTCTTGAACACTGACCTTAACTGAGACCTGCAGTTGGTTGTTGTTGTGGGTGATTTTGGTCAGCCGGCCACTCTTGGGAAGGTTCACCTCTGTTTCCTCTCTTCACCATTTGTGGATGCCAAAGCTTTAGAAATGGCTTTATAAACATTTCCAGACTAATAGATCTCAATTACTTTCTTTCTCATTGTTCCTGAATTTCTTTGGATCTCTGCATGACGTCTAGCTTTCGAAGATCTTTTGGTCCACTTCACTTTGTCAGGTCCTATTTAAGTGAGTTCTTGATTGAGAGCAGTTGTGGAAGTAATCAGGCCTGGGTGTGGCAAGAGAAATTGAATTGAAACCACAGTTATGTTTTAAAACTTTTTCACACATGTTCATGTAGGTTTGGATTTTGTTTTCCCTTAATAATAACAACTTTCATTTCAAAACTGCATTTTGTGTTTACTTGTGTTATCTTTGACTATTTTTTTGGTTATCTGAAATATTTAATCGTAACAAACATTTGAAAAACCACATTTGCAAAGCATTTAACTTTGGTAGTGCAACATTTCTGATTAAAAAACAAAAGGAGCGTTCTGCTCCTGAATGCTTAATATAATGTGGGGCAGAACTTTATCCATCAGGTTAGCTATTTTATCACTGGTGAATTATTATTTGTCCTCATTCATTTGACCTTGGTTATGCAAAGCTGTTCCAAGTTATTACATTTTGATGAAGGATGACTATAATGTGATTTGCTGTCTTCATATTGTGATGAACCGCACTCTTGATATAGCCCAGATCCCAGCAGGAAGATGGTAAATGATTTATTTACATTTTATAGCTTGTCAGCCTTTAATGCAAAGGATGTCATTTTCACTGGGCTGAACTGACAGGATATGATGTTGCAATAAAATAATTTCAGTCGGTCCCTTTACAAGTCATTCATCTATTACTTTTTAAACATTCACTAGTGTGCTCACTGACACACAGTTTATATAGAATACTGTTGAAAAGTTTTGTGTCTGATAAATTTTTATGCTTTAATTTTTAATTTTCTCATGCTCACCAAAGCTGTAATTTATTATCAAAAGTACTGAAAAAAAAACTACTTTGTATTGTTACAAAAAAAGTAATAAAAAAAAGTGTTCCACTCCTGCTCGTCATGTCCACTTCAATACAAATCATATCCCATTGAAATGGTTTTATGTTTCCATATGGGGTGCACTTATAATGTTTATAATGTGCACTTATAATTTTTCATCAAAAAAATAAATGATTTCAGATTTTAGGAATAATAGGCATTTTCCTACCCTAGATTTTAACCTCTGATTTGAAGGGGCGTGTCTATGTGAGACTGTAAACGCCCACTGCTGTGATTGGCTGACATCTCTGCATAAAAAATAGCAATTTATTACATGTGGAACTCTGGAGAAAACCTTTAGCATGTTTTACTATTACAGCTCGTAAGGTTAACTAATCATGAAAAGTGATTAAATCATTATATTTAGATCAATCGCATTATATTTAGATCGTCACATTGTTCACATCATCATGAAAGGTTGATCGTTACTCACTGGTTTGATTTACTAACACATAGACAAAGAACATCTGACTGTACATGAATCATCACATATGAGAAATCACATGGTTACATGCATGTTGTGGCCTTACTGTCGAGTCCATATGGTAAAAGTCTGTTTGCCTAACTCTGAATTATTTTGAGACAACTGTTATAAACAGTTTCTGATTGCATTAGCATTTCTACTTTGTTTACCTGCACAGATACTCATTTTGCTTGTACGTATCAAAAATATTTGTCTTTCAGGGAAAAGGAAGGGGTACATTTATTCCGTTTTGTCAAATAGTTGACAGTTGAATGTTTTATAATGCTCATAAAGACATGAATCAGTGCATCAGTGTTATTTTACTATAATTGAGATACTGTTTATTAGTATTTTTCCAGTATATTTTTTTCCGGAAATTGCACCGCACCTCTATATTGTATGAATAATAATTACACGTGTCATTCTGTTAACGAGAGAGAGGAAGAGAAGCGAGGTTATGTAGCAGCGATAGCCTTGAGTGTCTGTCTTGACACAATGACACAGCCTCTCATCTCAAAGAAACCCAATCCTGTCACTATCTGACACCATCACAGTTCGCTTGCAACCTGACAGCAGCTTCCTGCTGTTCCACAGAGGAGACATGTGGAACGGTATTGCTAAACATTATACGTTTTCTCATCCAATTTGCATATTAATCTAGTTAAAACAATCAGATGCTGGTTCTGATTTAGCGTATGCCATTCGGTGTTGTGTGCCGTAGGCTTGAGCAGCTCAATGCAAGTGATTGTTTAAATATTGGATGTCAACTGGATTGTATTTGAGTTTCTCAGTACTGGGTCAGCGGTCAGGCAGTTTGGCCTGCGGGCTCTTTAAACAGCTCTCATTGGACTGTTTACACTAGTCAGGTTTTTGTTTGCACTATCTGGTCCTTTATCACTTTTGTTTTTCTTCTCGTTCAGCTGAACACCACCCTGTAGTATAGTAGTATGATTTATAGATAAACCACAGTGTCATGCTTCAAATCTGGTTGCTTGAACTGTATTTTTTATCTTGAGGTCATTCCCAAACATACTTTTTCAAAGCACAATGAAAACTGTCATCATTTACTCAACCTCAAGTCGTTCCAAATCTGAATGAACAATCATTTCAACCAAATTGCATTCTTTTCAAGAAAATAATGAAACTGATAAACAGTGGAAAATCAAAGTACACAAGATCCAAGTTCAGTGTCGGCACATTCAGTTGAGTATGTATGCATGTGCGCACTCACAATTATTGTGCTTCATTTTTTTATTTGCTGCTTTATCTCTTGTGTTTGGAGCTGCATCTTGTCTTTGTGGCTGTGTTTGTGTTTGTCTATCTATGCATTTTTAACAATATATTTGTGTTAAACACCTGTACACAGTCACCGGTGTCCTAGTTACCTGGCATCCTGTCACCTTACTCTAATCTTTAGGCTGTGATCGCTGTACACGCCGGAAGATAGAGATGAAGAGCATTGTGGGAACAGCAAGCCAACCCTCAATTCCTGCTCAAGAGATTACCAACCATTTTCAGGTGTGAAGTGTACAACTCAGGAGAGTTCCCAGTGTTTTTACACAACTGTTCAAGGCAATTGAGATCTTTTCTACAGTCTGAGTGTTTATGCTTGTGTGCGTGAGGCTGCCTCGGACCAGCGGGGAGTCCTGGAGTACTGTTACATCTGATAGCCGCCCCTTATGCATGTTTTATCGGCTGGGAGGAGAACAGAGCCTTCCTTTGTCATCTAATACGATCAATCCACCAGCTATAGGCCGCAAACACTCTTTAGTTCATCCACCCAAACACCATCAGGTGCCCTTTGTCAGTATATTGTGTAGCTAAAACAAGAAGGAAAGAGATTCTCAAGCGATCATCAAGACAGGATTCTGTGAGGGATTACAGCACAGGAACGGACGTTCGGTACATTCCATGCTCTGCCATTGGAGGAATCTTTACAAACGATCAGGATCAACTTCACACCTCTGTTTCCCCTTTGAATCTTTAACTCAGACGGTTTGGCAGTTAGCCTCTCCCTGGGACCAGGTTAGTGTCAGTCTCAGTTTAGCATCTTAACGGTGATCACAGCGGCAGGGGTGGTGAGTTTGGAGCATGACGGACACCCTTCGACCGCCATCCCTCCAGGTGCACGTCCCCCGGGACGATCCCAGCCATGGAGAAGAGGTGGGCGGTAGCGGAGGAGGTCATGACAGCCTCGTCTGGTCCAGCTCTTCCACCCCCACCCTGCGGCGCCGGCGTTTTAAGATGAGACGAATGAAAAAGCTGCCTAGCGAGCGGGAGCGACTTGAGAACGAGTTACTGCGGCACACCGTATCACGCTCTGCTTCCAAAGAGTACCTTCAGCTGCCTTCCATCGAAATCACACCATCCAGCGATGAGGACGCGGCCTGGTCCAACAGCTCCACCCCGAGCGCCTCGCCGCGACGCAAACGCTTCCTGCTTCGCAAGTGGCTCAAGGTGCGAGAGAGGAAGGAGCAAGGCAGTGAGAGCAGGTTGGTGTTTTAGATATGTCTAGTTGGTGTCTAGAGATATGAACAGTCACACTTTTGTTTAGAGTCCACTTCTCACTATTAACTAGTTGTTTATTATCATGACTATTACTAGGAAATTGACAGTTTATTAGTTCTTATAAAGCACATATTAATGCCTTATTGTGCATTATCATATTCTACATCCCTCAATCTAGCCCAATACCTAAACTTACTTAAGACCACCTTACTAACTATTAATAAGAATTTCAAAATTCATGATTGGTTAATTGTAAGTATTGGACCCTAATCCAAAGTGTGACCATGTAAACATGTGTCTCTCCATTTATGATTTAGAGCAGCAGTTACTCTTATTTTAGGATTGTGTGCCCAAATATTAGTTTTTCTCAAATTATATTTACATAAATGTTTTTTTTTATTGAAAATGAATGAAAAACATTTATTTTCGCAAAGATAAAGACATTCATACAAAGTAAAACGATTATTTATTATAAATACCACCATACATAATCAATTTTTTTTTAAACACAAGAAAAATAAAATGTACTTACTGTAGTTACTTACTATCAATATCAATATAATATTTGTTTAACTTAATGTCACCATAAACAAGCTATTCTATTTTTCATTTTCATTTAAAATATGAGAAAACATTCTGATTTATAATTCTCTTTGAAAGATCTTTGTGTTTCTTGTGATGTCTTATATGCATCACCTTTTCTGTTATGAACTAAAATAAACCTGCAATGTCTAGTATGAAGTGAAAATAATATTTAAACAAAAATATTAAAACATTTTCTATGTTGAATATTATTTCCTTTATATCAAAATGAACAAAACTGTTTTAGATCATGAGTTTATTCTGTAGGAGTTGGCTTAGCTCTATGCTGGGTATTAATTACACATGTAGTTGTTATGATGACTGGATTTTAAAACTTATGATTTTACTTCACTTTTATTTCAGATTTTGTTTACATGATTCATCTGTTTGTATATGTGATTTTTGGTTTTATGGTTTAGGCTTGAATCTTGTCAATGGTTCAAGTTGTTCCAAGCTTGTATGAGTTTCTTTCTTCTGTTGAACACAAAAGAAGATAGTTTGAAGTATGCTGGTAAGCAGACGGACGACATTTGCCATTGACCTCCATAGTAGAAAGACAAAATACTAGGACACTCAAACGTTTGCTTACCAACACTCTTCAAAACATCTTCTTTTGTGTTCAACTGAAGGAAGAAACTCAGACAGGTTTAGAACAACTGAGGGTGAGTAAATGATGACAAAACTTCACTTTTGGATGAACTATCCCTTTAAGTTGCTGCAGAGAGAACTTGCTGAATGCAATAAAGCTTCTAGATCACCTTGTTGTGGTTTATTTGTGATAATAACAAGCTCACATTAGATTATCACTCTTATTACATGGCTGCTTACTAAACAATGCTGCCTGCCTGAATTAGAAAGCAATGTCAGCGGGTCTAGTATTGAGGCTCATGAGAAGCATTCAGACAGGATTGAGTACCAGGTGCAGGGAACCTTTAACAGTCTTTGATAGTGTGCACTGACAATAACAGCTGGGAAACAGAGGACTTGGAGACCCAGAAGGCTTGAAACCATGCAAACTCATTCGGCTGTGATATTAAAAAATATATTTGTTTACCACTGATGATTTGCATAATATCACATCAGGTTCAAACCACAGCTATATATTTTATGTTGTTTTAGGCAGAAAGTATGTCCCTGAGCAACGCACTTCTATCCCGAGTTCTCCGGCACTCAGTGCTGCTTGCTTTGAACAAAATAGGGCTGCTAAACGGAAACTAATAAATGTTTCTTTAGAGAAGAGTCCATAATGTCATTTAGTGGTTCGAATTGAATTTTGTGTCTCGTTTAAAACAATGAGAGGAAAATAAATTGAATTACAAAGGCTTTGTCGCCTGTGTGAAGGAGATGTCCCTTTATAGCTAACGTGAAATCAAACCAGGTTTTCTTGAGTGTAAGAGAAAATGTGATAGAAGGTGTGGTGTAGGGAGGATAAATGTGTTACAGATGGCTGATTTTGATAGCTTTGCTGATTATAATAGGAGCAATTTGGTTTTGGTGTCATGCGTTCAGTGTCTACTGCCTACGGTGCAATTAATCTGGAATTCAACTGATGTGTGTTCAATCAAAATCACAGATGTGCAACTCTACATACAGTATATTGATTCATTTACAATGCCTTTAGTTATTATGCAGGATTTCGGGTAGTCTTTATTGTTTTTATTCCACATCAGTCATATTGATCAGGTTGTTCATTATAACAGATTGTACAAAGTTCAAGTCAAGAGCTCTAGACAAACACTCACAGTTTCATATTAACCAGATGATGTAAGATCAGGTCATATTAATATTGTGGACCTTTAGACCGTAAAGCCAGGAGAAAACTACATCAATAAAAGCATTATTCTTTTTCCAATGGAATGTTTTTTTTTATTTCATTTAGAAATGTAATTAACTGTAATAAACTGGCTGCTCCTGCTATATATAAAGGGTTCATTGTATGAAGGATAGAGTATAGAGAGATGACTGAAACGTTCAGTTTTTGTTATGTCCCATTGTGAATATAACCGTTATTGTAACAATCATGTCATGCTCCTCCTGTGTGTCCCTCCTGTGTTCCCGTAGCCACCCATATAATTTATACCACCTGTTTATTATTATCCGCCCTATTTATACCATCATGTTTCCCATTGTCTTTGCCTATCGTTGATGTTGCTAAATGTGAGATTATGTGTGTGGATGTCTTCTCTGTGTTCCCGAGTTTTGCACCATCGTGTGCCTTTGGTTTCTTCGATTAAAGTATTTTCTGTTCATCTCCGAGTTTGCTCCGAGTTTCTCCGCATCGCACGCTTCCCTGCCATTGTGTAACAGAACGATAGGCCAGGCTAAGTCGCCTACAAAGACTTCTCGCGGCAAGGATGGATTGCCTCTATTCCCGGTCCGGACAGCAGAAGCCGGCCGCAACATCATGGCTCCCGAGCGCCGCGGCAACGCCATGGCCATGGATCCCGAGCGCCGCGGCAACGCCATGGGTCCCGAGCGCCGCGGCAACGCCATGGATCCCGAGCGCCGCGGCAACGCCATGGGTCCCGAGCGCCGCGGCAACGCCATGGGTCCCGAGCGCCGCGGCAACGCCATGGATCCCGAGCGCCGCGGCAACGCCATGGATCCCGAGCGCCGCGGCAACGCCATGGATCCCGAGCGCCGCGGCAACGCCATGGATCCCGAGCGCCGCGGCAACGCCATGGATCCCGAGCGCCGCGGCAACGCCATGGATCCCGAGCGCCGCGGCAACGCCATGGATCCCGAGCGCCGCGCAATCAACATGGCTCCCGAGCGCCGCGGCCGCTGAACTGTGTCCCCAGGCCGCTGAACTGTGTCCCCAGGCCGCTGAACTGTGTCCCCAGGCCGCTGAACTGTGTCCCCAGGCCGCTGAACTGTGTCCCCAGGCCGCTGAACTGTGTCCCCAGGCCGCTGAACTGTGTCCCCAGGCCGCTGAACTGTGTCCCCAGGCCGCTGAACTGTGTCCCCAGGCCGCTGAACTGTGTCCCCAGGCCGCTGAACTGTGTCCCCAGGCCGCTGAACTGTGTCCCCAGGCCGCTGAACTGTGTCCCCAGGCCGCTGAACTGTGTCCCCAGGCCGCTGAACTGTGTCCCCAGGCCGCTGAACTGTGTCCCCAGGCCGCTGAACTGTGTCCCCAGGCCGCTGAACTGTGTCCCCAGGCCGCTGAACTGTGTCCAGAATCCCCACCCACCCAGCCTCCCTCTCCCACCACCTCTACCCAGTCTGCACTCTGCCCCGTCTCCACCTGTGTTCCGCACTCCTACTCTAGCTCCCCTCAACACCTGGGAGCCGCCATGAATCGGCGGCACACCGGCATCGCGGGGCATTGAGGTTCCACCTCCGACCTCGGTGCCCCTCATTCCACCTCGGCCCGTCGGCGCATCGGCCTCACCTTCACTCCTCACTCCCTCAGTCCCACCGACATCCCTCTGCCTTTCCTCTCCTGCGGGCTCCCTCGTCCCTCCGTCCTCACCTTGGTCGGTCGTCGCCTGGCCTCCACCTGCGGCTCCGGCTGGCTCCTCCTTCCCCCCGGTTCCTCCTACGTCCTCTGTCCCTCCGCCTCCGAGTCAGTCCTCGGGCCTGCCGCTGGTCCTTCGGAGGCTTGTCGTTCCAGCTCCTCCTCGGCCTCTGGAGCCAGCGGCATCACTCAGGTTCCTCGGCCCGTCGGCTCCACCTTGGACTGACTCGGGTGCCTGGCCCCTGATCCCGCCTGCACCTCCCTGGACACCTCCCTCTGCCTGGCCGCTGATCCCGCCTGCACCTCCCTGGACTTTATGATGTTTTGGACTTTTGTGTACTGTTTCCTTGTCCTGTCCTCCCCCGGTCCCCCTCCCTCCGCTGATGGCCAGTTTAGGCGCGAGGTCGCGCCTTCCGGGAGGGGGAGCTACTGTAACAATCATGTCATGCTCCTCCTGTGTGTCCCTCCTGTGTTCCCGTAGCCACCCATATAATTTATACCACCTGTTTATTATTATCCGCCCTATTTATACCATCATGTTTCCCATTGTCTTTGCCAATCGTTGATGTTGCTAAATGTGAGATTATGTGTGTGGATGTCTTCTCTGTGTTCCCGAGTTTTGCACCATTGTGTGCCTTTGGTTTCTTCGATTAAAGTATTTTCTGTTCATCTCCGAGATTCTCCGCATCGCACGCTTCCCTGCCATTGTGTAACAGTTATATAATTTGATGATTCAGTCTTTAGTTTTCAAGTAGTTATTTAACAGAATCACATCTTTGCTATGGTAGTGCTTTTGATGATGATATAAGTATCATCAATGTTTTATTCAATTTTAGTGATAGACGTGATTTGATAAGGACTGAATGGCAGATGCACAGCTGTATAGTTATATAATACATGTTCTTTTTTAATCTCTTCTCTCAATTATCAGTGAAGCAAAATGAAACATAAGAATCATATAGGAGGTTTTAAGACAGCGCTGGTCTAAAATGTTTCCCTTAAATGCTCAGCAGGCCTCTTCACTTTAAAGTGCCTGTCAAATGCACAAGGGTAATGCAAATACTCTGGGTCACATTTCGTCATTACTGATGATGATTCACTGCATAGCAAAACATTTTGCCCTTGAAATGATCTGAGAAATTCACTCTTCCAACAAAGTGTTTCATAAATTACAGGTCGAATAACAGGTCTGTCTTGTTTATGTTAGCTGTTCCTCTCTCCATATGGTGGGCTGCTGCTGCTGCTGCTGTTGTTGTTGTTGTTTTTTGCAAATATGGTATTACTCATAATTCTTATGATCAGCATTAGAGTTTAATTTGTATGTGTTCTTTACACACAGCATGTTCATTTGTGTATTGCGTGCGTCATTTCTCTCACCTTGTTTTACGGTGAAGCTGTGTCCCTTTCAGCGCTGTTTTTGTTGCCTTTCATCTTCCAGCTTGCATTTCCACAGCGTTCTTACATATTTATTAATGAATATGTAAGATCGCTGTTTAAATAATTTAAATAATTTTTATTTAAAAATTAATTTATTAACTCATTTTAAAATCTCTCTGGTCTACTGTTATTTGTTATGACATCCGTTTCAACAATTAAAGTGGTCACGATGACCTTTATTAACTCTACAGTAAGTAAATCCACTTCACAAGCTAATTACTCTAGGACAGTGATGCCATAGAAATAAACAGAAGTTGAAAGACAATATTATAGAGATGGCTGCAAACTTGTTTCTCTAGTGCATAAGGTATATAGGTCTGCATATATTATGCACAGTCAGCTAAGTTTGATGCATTGCTCTGTCAATGACAGATTTTATTGCAACCATCCTGAAACTATCTACAAATTCTCTCTGGATTTTTAGTCATAGCAATGAAAGGAGACCTATGATATCCTTTTTAAAGTCTTGATTTTGTTTTTGGGCTCTACTGGAATAGGCTTTCATGCTTGAATGTTCAAAAAGCATATTGTTTTTCAAATATTTTCCACATTGTTGCAGTTAATATCTTCCAGTCTGTCAGTAACGCTCAGTTTAGTTCCTGTCTCTATGAAGCCCTTCCTTCTGTAAAGCCCATTGAGCTCTGATTGGTTGGCTTGATCAGTGTGTTGTGATTGATCAACCATTTTGAGCGTTTAGGAAATGTCCTGCCTCTAACCATAACTGCCAGTTTCAACACCTTATTAACGCAACTCATATATGCCCCGCCCCCTTTTTTGCATATGGCTCGTGCGGGAATTATTTCAATGAGGAATATTGTGACGTGTTTTTTTCCCCTGAAGAAAGTCTACAATTGAGGTGTTTTCAGGGATTGTCACAATAGCACAATAGTAGAATTGACTATTGAGTTAGAAAAAGTGAACATGACTGAAGAGAGAGAGCCATCTCTGGGAGCTCTTCCCGCATGCATTAAGGTAAGAATATCTTATAGTAACATGAGAACCTTAATTGCTTGGGATTGTTAATTAGCCTGACATGGCTGTCTTGTTTTGACTAAATGTTTGTAGCATTAATTCCACCGAATCTAACTTTAGCTAGTGCCATTTTTATTCCAAATACAACTTGTACGACACTACTGGCATTACCATTTTGTCAAAAGATACAACTGAAGTTGAGCTCTACTGTACTATACTATCATAACCAATACATAATTAAACAGTTTGCTTCTACACACACAAGGTATCCTTTGCAATTTCATACTGGGTCAGGGTTTGCCAAATGTGGTTAAAAATAAACTGTGGCGGGCAACAATGTCAAATCACTAGCCATTTTGGCGGGTTATGTTTCACAAATTGTGTTCGCTTAATTTGCTGGAGAAATGTATGTAATCTTAGCACACTTTGTACAATTTGTAACGGAAGGGACTCACAGACAGGGATCCAACAGCATGTCTTAAATAAGAATGGTCGTACAGGCCAGGTCAGGACAGGTAGAGAACATTCAAGTGTAGTGGTACGGCCGGGGAAGTCAGGACAGGCAGATAATCACGCGGGATAATCCAGGCAAAGGTCGGGGCAGGCAGACAGAATCAATAATGGGTAACAGCAGAATCGGTAACAGGAAAACAAGACAGGAATATAAACACTCAAAATGATCACCACAGCAAATCAAGACTTTGCGATGACGGTGCATGTGTGTGAGTCTCTTATAGTCTCTTATAGGTGATGGTTCGCAGCCCAATGAACGGCATCATGGGAAATGTAGTGTGTGTGTGTCAGTAAACGTGTGAGATCTCTGGTTTGATTGCTTTGAAGGGAATAACACAGACCCAAGAAACATAAAAATGTGGGGTAATTAAACCCAGTGTAAAGAAAAAACAAACCGGCAACTTCTTTTTTAGAAGACCTTGGCCTATCCTGTCTATTTGTACTTTTTATGAGACCACAAGTTTGTTTTGTTCAAGGTGGGTTTTAATTTAATTTATTTGTGTTTCTTTGTCCACCAAAAATGCATTTTAGTAGGATGCCTGTCCGTTTTGAAAAAGATTTTCTAAAACTAAGAAAATGTTTGCGAGGCTCTAGTACAGAACTAAAAGAAGAATTGAATACAGAAGAAACACACACTCTCACTCGTTGTCTGGTGTTGTGTACATTGTTTTGATGTATTTTGCGGATTCAATTAAATTTTGGACCTAGCTTTACACTCTCTTGACTGTTCATTGTTTTTTTAAGTGTTTTGAATGAGTCTTCCGAAGAGACATGAAGGCTTTATATAAATGAAAAAAATTTAATTTAGACTTTTATTACTTTTTTAACATTGATCAATTACCATTACCATACTATTTAAAGTGTTTCTGTTTGCCTTTGAATAAAGCAAGTCGGTCCTCCTTTTAAGCCTCCGCTCCTCCGTGAGACGAGAGACCGATGGCTCGCAGGTGTCGCTCATTCTCAATCACGCCACCGGCTCTCGTGACGCTCTCACAGTCCCTCGACCCCGCCCTGCTCGCCACATACCCCCAACGCCCTTCGCAGGCCGGGGGGTACTCCCGAGACTGCGCTCTACTCCCCCCCCCCTTGGGGGGCCCGATCACGGCGGCCGCGGTACCTGGAGGTAAGGACAGACGAGGCGAGGGAAAAGGAAACGGAGACAAGAGGAGCGACAGCGACGAGAGAGGGGAGAGAGGAGAGAGGAGAGAGGAAAAAAAAAAAATCTTGGTCCGGTTCCCCGACACGCTGACTCTCGGTCCTCGACTGACTGAGAGACTTCCTCGCGGCGCCATGCGGTGGCACCGGACGCTGATCGCTGGACGGCTTGGCGCTCCTCCGCCTCCTGGCGGCCGGCGACGACTCCTCTCGAGGGCAGCCGGCAGCGAGTCCCCCGTTTCCTGCTCCTCCCCAGCATGGCGGACGGCAGCAGGCTTTCGGCGTGCTGGCAAACGGGGCGACTCCTCCGCTCCCTCGCAGACGGCAGCCTTCCACCTCGTCCCAGGAGCGCGGTCTCTAGCTCGCCGTCCTAGTCGATCATCTCTCGCTCCAGCACCACCGCCTCGGGCAGACACTCGCGGTTTTCACCCTCTAGCGCTGCCCGACCTCCGCAGCACCGCGAGTCCTCCCAGCAGCGAGGGCTCTCCGACAGCGTGTCCCTCCAACCTCCCGGGTTTCGGCACCAGTGTAACAATGTTGAAAGTTCAGGGAGGAAGGAGGCGGGAACCGGCAGACGTTTAAACACTTTAATGAGGAAAATAAAACATAAATACAAAACGAAAGTAATGGCGGCGGCCCCTCGCGGTCAACCGCCGCCCACACAAAACATAACATTAAATCCAGGCCTGGTCCTCTCTCGTCTTCACTGTTGTCGCTCCTCCTTTTAAGCCTCCGCTCCTCCGTGAGACGAGAGACCGATGGCTCGCAGGTGTCGCTCATTCTCAATCACGCCACCGGCTCTCGTGACGCTCTCACGGTCCCTCGACCCCGCCCTGCTCGCCACAGTTGAGTATTCGTGAAGATGGACATTTTGACATTTTTGTGTGCATTTTACCGTTTGAACTGCAGAAAGCAGTGAAAACGAACTAAATTTGGTACCCTCAAACTGTTTGCAGGGAGGCCTGTGAGAATGAGTAAAATTCAGGCCCTGTAATACCAACAATTTTTAACCGGAGCAAGTGAGAGGAGTCGGGTCACCTCGCTGTCGGACAGAAGCCAGAATGAGAAAGAACAGCAGAGATTCCCTCCTGTAACCTTAAATAGAGCAGTATTTGAGATGACAGCCATTGGTGTCCAAAACCATAGTGGAGAAGCAAGTCCGTTCATTCAATTCCATTATATACTGCAATAACAACTATTCAACACTCAACGGCCAGAGAATACCCATAATGCACTGTGAGAGTCGCCCTGCGAATGATTAAACTTGATCACAAGTTCAATGTGGCTAAGCCATGATATAAAGGATTACATTTCTTTTAAATATGATATTTAAATTAAATATTGATTATTAAATAGTTTAGGAAGAATTACCCATGCTAGTTTCCATGCCAGAATTCAAGATTAATATTTTCATTACTACTGGAGCTGCCAGTTTGCTAAGATTCAAATGATTATGACAGCAGGATTGACATGAACTATTTTGCTCACCAGTCACTGTGGCTAGTGGTTTCCAAAGTTACTTGCCACTCAGTATTTTTCAACAGTTTGACATGGGTAAAAACTGCCACATAGATATTTTTAATTTAATCTCATAATTTGGCAGCAGAGATATTAGGCTGCTGTCACTTTAAGACCTGACGCACAGATCCATTACACTATTACACATGCATTTTCTTTCTTCACTGTTCATTTAAAACAACTGTTTTTGTGTATTTGACTGTTTAAACGCAGTTAGCAGCGAAAAAGATTTCAGTTTAGTGCTGAGAAAGTGCTGCTGGTTTTGTGTGTTGGAGATGTTTCAGATTTCAGTATTGATATGTCGATTAAATCGGAAAAAAAAATCAAGATTTTTGACATTGCTAGTGTTTACTGATAAAGAGAATAAATCCCTCTGAATTCACCTTGTGCTTTTTAAATTTTCAGACCTTTTTCATTCTCAAAGAAATTTGGAAATGTTAAAAGCGATTCCCAAAATATCTACGGAAAATCAGGAGAGTCATGTTAAGATTCTTTCACTTTTCAAAACAGAATGTGCTGATTTTGTTATGGAGCTTAATGTTGAACACGGAAGCCAGATTAATGGTTAAGCAACCATGTTTACTGTCACTTTCCTCTGTGAAGTTTCATCAGTACTTCATGAGTACAACCTCAGAAGTTGTTGTGATCCCAAACAAGAGTGCTATTATTATCCGTCGAGCTGAAAGGTGGGAACGTTTTTGAAGTGTCCTGAGGTTTTGTTTGCCAGTGACTGAGGCTTGATGTTTAGTAGTTGGTAGTTCAGATCATTTTGCTCATGCCTTTTAAATGAAGGTTCTGCAACACATTTATTATTTGCAGTCTCTGATAGAGAATCCATGGTTGATTTAGTTTCCAGCCAGTATTGGTACAGTAGTAAAGCTATTCTTTCTCTTATCTCCCTTACTTTCCTCAGTCTATGTAGATATTCTATCATATCTGAGAGTCTCGGTTCAGGAAGGTCTCTTATCTGGGCTTCTGTGTGCCATGTCTCGTCTCGTAGGGTTTCTCGTGTTGCTGAGATGTATCCAGACCTTTCACAGCCTGCCTTACTCTGATAAGAGCTTCTGCTGCTATTTTAAAACATGGGGAACGTGTAAGTGTGCACCTTCAAGCTGGGAGATTCTGTCAATGTTGTTAATAATTCAGATTTTAGAGTTATTTTCTTCTCAGCTGAAGAAAAAGGTATAGATATAAAACTGTTCTCATAAACCGTAAACTTGTCTACTTGTCCATCAGCCATTTGATTGGATGGTCTGGATGAGTATATATGAACTTATGTTTGGGATCTGTAAGACTTTTTTAAAATGTTTTGAAAGAAAACTCACCAAGTACAGTAAAATCAATAATGTTGTGAACATGTACATGATCTGCTGATTCACTGCTCCAGAAATATTATTATCAATGTTGAAAACATTTGCGCTGCTTCATACTTTTTCAGGTTTCTAGAGAGGAAAAAAAAAACTTAATTGATATGAAAATCGTTTATAACATTAGAAATGTCTTTCTGATCACTTTTGATCAATGAAATGCATCCTTGCTGAATAAAAGCATTATTGAATCCAAAATATATATTTCATACTTCACAATATGTATTAATTATATTTATATAATTACAAACTAAATAATTTAGATACATATCAATTCTTCAAAATATTTAGTGTTTATGTAACTCATTTATATCTGTACAAATTTTTTTGATTAGTCTAGACCAGGTGTGCCACACATTTTTTGGCTTGTGAGCTTGTGATCAATGCCAAAATTATCTGCCTACTATAAAAATACAAAACATATATGTATTTATGATATGTATTGACAATGCTTTATATGCACAATATATGTTGGTGTAGCAGAACTACATGAACCCATATTGCACAACACAACTCTGCATTTTTTGTCATTACCTCACTCTGATGACTTTCACTGAATAGAATCATTAGTTTTTATGAACAGTCCGAAAATGTTGCTCCGCATTTCCATTCTTTGGTATAGCGATGTGTAGCGTCTGGACGGTGTCTCAAATTGATCGATCGAAAAACAAACATCTGATTGTGACCTTTTGATTTAACAGAATGAGACTTGGAAACTCAGAATGCAGCTCTGTCTGCATGGACAGTCGTTTTACAGCCCTGGGGCAATAAAACTCTTTGTCCTCCTCCAGGCCTCCCTTCACCCCCCACATACCTACATACCTACATACATTCCACAGGATGGCACATCTGAAAACACACACACACACACACACACACACACACACACACACATGGAATATACAAAATGCCTACATACACTATGTAAACTTGTATAACACTGATGTATTCGTATGTATGTATGCATGCCCTCCATGTGCAGTCTTTTTAGTTATTTTAGGTAGTTCATTTAGATGTTTAAATGTGTATAATCGTTTAAACGAAACCCCTCCATGTCTTACTACCTTCCTTGGTATCATTTGAATTCGTTCAGCCTGCTCTTTCTCAATCTGTATTTTGTTTAATGCTGAAATGCATTACATATTTTCTACCCTTGTTTGATCGAATCGGAGTAAGTTCCACACAGGATCATAAACTATGCAGATTAGGTTGAACAGAGACAAAAGGAAACTTTCCAGCATCCACCTCCAAGCCAGCGACTGGCTCCACAGCCAAGGTGTGGGAGTGTCCTAATGTTTCTATAAGACCCCTGATATTCAAAACATCTCTCTCTCGACTCTCTTGATCTCTCTTGATTCTCTCCTGAACTTCCTGCATATCTTGCTCCCCTGGGAGCAGGGCCTTCGGCCTTGCATGGAAGCCCTTCCTCCGGCGACCACACCTTCAAGACAAAGCCACTTTTGAATCTCCCGCGTCTCAAACAAAAGGACTCAAGGAACAAACCAGCATCCAACCAAAGCAACTCTCTCAACGCAAGACTGGGTAACATCCACACACACGAGAACCCAATGCAAGCATCGTTTACGAAATCTAAATGCGTTTAAAGCTATATGCCCCTTTTTAAAGGTGAATTTCCATGCTGGTTTTCTCAAAGGTTTAATTGTCTACAGGAATGTCGCCTCTCTTACTCTCTCTCTCTCTCAAGCATCTCTTTCTCTCTCTCTCCATTAAGTCTATCTATGTTTTGTGTTTAACGTTTGTTTTCGTAGTTTGTTTA
The DNA here is from genome assembly GCA_037043235.1 of Rhodeus uyekii. Classification (NCBI taxonomy): domain Eukaryota; kingdom Metazoa; phylum Chordata; class Actinopteri; order Cypriniformes; family Acheilognathidae; genus Rhodeus; species Rhodeus uyekii. Next base: position 2,603,320 of record JAWRVZ010000058.1, read on the forward strand.
ATAAAACACTGTATATATAATCACACATGATTGATTCTGTAATATTCTTGAGTAAGTCACTTCTACGTTTGCATCTTGCTACAATGCTAAGTACTTTGGTACGATAATGAAAGATTCTTCTTTATGACGATGAAGAAGATCTTTGTTAAAGTTCATAAAGATCGCGCGGCTCGTATGAGCGCACATATGGCCGCTGCTTTGAACTCATTGCTAGAATTAATCAATTCTATAAGCCGAATCAAGCTATTTGTATTCATAATTAATTGTAATCCGTTATGATTAATCATCAATATACACAATTCCCTTTAAGCTGGATCTATGTGCATATTTGGTCATAACACATGATCAAACTATATACATAGATCCCGCTACCCCGACTGACTTTGAGCTGATTTCGCTACATAAAATGGTGGAGAATCAGCGGGCGTCGTTTAAACTATTATCTTGAGCTGATTCGCTACAGATGACAGATTGAGGCAAACGCACTTCCAAAATGACATAGTGAAAAAAAGTCCACCTCCCATTCCATATGGAAGTGGTACGTTTTGACTTTATCCAGCTCCCCAACTCATTTTTATACCGTTTCTTAAGTTTAAAAAAATTTCTCGCAGCACTTGGCGGCGTTGTGCATGCGCGGTGACCCACGTGTCAGAAAAGGTCAGAGGTCAGCTTGGCTGCCCTGTACATCAGTCAAGTGACAAATTTCATAGTGAGGAAATACGTCTACTTTGTTAATTCCATACGATCTACCCACACTGCCTTTGCGATCGACGTATTGGGAACCCCTACACTAAACCCTTCCGGTTGATCGTGATTGGACGAGATGGATTGTAGTAAATGACTGTAACAATGTTGAACGTTCAGGGAGGAAGGAGGCGGGAACCGGCAGACATTTAACAGACTTTAATGGTGAAATAAAACATAAATACAAAACGAAAGTAATGGTGGCAGCCCCTCGCGGCCGACTGCCACCCACACAAACACAGACCATAACTCAAATCCCAGGCCTGGTCCTCTCTCGTTCTTCACTGTCGTCGCTCCTCCTTTTAAGTCTCCGCTCCTCCGTGAGACACGAGAGACCGATGGCTCACAGGTGACGCTCATTCTCAATCATGCCACCGGCTCTCGTGATGCTCTCACGGTCCCTCGACCCCGCCCTGCTCGCCACAATGACTTGTGTATATTTTCAGGTGATTGCAGACTCGCTTTGGCAAGTCTTGAAGCAAGGGTTTTTGTGATTAAGAAAAAAGCTTAAATCTGTGTTCCCAGGTTTGCCGTAACAACACTCAGCAGTGACAGAGGAAGCTGTGATGGAGAGGTGGCTTCGACTCAACAGGAAAGCTCATTGTTCTGTTATCACAGAAAAATCCACTGTCTTTGCTATTTCACTTTCAGTGTCAGTAACATTCATTTGTCATCATTACTCAGTAAGGGTTAGGGAGTTAGGGTTATGTGCATCATATGCTCTTTTCCATAATGTGTACTTTTTCTATTAAAACATGTAACCGGCATAGCTTAAAACTGTTGTTGTTGTCTGTGAGGTTGGTTGATTGGTTTAATCTTTCCCAGGACACAAATCAGTGTTTACAATACCAAATATAGTATGCTCACTTGTGCAAAACTGATTTCCACCTGCATTATAGCGCTGACCACTCGATTCAAGAGCTTTTCATTGGCATAGTGCCTCTTCACAGTACGATTGTACTAAAGCTGTAGGCTTATGGCATAACAATACTCGACTCGTCATTCCATTCTTGCCAGAACTGACAGTTTTCATTGTCTGTTTTTCATTTTTTGGCTTAGAGACTGACATGATGAAACTGTAATGGGTGGCATACTGATTTAAAAACAGAATGATTGACAGTTATAGCACATGTTCCCTGCAGAGTTTAGAGTCTGACAGTACAGCAATATACAGTGTATGTATAAAAAAATATAGTCCCTCGTGCAGCAAAAGCTTTTGTGTGTGCATTGGATGAAATCTAAACTTGAAATCTGCACATTACACAAACTTGCATCCTTACATAACTGTAACATACATAACCTTACAAAACATGCACATTTAAAAACAACTCATTAAAACTATGTATTTCCAGCTTACAGTGCTAATGAAGACCACACCTCCGATTACACAGAATTCAAGATTCAAATACTTGTTGCAATAAGTCAAAAAGAGATTAAAGAATAGAAGATGAAAAAGAATGAATTTGTATTCGCGTTCAATTGGGTGTAGAATTACGTTTGTTTTCTTTTTAATTATTTTTAAGGCGTATTTGAAATTTTTCTCATTTTGAATTTGTATTAATTTTATGCCATGTTGAATTATTTAACATGATGAAACATTTGCATGTTTTGTAAGCCTAAGGATGGTCGATAGATCAAAACGTTGCTAAGCCTATTAAAGGATGCAAGTTTAAGTAATGTGCAGGATTTATGCATTTCTTTAGAGTTTGTGGTGTGTGTGTATTAAACTGATACATTTTCATCATCAGACTACTTAAAACGGGCTTAATTTGGCTCGTGGGCTGGCAATTAAACGAGCAGCGGGTTCCTAGTCTGACGTCAGTCTGGGCTGTTCGTCTGAAAGCACTGGGGTTTTGTTTCAGCATCCGTTAAAACACACACAAAGCGTCAGATAGGCAACTGTCATGAATGATTCAGGAGCGTTCTAGGCCACGTCCAGCTTCAATCCACTCTAGTTAGCAGAAAAGTTATACGTAAGGGCCCGTTCTGTGAAAATCCAGCACCTCAGGCATGTGTGCATAAACTCACACTCTGGCAGAGGCTGAATCTGCAGCGTTTAGAGCACACACAGCTCAAATGATGTCAGAACAACTGACCAAATGAGGCATTTGCCTGTGTAGTTTGAATTGCAGATATGAGCTTTCCTGTCGGTGTGTGTAGCCCGTAGTCGCCACAGGCAAATACCTGCACGCACCTGAGCATATCGCTCACCAATAAATCCCTGGAGCTGATGGAATGAGGAGATCCAGGATTTTTTTTTTTCGTGCTTCACACTGGAGCAACTGCTGCAAATTCCATCAAATAGCCACATATCAATTATGAATTTTCCTTCAGTGGTTAAAATTGAAGTGCCTCTAGTGTGTTTTTTTTCTCTCTCGGTTATTACCTTTCCTGTAATGTGTGACATGGCTGTTAGTGAAGGTAAAAGGTCTGCAAATAAAAGATAAAAAATTATTTGCATAATGCCAATCTATAGTCTTCATTTGCTGCCCAAAAACTACAACTTTGACTCTCAAACACTGTGTTCGTAGCTTAGACTGGAAGAGTTTGGTTTGTGTTGTGTTTGTGATGTTGAGAAGACGCTGTTTTTTTGCGCTGAAAGAAAATCCACTTTCAAAGGATGAGGACTCGCTCTGGACTTGAAAACCGACACCATCGTTACTGTTCCTATCACGTGCTGAGGAAGAGCTGAAATTCTCATGGGCGTTTGTTTTACAGACAAGCGGCGTAAGCGGTCGACCAATCACAACAGGCTGGGCCATCTGACCAATCAGAGCAGAACAGGCTCTCAGATAGGAGGAGTTTAGAGTTATCGAACCGTTTCAGACACTGTGAGAAATCAGCTGACGCTGAAATGGATATGATGATTAACGTGTTTTTTGGCCTTGCTTGCACATAAACCTATTTGTAGGAGACGTCCTAAACAAAATAAGGAAACTTTAAAATAGCATAACAGGGCACTTTAATGATTCACTAAGGAGACATCAATTATGGCTGAAAGAGAAACCATTACTTTAAAAGCTTGTAACTGAAGTTGTGTGAAATGATGGTGAACGTGATTTCACCAAGTACAACATGTTCCTGGGCAACATTCCCCTTAATCAATGAGATTTGAGGGACAGGTTTAGTCTTATGACCAGGGTTAAGTGCATCTATATCAGTGTTATTCACCATCATTTTCCTCTGATTTTAAGGGTAACTTATGGGATGGGTTAGGTTATGGTTAGAGATAGGGGTAGGACTACATCTTCGGACAGGAACGTTGATCCAGGAACATGACTTGGCAAAATCACGATGACTGTAAAAATCAAAATGATACTGTTTTAATTACATTTGATGCAAATGGGTAATGTAAAGTGGTGTGTGTTCATTAAAATCAAAGGAGAAGGAGCAATATTACTATAGGGAAATAATGACTGAAGACTGTTGCATTTTGCAGCGACTGAGGAAAGTACAGATAACATGGATTAACAATTGTTACAAAATGAAATTGAAATAAAAGGTGTGTAAGTAGTTTCAGAATCATTTTCAAAGCATAATAAGCTTTAAACGAGCACTGTCTGTGTTTTCCAGTAATTTTTACTTGTTATTCCAGATGAAAGTGTTCAATTATTTCTGAGATTTTGTGCTGTTAATATTGTCTGAGTGTGACTGCACCCTCTGGTGGTGAAACTGACCATTACTCCAAAAATATACAGCCATTTCAGAGCACATATTCTATTTATATTTCAGTAAGATGTTTTAAATTATTAAGGACACACTGACTTGATCAAAAGTGTTAGTAAAGACATAAAAGAGGTCTGAAAAAAATGGTTTCCTTAAAAATATTAAGTAAATATTGATAATGAGAAAAGTTTTTTGAGCAACAACTTATATTATAGTGACTTCTGAAGGATCATGAGACACTGAAGACTTGAACAAAGGATGCTGAAAATTCAGCTTTGATCACAGGAATAAATTACACTGTAAAATGTATCAAACAAGAACACAATCATTTAAGATTTTAGTAATATTGTATAATTTCGCTATGTTTACTGTATTTATTTGTCAAAGGCAGCCTTGGTGAGCATAAGAGACACATTTCGAACAGGAGTTTATTTGGCAGACAACTGATATTTATCAATGTGACCCTTTTCCAGCAGTCAGCAGAGCAGCCAGCAGAGCAGCCAGCAGAGTAGCCATGACGACGATTCCAGCCGCTTCCTGACTCCCTCCATCCGTGAGGACAGGTACGTACACTGTGTGTCCTGTGTCTGTACATTTCAGAAACATCAATAATTAAGTTTTAATAAATGAATTGATACTCAGCCAATCAGAGCTAACAAAGAGGAATCGTTATATAATGCTTTCCACTGATGTTCAAATCAGTAAAAAGCATGAAAGCAGAACAGCCAAGCTTGATCTAATGAAAAAAAATAAAAATTGTTTTCATTTCTTATTAGTTCATGGTTGCTAATGCATTAGCTAATGTTTACAAATCAAACCTTATTGTAAACTTTAGTGTTACTCAATCATTTACTTAATGAAACACTAGGTTTGATAATTTGTTATTTAATGTAAATACACTTTTGCCTTTTTAAATTAGGCTGAAATGTCTAAATACAGTTTGTGCACACTTTTTAATGGATGTCCCTTTTGTATGTCCTTTTTTGTCCCTAAATGCATGGCTTTTAAAACCTGAACAGGCATCCCAAACCTGATATCATACACTGAACGATTAAGGATTTTCTAGAAGTTCCGAACACAAACTCACACAGAAATGTGCCTCGTTGTTAAGAGACGTATATTATTTGTTCTAAAATCGGCTCAAACATGCTTGATTGCCTCCAACTGCATGGAAGCTTGAAGCTAAAAAATCTGAGTCTGAGACGTCATGATGCAATTTTCTGTGAAATCTGAATTCTGTGAAACTCTGCCTGCCCAAAGTATGCAGACTGAGGGTGCGTTCACACTTGGCAGGGTGGGTTTGATTATAAAAGAAGAGCATCTCCTCGCAGCAAATCTTCTTTTGTGTGTGTGAAGGAGGGATTCCTGCTACTGTTTTTACTCCTTTACACATTTTATAAGCTCTTCACAAGTTCTCAGCTGGTCAACGTGCCATCAAATGTAACACAGCATTGTTTGACCCCAAACACAGTTTGACCCCCTTTCGCCTTCAGAACTGCCTTAATTTTACGTGGCATTGATTCAACAAGGCGCTGAAAGCATTTTTTTAGAAATGTTGGCCATATTGATAGGAGCATCTTGCAGTTGATGGAGATTTGTGGGATGCACATCCAGGGCACGAAGCTCCCGTTCCACCACATCCCAAAGATGCTCTATTGGGTTGAGATCTGGTGACTGTGGGGCCATTTTAGTACAGTGTAGTCATTGTCATGTTCAAGAAACCGATTTAAAATGATTCAAGCTTTGTGACACGGTGCATTATCCTGCTGGAAGTAGCATCAGAGAATGGGTACATGGTGGTCATAAAGGGATGGACAATTGGCACTAAGGGGCCTAAAGTGTGCCAAGAAAACAACTGTCCAACAACAGTCTTCAACTGTCCAATTTTGATGAGCTGGTGCAAATTGTAGCCTCTTTTTCCTATTTGTAGTGGAGATGAGTGGTACCCGGTGGGGTCTTCTGCTGTTGTAGCCCATCCGCCTCAAGTTTGTGCGTGTTGTGGCTTCACAAAGGCTTTGCTGCATACCTCGGTTGTAACGAGTGGTTATTTCAGTCAAAGTTGCTCTTGTATCAGCTTGAATCAGTCGGCCCATTCTCCTCTGACCTCTAGCATCAACAAGGCATTTTCTCCCACAGGACTGCCGCATACTGGATGCTTTTCCCTTTTCACACCATTCTTTGTAAACCCTAGAAATGGTTGTGCGTGAAAATCCCAGTAACTGAACAGATTGTGAAATACTCAGACCGGCCCGTCTGGCACCAACAGCCATGCCACGCTCAAAATTGCTAAATTCACCTTTCTTTCCAATTCTGACATTCAGTTTGGAGTTGTCTTGACCAGGATCAACCCCTAAATGCACTGAAGCATGCCATGTGATTGGTTGATTGGTTGAACATATCCTTATGCCTTTAGGTTCAGTGTTAAAAGACTACTGTGAATGCTAAGCGGACCAGAACTAAAAAAAAAATGTTTTTGTTTTTGGGTATGAACCAAGCAAAATGCATTACAAGTGTGAACTCACCCTGACTCTCAGCAACTAGTTGACTACAATTTGGGGCAAAACCTGGTCAAAAGTAGCATATTCTTAACATGCATTTTAAACTGACTAGCACTCTTTTGATTTTCTCACAGGGCTGACAGTGGAGCAGACAAGTGTAGGTAAGAATCAAGTCAGAGTGTGTGTCAGAGTGAGTGTGAGTGAGGGCTGAGTCAGAGTGTGTGTGTGTGTGTGTGTGTACAGGTTTATATTACATTGTGAGGACTGAATGTGCCCACAAGGATAGTAAACCTTGAGAGCGGTTCCCACGAGGGAAATGGATTAATAAACATACTAAATGATGTTTTCTGAAAATGTAAAAATGCAGAAAGTTTTCTGTAACAGGAATATACAGTTTGTACAGTATTAAAGTCCTTACGCCTATGGAGAGTGCCCATTAAGATCTTTGATTCACATGTCAGTGTGACGGCTGTTTTGTTTGAGGTGAGATATCTCGGAGCCCCGCTGTACTTTTGTGAAGTTGAGCCCTGAATACAGTTGCAAGCTATGGAATGCCATTGTTTGCCTTTTTTATTGGACAAACAGCTCCGATCACAATGCCTGGGAACAAACAGACTGCCATGCTCAAACTGGGCTGTCTGGAGCTTCAGCCGTTTAGCTTTCTCTTGATTTCTGTATTTGACCTCTAAATAAGAAAATACCGACATCTGACCTGTAGTTGTGGGATAAGAGATAACAATCCATAACTGTCCAGGAACAGAAGGTAAGTGAAGGCCAAGCACAGATTAGATCTTGTAATGCATCTGTCTGCATTGATGTTTTTAAAGCGTTTTGTCGGTACAGTTGCATCTTTTGTGCTTATGGTGTGTTTTGTGCATCTGTGCTGAAAAAGTTCAGATCATCTCTATTAATCCTCTCTACAAATTCGTCAACTTCACTAATGAAAATGGTTTCCAAACATAGTGTTTCTACCTGATCTCCTGTAGAGAATTTTTGCATCACACCGCATGCTTTCTCATGTCCCTCTGTGGTTGAATATAAAGATATTTACATGTATGCATTAATGAGACGCTTTTATCCAAAGCGACTTGCATTGCATTCAAGAAACACATTGACATTTTAATCAGTTCTTGCTTTCCTTGGGAATCGAACCCATGATCATGGGGTTGCAAGCATGGTCTCTCTACTGTTTGAGCAACAGGAAAGCATTAAGAAGTACTTTAAAAAACCCCGGAAAAAAACATGTTATTTTATGAACAAAGTTCTTCAAAGTAATGCTAACCGAATGTTCTGTCAGAGTGAAAAGTTCACTTTTTTCTGAAAAGTCAAAGGTTTTTCAGAAAGTTCAAAGAACGTTCAAAAATAACATTCTCATAATAAAAAACTGGACGTTTTGAATGTTTAAAGAGATTTAAGATATAACGTTGTTATAACCTAATGGGAACGTTATCAAAATGTTCTTAGAGCGTATATTTGGGAAGATTGTGATGCATCACATTTTAAGGGCAAGACGTCAAAGCCAAGAAGTAATCGTTCTGTTGTAAGCTCTTTGTTGACTTTTTACATTTATCAGACGCTTTTATCCAAAGAGACTTAGATTGCATTCAAGGAACACATTGAATCAGTTCTTGCTTTGCCTGAGATCGAACCCATGACCTTGCTGTTGTAAACACCAATGCTCTACTGATTAAGCTACAGGAAAGCCACTTTTGACTTTTATTTTTAGTTGACGCTCTTGAAAAGGCACCACTCGTGATGGGCCACTTAACACAACACCATGAGATGAAATGCAGTGTCTTCTTATTGCGACCAATCTGTACCTTGATTTGGAGGTCAAATCTTCTGTCCTGATGTGCTGCTGTTTTCTGAGTGGTCAAGACTGTTGTCTGACCACCACCACATGTCAGTCTAACCAGTGGCAAGTGGCACAGCCCATCTCTTTTGTTTCATGTCATTGGCCGCCTGTGGATTTAGAAAAGCCTATACAACCTACCACAATGGGAGCTGTGTAAAAGTGAAGCTCTAACTCATTGTCTCATGTCAATACAAGATTTAACTGAGCTTGGCTCTTTGCAAAGGACGGCTCTCTTGTCTCTCACATTGTTTTTTACATGGTGCTGACCTCTTCATTTTTGGCTTCTTTTTGGTCATATAAAAGTGTATATCCATAGGAAAAGAGACATTAGAAAGCATATCTCTTTATATCACGATAGACAGTGATGAAATTCATTAGTCTTTTCTTCTTATAGTGGTGTATATGCGAGTGAAATGGATTTTGTGGATGACTAACATTGGATTTTTGGATTTCATAGTGACTAACATTTAAATGCGGTTGAATTAATGGCCGCTTCTCAATATGCATTCTTGTGTTCTCGCACTACATCATCATCTGCCGTCAAAGTTCATCTCCAATACTCAACAATGCAAGTACAGAGGACGCATTAAAGTACCGGATGATGCATCAGATGCAGACTGGAGAGTATAAAAGCGTTAGAAATCCCAAAAGACCCTGGGGGACGACGACGTACGGAAACTTCTCATTCTTACTTAATAGATTCCCGTTGCAAGTTCGCAAAAACGTGCCAGCTTGTGAAACATTTTCTTTGTCTAATTTTGATAAATGATGATGAGTATTTATATTGGCATATAAAAAAGAATTGTACCATTGACAAAGCAAACATACGTACTCATTTTCACAAATACGTGTGGTAAAATAAAATCATATAGTATAATATAAAAATAATGTCTGCAGTCATATGAAATAAACATTTTAATAGAACCACAAATGTTCAAATAACATTTGTGTAATAAATTCATCCAATGAATCATCACTTTGAGAAAAGAAAAAAAAAGCAGTAGTGAAAAAGTAGAGAAGAACTTAATTCTTCAGATATACAAAACACAGATAAGTTGGATGAGTCACATTTTAAAATACCGGTGATTTACACGTTTACAAACATTATTAACAGCACTATAGATATTTGCATTATGCAAGTTATTTTGAAATATGTTACAGCATTTTTTGGTAAATTATGACCTCGCATACTCACGTATTATAAATAAAGAGCAGAATGCAGCGTTGCTCTGTCTCTTGAAGATAAACGAGCATTGTATGCATCCAGTGATCTGCGTATGAAGGATGTAAGTGCTGTGAGCGGAAGAGGGTCAGTCTAGGTGAAGTGTGTGACTCCCTCTGTAGCTGAAGAGTGCAGATCCCTCCATCATGGTGTCTCCCAGCTGTGTCCAGAATTAGCCTCAGATTACTCACAGCCACAGCGGTTCCTCCATTTACATAACTCTGTCCCCTCACTTTCTCTCCAAGCCTCCTCCTCACAATCTACAGCACAACTGAAGCAGCACGTTACGGCATGGCCGTTGTTTCCTCACATAACAAGAATGGGAATCTTAACCTGACAGAGAGATAAGGTGAGAGAAACACCATGTACACCTTCTTCAATGGTTCTTTGCAAAAATAGTTTTCTCAACCAGAAACTTGAAGGTTCTGGGTTAAAATGACTAGTTTTGTTTATATAAATGCTTTACATTACAAGTAAATAGCTGATAGAATCATGCTCTTCTTTTATTTTCAAATGTTTGCACTGAATATGGTCTGTAATGTAGATTGCATTGCATGATTGTCCTGTGTTGACAAGTGTCGGGTTGGTGTTTGGAAAGATTATAATGTGCCATTAATTATCAAGACTATTTTAAGATGGATCTTAATGGGAGCATACATTTGAAATGATGTGTTTCTGATGGTCAAGCTACTACATGTGAGTAGAGCAATCTCAAAGATCTCAGATGGATTGTAGGTTCTTCAGATCAGTGTATTAAACTCATACAGAGGAAAATTAGAGTGTTCGCACTTGGCAGGTTTGGTTTGGTTGTGCGAGTGCTGCCATCCAGACTAGCGATGTGGCTCTTGGCGTGATTCCAAATGTTTTGGTGGGTTCGACTAAAACAAATAAATGCAATCAGCGTTTGCGATAATTTGCAATGAGTCTTTTACAGCTGTGTAGGAATTTCGGCCCACTCATCTTTACAGAATTGTTGCAATTCTGCCACATTTGAGGGTTTTTGAGTAAGAACTGCCTTTTCCAGGTCATTGATCCATATCGGTGGAAGTTTGAGTGCTTATATCTTCAAAATGTGAGTTGTGTTATTGGAGCACAAAGGTTAAAACAGTAAGGCAAACACATTCATTCTAAAAGCCATTAAACAAACTGGCTGGTTCACATCAGACACTGGGCAGGTTTGCTTAGCTTAAAACGAACACTGTGTGTTTGGTTCATTTGAGTAAGTGTGAACCCTGGTGTTACACCATGTCACGTCCTAATGGACAAAATGCTCAAGCATACCTGTTTTTTCCAATGCCACAATATCATGAATCGTCTTTTTGTAGCAAATATAAAATAATGAAAAATGTATGGTATGATGTTTTTGTTCTGATGGCGCGCAGATCTTTGCCTCTCATTACAGTGGTTTATCATCTTGTTCCTCTTTCATGATGAGTTTTACTGTGGTCTGCATATTTGCCCATTATCACAGCTCAATTCCTTTCAGATCAGTCTGAGACGCACATGTTGGTAATAAAATCCAATTTCAGCGGGGAACAGAGTTAGTTGAATCCTGAGTAAGTGGATTTGACACCGATGATTTGAGGGTCGCCCAGAGATTCATTATGTCTGATAGAGTCATTTTAATCTAGTGTAACTGCTTTAAAATCACCACTGGTTTCTTGAAGATTATATTCCACGTGTCTTTAGGGGTTTGTGCTACTGCTTCTTGGCAGACGTTGCATAATGGTGTGTGCAAGTGATCGGTAGATAGACCTGAATCTAGTTTAAAGAACATCGTAAGGATTCAAGTTTTCATTACCTTCTCCCTGATTTTGTTCATCCTTCCAATTCCAATATTTGAAAAGCTTCTCCTTCTCCCTTCAGTTCGGGTTGCACATTATATCAGCTCCGTATTGGTTATAGGATGATATTAGAGATTCTTAATCTCTTTTCCCACAAGCATTTGTTTTAAACGTTGCCAGTCACCGCCAGGTTTTGGATAATTTTCACTGAATGTCCATTGCCCCCAGAATATTTTCATCTGAACATCTAATACTGTATGTTAAAAGAAAGAGTCTCTACTTTTTTTTTAAAAAACGAAAAAAAAGCTTAATGCATTAAATTTTAATAAAAGTATTTCAATAAAATAAAGAAACATTTTGAGCAAAAATTACAAAGACTATGAGATTCAGAGCGATGATGAAGATGAATGCCCAAAGCTTCACAGTCCTAAAGCTCGTCCTGGGTCAGTTTCATTCAATAGACATTTCAATAGAATTGAAAACACCAATGAAACAGTGAGTAAACACAATTTGAGCTATGATCATAAAATACGATCATTCAAAATTCTGTGGTTGTGGCTCCTACGTCACACAATAAGAGAGGCTGAAACCAAAGGTCTGGCAACCAAAGATAGCCTGTGATAATGTTCTGACAGTGTCAGAAATGTACTATGATCATCTCTCAGTATTTACTATTATGACCTACGTCTACTGATGACATGATGTATCGACTTAAACTTAAAACTACTTACCTCAAACTCTATTTGGCATGCCGAGTTGTCCTCTTTTCCCTAGCCAGGACTGCATCCAGTTTTTTTCAGTGCACATTAAAACCACGATTGCCAAAGTGCCATCCATCTATCTCTATTCCTTTACTACTAGGCCATTGTGATGACATTTTATTCTTCTACATTAGCTTAATTTACATCACATTAATGTAGGGCTTTCCTGGGTACTCAAAGAGCTTTACATGAGGAAGGGGGGAATCTCCTCAACCAGCACCAGTGTGCAGCATCACCTGTATGATCTGAGCCAGATCGCCCACCACACAGCATCATTTTAGGGGAGAATAGAGTATTTATGGGGATGATTAGGAGGTTATGATGATGGACAGAGGCCAACTGGCAGATTTGGCCAGGATGCCAAGATTAAAACCCTACTATTTTTCAAAGGACATCCTGGGATTTTTTTATGACTTGCATCATAGCAAATGATTCAGTAGGTGTCATCATTGTACAGTCTGCATAGATTTCGTACCCAAGTTTATTAGATCATAAAAAAAAGAATTTTGATGAGGAAAAATGTTGCCATGACCTATTGATCAGTTTTTTTTTTTTTTTTTAAGTTTAGGGCAGGGGTCGCCAACATGATGCCCGAGGGCCTGTTCTGAAAATAGCTCACCATAGCGCCACTTATCAGTGAGCTATACCTATTTATTTTATTTTTTTGCTATTCTCTTTTAAATCACTTTAACTCCTCCCCTTCACATAATTTTTTAAACCTTATAAGACAACTGGCCAATTACCCCATGATGCGCTCTGGCTGACAGACAGACTGTGCGCTGCACAGCTGGTTAAGCGGTAAACACGGTGGTTAATGCAGCGTCTCGTTCCCCCCTCTCAGGGAACCGAGGTTATGACAGTAACCGGAGATGTTCCCTTTCGAGAGCTGGAACGAGACATTGCTTTGAAAAGCATTCAGGAACAGTATTCAATCCCGCCATAAGAGAGATGCAGATCAGCCTGAAAACACAGGGAATCAAACACCAATCACAGCGAAGAGCCACAGAGCCCAACCAATGGCGTCGCCGCTAGGTGTGCTCAATACTGATAGGTGCAGCTAAACCAATGAAATCAGTCGCTGAAGCCTAACAAAATTTGCATACCAGAAAGCCTGAAAAAGCTGCACTGAATACACAGCAGACATGGTGCAACGTAGTGCAAGATTTGTTCAAAATTGATAGTGACTAGTGAAAATGTTATAGAAGTGATCATTTGAAAATGTAAATATTTGATTCATAGAAATGATATTTATAGAAATACTTGAGATTTATAGAAATAAAGTGTTGCATATTGATATTGTTAAATCATTGTTGATAAGTATTGTGAGAAATCATTAACATGATCAGTGTCTTCACATAGTTGAGTATCATTAATTATTAATAATGACATATAATTAAAGGTAAATTGAGCAAATTTGTTATTTCAGAAGTGTGTATCAAACTGGTAGCCCTTCGCATTAATCGGTACCCAAGAAGTAGCCCTTAGTTTCTGAAAGGTTGTTGACCCCTGGTTTAGTGTAAGGATCAGAGAGAAAAATACGAGTTCTCTCTCTGTCCCTTGACAGAGCACATCTCAAGCTGACGCACTGAAAGCAGCTCGACTCATTACAGAGTACAAGAGGATTGTTGTGAATGGGAACGATGGAAGCCTCTTGAGCTCGGAGTGACATGAGTCAGAGCGAGTGAGAGTGTGTTGAAGTGCGTATGCTGAGAGTGATGTGAATGTGGACACATGGGTGCTATGTACCTGTGTTCCTGTGATTCATTCTCAGTGAGGTCAGCAAAGATCCTGATGGAAAGACGTCTGTCCTTATCACCCACCAATTCTGTCTTCCTCTGAGGATGATTTGGGGTTTTGCATGTACAGTTGTGATTGCTCATGTGTCGTGTGTACAATGCGGGACAATCCCGTGTTTCAAACCACCTCACAATCGGCCTCAAATACAGCATTTCGTGCCCCCCAGTGATTCCACCTTATGTCAGTCAGATAATAAACATTTTCAGTTTAAAGAATTCTAATAAAGTTTGATTAAGTATGTAAAAAGTGTCATTTTGAATATTTAATATTAAATAATTGATCACTGTATAATTTGTAACTCATTTGTAATTTGTTTATTTATTTAGGGACAATTTACAATATATTGAAGTCCAAATTACTCAAAATTAAAAATAAACCATTAAGTATGTAATGAATACATAAAACCATTAAATTAATTATTTGATACAAATAAAACAAGAAATATCTATTTGATTTCAATCCTTGCTCACAATTTTTTTTTTTTTTATCATAATCTTTTGAACTAGAACGTCCAAATAAAACATGTTTTAATCTTTTGGAAGTTAACATCCTCTTTTGTTGTGTGACTTAACAACCATAACTCTGCAAATGAGAATTCAATGACACAAACTTGTATAAAAATGAACAATAAAAACAAAACAACCAGGTAATGGCAAATTATTAATTTACTTGGTGAAAATAATGTATTTAATGAGTCAATGTAATATTAACAATTGTATTTAAAATGTATTTATTAAAATATTTATTTAGTTTTTTTTTTAACTAAGTAATATGACCTTCCATAACAATGAAAGGAGATGATTTTGAAAATACAGTAGATTAAATATAAATTAAATAACCATCATCCATCCTGTTATTTCTATCAAGTATTGAAAAACCCATACAATTGTTTTTCTTTTTCTTCTTCACTTTCTTCACTTCTGCACAATTTCTTTTTCACACAAATTTTCTTGTAACACATGTGCACCACCAGAGGGCACATTCTGCACCTTTTAAAGGGACTTTCACATTCAGTGTAGTTCGATAAATTTGACACATAAACACACACACACACACCCTTGTGGCACACAGGCTCTGGGACATGATGTACCTGTGGCATACGTCACAGACTCTCCTGCTCCCACTGCTCTTTGTGTGTGTGTGTGTGTGTGTGTGTGTGTGTATGTGTGTGTTTTCATTATCACTGTTGAGTGAGTGAAAAAAATGAGCTCAGAATAACCTCTCACCGCACACTGGCACTTCTGGTTGTGGTATAATCGGTCCCTGCATGTGGCCTTGAAGTGTCTGTCATGGGACTGTGACTCCAGCGTTTTCAGGGCCCATTAGTCTCTATGGAAACTGACCATCCTGTCAAGAAACAAGATGCATATCCGTCTCTTATTTCTGTGTCTTTTCAGTTGGGACATTCTTACTGATAAAATAAGCTTTCTTATGGATCTTTTGTGTGTTTTATATATTTTTTTACTTTAATACAATTTGCTACATTTGAGAGAAAAAAATATTATTTACTGAGTTGTCACAGACATTACTTTGTAATTTGTTGTTTCAAATTTTTCTTGTGTAAATAGCTTCTGAGTTTCTATATAGTTGTAATATACTGGATGATATCATTGATTATTTTCAGTCTTTTGCATGTGTGGTGTGTGTGTGTATACAAACATCTGTTTGTGTATTAGATGCAGCACAGCCTCTTTCACAAGTTCATGTTTCTACACAACCTTGTGAATGTAAGTGAACACAGACAGTGATGAGAGAAGGGGAGCACAATGATTGCGAGGAGGCGATGAAGAGGAGGAGGGCTGATTCACTGAGCGTGGGGACATGCCACAATCACAAGGCATTGAGATTTAAAGCAGTATATCTGGAAAAAAGGGGGGAAGAGTTGGTTACTTTGTTTCTTTTGTATATAGAGATTCATAAAATTTGATACATTTTTGTTTAAATAAGCTAAACATAAAATACCCGAAAGTTAACCCATTTTGAGATTTGTTGAGTTTGGGTCAGGATAATATTTTTTGAGGAAGAAAAGAGTGCATTTATTTAGCAAGGACACATTCAATTGATCAACAGTCACTGTAATTGACAGTTCTATTTCTAACGCTGTTTTGGTCTTTCTATTCATCAAAGAGACCTGAAAAAAGTACTCCGTTTCCAGACAGCTATTTGCAACATTGATAATAATAATAAGTGTTTCTTGAGCAGCAAATCAGCATATTATTAGCAATGATTTCTGAAGGATCATGTGACACTTAAGACACACAATTATATTTTAATATATATTATAATAGAAAACAGTTATTATTATTATTTAAAATAATATTTCAAATGTTTGACAATTTTGTATCAAATAAATGCACGCTTAGTGAGTATACGAGAGTTCTTTCAAAAACATCTTATACCTTTATAAATGAAAATGTAGAAATGTAACCGACTGATAATCAATATCCTTCCAATATATTGTGATAATGCTTTGTTCTTGCTCATCACAGGTCATAAGAGAGAATTTTTCAGTAACACTCATGAAGTGTAAGTTCAAATTCCCAAGTATGAGCAATACTAATAGCTTGAACTACAATGAATTCAAGTGTTCACTGAGTGCCTCGCTGGAGCTCATACAGATGTGGAAATGCCACACAGAGGCACAGCCGCTCTAAAGGCCAGAGAGACTTCACAAGCCTCATCTTTCATCCTTCCTGAGCTTCGACATCATGTTGTGCCTTATGTGGTCAGAATATCCTAATGAGGACTGCCACTGATTGGCTGTTTAGCAGAATAATAAATATTATTTTTCTTAATTCACCTTTACCCCACTCAGCTGTGTGTACACTTCTACATGGGGATTTTCCATAAGGATTAGCGAGAGAGAGAGAGAGAGAGAGAGAGAGAGAGAGAGAAATAGAGCTGTGTGTGTGTGTGTAGGCGGGATTACCGCATACCACCACACATCCTCACTATGACACTGAACTGGTGTGACAGTCACCCGGTCAGCTGACAGTGAATGCTCACCTCTCATTGGCTGCCATTGATCAACCTATGCGGCTCTAAAAATAATCCACAATGGTCCCTTGCGCAGGGTGTGTCCAAAAGAGAGAGCGATGGGACGAGAGACCCAGACAGACAGAGAGGGAGGGAGGGAGGGAGGGAGGGAAAGTTGCAGAAATCGAAGAAAACGATTTCTGAAAAAGCACAATTGCATTCATATGAGACCCTTTTGTAAAAGTGGAGCGGCCTCTGAGGATTGATGCGATCCTACACTGCAGCGTATGTGGTGTTATTGATCGCCTGAGTCACATGCGTGAAACATGTCATGACCAAATCAATATGTCAATAACGTTAAGCTGCATGAGGGAGTTTTAAAACCTTTAACTGCATTAACATAGTAATTAATTACAAGAACACCGCAACCAAATGCTGAAGGAGTCTTGGATGTATCTTTAATGGAGAAAACAATACTAGATTGTATTGCAAACCACCTCAAAAAATAAATGCAATTCATTCAGTACTGGAAATCCTTCTAGTCTAATTAAACGTTTAGTGTATTTTCTACAGTGGTTCAGTGATTTACAGTACCGTTCAAAAGTTTGAGGTAATTATGATTTTATTATGTTTTTGAAAGTAGCCCTTACCTAAGCTGCGTTTACAGTGGTGTGAAAAAGTTCCTGATTTCTTATTATTTTGCATGTTTGTCACACTTAAATGTTTCAGATCATCAAAAAAGGTACCACAAGTAAACACAAAATACAGTTTTTACATGAAGGTTGTTATTATTAAGGGAAAACAAAATCCAAACCTACATGGCTCTGTGTGAAAAAGTGTTTGCCCCCTAAACCTAATAACTGGTTGGTCCCTTAGCAGGAACAACTGAAATCAAGCACTTGACATGAGTCTTTTACAGCTGTGGAGGAATTTTGGCCAACCTATCTTTGCAGAATTGTTGTAATTCAGGCACATTTGAGGTTTTTCTAGCTTAAACTACCTTTTTATGGTCATGCCACAGCATCTCAATAGGATTCAGGCCAGGACTTTGACTAGGCCTCTCCAAAGTCTTAATTTTGTTTTTCTTCATTCATTCAGATGTTGACTTGCTGGTGTGTTTTGGATCATTGTTCTGTTGCAGAACCCAAGTTCGCTTCAGCTTGAGGTTACGAACAGATGGCTGGACATTCTCCTTCTGTCAGGATTCTGTTACTTCGGTCGTGTTTTCTAGTGTTTCGGTGACAGAGCTCTGACACTGCCCTATTGTTGTGTCTTTGTGGGAGCGTGCAGCTTCAAGTGTCTCAAGTCGAGCGTTCTCGTGTCTATGAATGTCGTTGGATGATGTTACAGTCCTGTTTCCAGTCTAGTCCTGTCCTTGTCCAGTCAGTCGTCTAGTCAAGTCAGTTAAGTTGCTAGTTTGTTTATGTTTTTTTCCCTCTGGAAAATTTTGTTTGTATTTTGTTCTATTTTAATTTAATAAAATGACCCTTCCACTCTGCACATGAGTCCTCGCCTCCTCCCTACATCACATGTGACACCTTGAAGACTTCTTGGAATTCAGCAGAATTCATTGTTCGATTTATCACAGTAAGTCTTCCTAAAGCAGCAAAACAGCCACAGATCATCACACTACCACCACCATATTTTACTGTTGTTATGATGTTCTTCTTTCTGAAGTGCTGTTTTACTTTGGCTCAGGGTTATGTAGGTTTGGATTTTGTTTTCAAAATAATAACAACCTTCATTTTAAAACTGCATTTTGTTATCTGTTTAATTAGTTTAATGATCTGAAACATTTAAGTTTGACAAACATGCAAAAAAAAGGAAAAAAAAGAAAAAAGACATCAGGACAGTGCCAAACACTTTTTCACATAACTGTATTTGAGTTTTAAAAATTGAAACTGTAATTTATTCCTGTGACCAAAGTTGATTTATAAAGGGCCAGTCACACAGCCGATCATGCACGAATCACTCACAGATTGGGTTTGTGCGTGCTTGTGCGTCGAGAAATTGACCAAAGTATTCCACGAACATTCAACGCACGCCCGACGCATGAATCACTGATGGAGTGCGTCCAAACACGCACACTTCGCGAACGTTCCACGAACAAGCACTTTCAGAATCCACATTGTCAGTGTAATGAACGTGATACGTGTGCGGTTCATGCGTGGTTCATGAGTGATATGAAGGTGGGGCGTCAGTGAACGGACGTGGACGTGCGCGGTTTCGAACCAGTTCCGACACATAAGCACTGACGTCCCGCGCATAGTCACGCATACTCAACGCATAAACTAAGCACGCCCGACACATGAATCACTGACGGAGCACGTCCAAACACGTACACTTTGCGAACGTTCCACGAACAAGCACTTTCAGAATCCACATTGTCAGTGGATGTCAGTGGAATGAACGTGATACGTGCGCGGTTCATGCGTGATATGAAGGTGGGGCGTCAGTGCACGGACGTGGACGTGCGCGGTTTCGAACCAGTTCCGATCCATAAGCACTGACGTCCGACGCTTGTCCCGCGCATAGTCATTTGACTCAAAACTCAAAATCACGCACAAACCGCCTTCGACGCACATCCACTTACAATCACTGACGGTCCACGTTCGTTCCACCGACGAATTACGCATACGACACTGTACGACACCTTAACATCGTTACTCCAGTCTTCAGTGTCACATGATCAGGAATCATTCAATCAAAGTCATTTCTGTGCTAGAAACATTTATTATCATTATCAATGTTGAAATAATTAAATAATTTAGCGTAAACTTGATGCTTTATTCATCATTCTTTTATAAGTTCAAAAGAACAGCATTTATTTGAAAATTAAATATTTTGTAGCATTATAAACTTTTGTTTTTGATCAATTTAATGCATACCTGCCGAATAAAGTATTAATTTTAATGTCATGCCAATATAATATCAGTAAAAGCAACTGTGAACTAATTCAATAAACAGATCTCAAAATAATCAAGTATTAGCCAGCCAATTGGTCAATCACCCAATCTCCCAAATGTTCTTTAGAGCTTTCCTGTAGCTCAATCTGTAGAGCATTGATGTTTACAACGCCAAGGTCATGAGTTCAATCCCAGGGAAAGCAAAAACTGATTCAATATGCTTCTTGAATGCAATGTAAGTCGCTTTGGATAAAAGAGTCTCCCAAATGCATAAATGTAAATCACTATTTTTCTTCATATATCTAATGTAATAATACAGTAATTATTAGTCAGTCACTTATAAGGCTCCATTTCAGATAGGATGGATTCAGTTTTTCACTCTTCAATAAGGAAATATGGTCAGTTAAACTCCTTATATCAGGTATAATGTAGTGAGTCTCAGCGGAAGTAGTGATGTGCAGTATTATTGCGGAGCTGTCCAATCAGCACCACCCCACTGTGAGCTACATATCATATTATCTCCAGATCATAGGTAAGAGACGTGTGATTGGTTACACCACCCCTTCCACCAGCTGTTCAGATTAGCAGGTATTCCTGGTTCAAACTCATAAATACGTATTAGGATAGTGAAGTACACGAATTGGGATGCAATTGAGTCGCCCAGTTTACCATGTTTCTCCATCCAGTTTCCCAGAATTCTCATTTTTGGTTTGGATCGGTAACGGATGTGTCAGAGGGCTCATGCTGCTGTTGGTGTCTATGAGATGCTATTAAAGGTGTATTTATTAGTGTCTGAGTGTGTGTGTGTGTGTGTGTGTGTGTGTGTGTGTGTGTGTGTGTGTGTGTGTGTGTGTGTGCGCGTTTTAGGCATTTTCCACTCTTTTTCAGTGTGATTTATTCAACATGAGAACTGTGTAACAAACATAACCATCAAGTTGTGCACCTGAACCGAGCAATATCTGAAAAAATATCTGAATATCATTGACGTAAACTAGTGATATTTCATTCATATACTATTATATTATTTGTATATTTTCTGTTGTCATTTTAATTGTAGTAATTTTGTTATTTGTTTTATTTTATTTTTATTTCATTTTATTGTTTTTGTTAATAAAATAATAACAGTTAAAAGTGATTGCCTATCATGTAGGCAATATGTTCAAAATATATATTTGCAGTGACTTTGCTGCAGATGTAAGAAGAATAAATGCATTAAAAATGGCAAAATATAGTGTGTTTTTCCTATAGTTGTTCACCAGTTGTTTTATATAGATTTTTCTAGGTTTATTTTAAGATGGGATTGATAAGTATAATTTAATATAACTTTAATATCCTTTATAACATTTCACACAGTTCCATGCTCTCAGTGTGCTAAAACCTCCACTGAGGATGTCGTGAAAATCAAGTGCTGTGTTCATGAATTTAAGTCAAGAAAAAAGCTTTTTATGTTTGCAACATTACAAAGAATAAGCCTCTAAACACATCCTCTTTATTGCAGCGCCGCTACGGTCATTAAAGTAACGATTTTGTAACACATTCACTATCTTCTACAATAAATTCCAAGTCGATTAATGTCAAACTTTAAATTGCTGCTGTAAACCATGGCTAAGCTAGTTTGTGCTGTTAAAGGTTATATATTATTTAGCCAATTTA
Source organism: Rhodeus uyekii (assembly GCA_037043235.1). Taxonomy (NCBI): domain Eukaryota; kingdom Metazoa; phylum Chordata; class Actinopteri; order Cypriniformes; family Acheilognathidae; genus Rhodeus; species Rhodeus uyekii. The sequence goes on from JAWRVZ010000058.1 coordinate 2,625,182, forward strand.
TGTGTTGATTTATCAACCCTATTGTGTTCAGTGTCAAGATGTTTCTAAAAATGTGTTGTCTGATCACCATCAGGTGGACATGACAGCCTAATTATACAGTGTTTACTCAACACTAATTGGTCAGATGGCAGTGCAGACAACATCACGACTAGTTGATCTTGAAAGCGTGTATTTTTGCATATCCCTAGTTCCACCGCAGGACATGAGCAGCTGCTGTGTGCGTGATAGGTCAGAGCGTGTTTGTGTCCGGCAGTGCGGGTCTCTATCAAACTCTGTAATGCACATCTCTTTTGTTTAGATTTCTCACCCATAGAGGATGAAGCAGAGTTGTTTTAAAGGGTTATTTTACTCAAATCCTGTCATTAATTACTCACCCTCACATCGTTCCAAACAAGTATGGCTGTCATTCATTTTCAGAACACAAATAAAGATCTTTTTGATGAAATCTGAGAACTTTCTGTCCCTCCATTGACAGATACGCAACTACCACTTTGATGCTAATCCATATCATATCAATCCATATTTCGTCCAAATTTAGCTAAGGATGGACAGAAAGCTCTCAGGTTTCATTAAAAAGATCTTCATTTGTGTTCTTAAGATGAATGAAAGTCTTAAAGGTTTGAAACGACACGAGGGTGAGTAATTAATGACCGAATTTTCATATTTGGGCGACCGATCCCTTTAAGTTGCTCGTGCAGGGCTCTAGACTGTGACTAAAAGTTTGTTTTACTGGTCTGTGATCCGCGTGACAGTGCGGCACAGGACAAGTTTTGAATTGCTTAGTGTGGATGTGGGGGGGAAGATACTGAGAAGTGGGAGAGACAAATAACTTGTGGCCTTGCACAAAATATAATTATCTAACAATAACATCATGCACAAGTCTGTCTCTGGAGATCTGAAGCATTGTGTGTGGGGGAAAAAGCCTATAGACACCAGAGCGAGACGTAATCTAATCAGACCGGGACTGAAAAATCTGCGTAGACCTCTTTCTACAGGCTTTTGCTGAAAGTTTTGGTTGGGAGTGGAATAAAATATAAGACATTTTTGGGTGAGAGCAGGACAGAATCTTGCTGGAGTTGGACTGAATTGGTTAAATCGGTCTCTCTTGATTGGTTTGGTTTGATTAAAGCGAACTGTGGTGCGATTACTCTGTTAATGCGGTTCATTTGAATTAGTGTGAGTGGCAGTCACCAAACCAAGATGAAAAATAGATGAAAAGATGAGTCTAAACTAACTCTGGTGGGTTCGATTGAAATATGAATGGAACATGGACCAAAAACATGTAAACAAACCAAAAACAGGACATGATGTGACACTTAAAAGCACAGAATGCTCAAGCAGACCTGTTTTTCTCATCATAGTCGTGATGTTGCCCATCACAGTTCGGTACAGGCGTCAGATCCGCATCTTCTTGCGGAAGATCTTGTTTTGTGTGTGTGATGGAGAAATTCCTGCCTCTGTTTTTACACATTTCAACTAGTGCTGATCATATGTAGCAACACGCATACAATGAGTGCATTTCGACCAACACACAGCATTAATTTGGATGTTCGGCAAGTTCCATCATGAAATATGTCATAAAAGCAGACATTCTTCTTCTTATCTTTAGGTCCAGTGTTAAACATGATAGTGAAAGCAAAGAGAACCAGCATTTTGTGAACTTTTATCATTGCAACTACAAAGTTGCCCAAATCTCTTTGATTACGTGCTGACGTTTCTGTTTCTTATGAGGATCATTAAACCACAAACACTGCAAAGGCAGAACTAAACTCTACTTTCTGAAACGCAAAAAATGTTTGTATTGAAACTCCCTTTGTTCACACTTGCGTTTTCCAAAGGTTTCCAATAATTGCAAGTACATTGTCATCATCTTTGCAGGAATGTACTATCAAGATTGTACAAAGTAAAATTTATTTTTAGCATAAACATGAACATGAATTGCACACCGTAGGAACACAGCTGGTATAAATATATCTATCGGTACAATATGTATCCAATGAGTAAATATGTGTTGTTGATTTTAAATAAATGGTATTTATTGGTATCTATGGTTCCAGGAAGAACCTTTAACATCCACGTCATCTTTCCATTTCTTTCAAAGGTTCTTTCGATTATTAAGACTTGAATCATGGTTCTTTTGAAGAACTATTCACTGAAAGGATCTTTGGGGAACCAAAAATGTGAAAACTGCCTGTTGGAACCATTATTTTTTAGAGTGTACAATGAGAAAAAGAGCATTTTCAAATGTATGCACTTGGGAGAGCGTCTTCAAAAAGTTTTCTCAGGACAAAACGTGTCGATGGAAGGCCAAAACATGTGCATTTTGAAATGCATTTTGAAATGTATACTGATCAATGTAGATGTAGTCTTAGAAGGCAGCTGTCTATGTAGGCTTTTGGAACAAAGCCATTAACAGATTAGGATCCCAGTCTCTTTTCGAGACTTAATTGTGGCTGACGGGGAGGGGGCAACAGGTCCTCATAATCTCCCTCACAGAAGACACCCCAGTGAACGACACACACCCACCTCATCTGACCTCCACTCGCCAGAGGGGACAGTCACAGCTAACCAAACAATCATGCACGTCTGAGAAAACGAGAGCCAGCGAGGGAGGGAGAGGAAAGACTGCGATGAGCATGCTCAGTAATGCTCTCGGCTCAGCGACTGCAGCTTTTAACTGCGGCGTGGGATGAGAGAGAGAAAGAGAGAGAGAGAGAGAGAGAGCACAAGAGTGAGCTTATACGCACACACATGCACCGCAACTTCAAGACACTGTGCTAGTTTATTTGGCGACCGCGAGAGGATCGGTCCTGCTGCTTTATATGGGAGCGTTTGGATGGTTGGACATCCTGTTAGTATTAGAGCTAGTTCAGGTGAGTACGTAGACCATCATCTCTCTGAATGGGACGGCACAGCAGGACACGTTCTCTCCTCAGCGGCTGCTCATCAGCATCATGCAGCCTCGCCGGCCGCAGCCACCTGACGCCGTACCCAACACGCTCTCAGCACTGCACCAATGAGAGGCTTCAAACTCGCCTGGTAAGGACGATTTCATGAAAACTTGTCTGCTATTTTAACCGAGGAACTCTGGAGATGCTTTGTGCCTCAGTGCATCTGGGCCTGATATTTTGTAAAGTCTCCTTGCGTCTCTCTGTGGCCGCCGTCACGTGTCGTGGCATACGGCCAACTGCAGTGCCGCCCTCCTTTTTTATATTCTTCCGTTGCTCCTCCAAACTCCACTCCCTTTCCTTTTTTCTTCATCTTTTGTTCTTTTATGCACCTGTGCCCCTGTTCCTAAACTCCCTCTCTGCGTCTGTCTCTTTTCCCCCATCCCCTCCCGTCCTGTGCATGTGTTTGTGAATGCGACTCAGTCATGTGCCGGATATTTTTAGCCACAAATCACAGCGTGAATTGTTGAGGAGAAACGACCAGCAACGTGCAGCCAGCTTCCTCTCGCATTGCTGGCTGTCCTTTTCCCAGTTTTCCCTCTCTTTTGCTTATTCTCTTTTGTTTTTCTTTCCTTTGTCCCATAATAAACGACATCACATTCTCCTAGATAGCAGTGATATTGAAGGGATAACAAATTGATAAACATAGTGGCAGCATATCAGATTTGTATCCTGAGAAAAACATTAATCACAAACATTTCTCACCAAACTTCTTAATTGGTTACAGTTTGGATTTAAGCAGATCAAACTGAGAAAAAGACTGAGAAAAACCACCTGTTCTCCATCTCAACTATTTCTCATGCTGTTTACCAAAATCTGCATTCAGAAGTTGTGAATTGTCACATTTATATTTATATATAATACATAATATAATACGTTTAACTATGTACAATGTGTTATATTTGTTAAAAGTATTAATGTATTAAAATATTTAATAATTAATATTATAATATGAATATATAATAATAAGATATGGATTCTAAGTGAGCTGTGAACTTTTTCTAATAAATATATTTAAAAAAAATTGTTATATAATTTTATATGAAATTTCATTGTATAATATCATGCTTATTTTAATAAATCAATTAATTTATGATCAAATACATTTTGTTTTTCATAGTAAAATCCCTGTAATTGATGGTGTTTCATGTGTTGTTGCTTTGAACTGTGATATCTGAATAATTTTACAGCTCAGTGCTTGTCTCATTTATGTCTAGTTTTATATGATTTTGAGAAATCATTTGAGACAAACTCCCATTATCTCTTTACCTGAGCTATGAACGATCAACCTCTGAGCAGTAAAACACTCACATCACTAAAACTTGATTTGACTTCAGCTCAATTTGCACAGGGTTACCTTGATTAGCATCCATCCAGTGGGTTAGAAGTGTGTCAGGTGTGTGAAAGTGTGCTTTTTATATGAGTCCTCTGAGGTGGAAGGCTGATTTTTGAAGTGGAGTTGTCAGATTTAACCGGAGCAGATGCTTGTGTTGCTCGTTCACACAGGTACAGGAAACAGATCTTAAGATAATTTGTAGGAAAACATGAAAACGGCCATTTCAGCTGAAGAGCTCCTTGAGGAATAAGTAGAGCATCTTCTGTGTTTTCTCAGGCGCATCTGGATCTCCTAATTGATGATGAACTGAAACTAATCTGTGAATTTTGGGGTTCTGATCTGTCAGAAGATCTCTTGGTCTTTAAGAAACAACACAGACCTGTTATTCTGAAAATCCAACTGAAGCAGCGGGATTATTCTCTTTCTCTCTCTCTGTCACCTGCACTGGAAGACTTTTTGTCTCTCTGATTTCCCTAGGGATTCTCTTGCTCTATTCCCTGTTCTTCCTGTTTAAATGACAGTTAAGTCATGCTCTTAAATAGGGCATCACACATGGAATTCAAACACAGCTGGAACAGAGAGTCAGCCGATGAAGGATCCAGAAAGTAGGCACAGACAAGTGAGAAAGCAGAATCGTAAAAAGGGACTGGCAAGGGTCGAGGCAGGCAGCAAACAAACACAGATTCAGAGAAACAGGCAATAGTCACGGCAGGTGGCAAGATACACAATCCAAGGGAAAAAGGTGGGCGGCAAACAGGCAAAGAAGCAGTAAACAGTCCAGGGTCAAAACAGAATAATAATCCAGGGAACCTGCTCAGAAATGATCACCACAGCAAATCAAGACTTCGCAATGGTGTGTGTGTGTGTGTGTGTGTGTGTGTGTGTGTGTGTGTGTGTGTGTGTGTGTGTGTGTGTGTGTGTGTGACGAGCTGCAGGTGCGCATGCAATCAGTCCCAGGTATGAGTGTCAGTGGGAATTGTAGTCCGAATGGCAAGTCAGTATTCTGGTGAGGCTCCCTCTGGTGATCCGAAGGAAGCGGAGAGGGAGCCTCACCTGTAACAACAGCTCTGTATGCATATCTATATTTTGTCAGGTTTAGGGAAAGGCGAGGACTCAATAGTGCAGGTAGGGCTTTTATTGAATAATAAATAAAACAAAAACTCAAACAAAACTGCTCCGAGGAGGGAAACAAGACTAGACTGACTGGACTGAACTTGAACAAGACTTGACTGGACTGAACTGAACTGCAACACTGCAGAAACAACATACCCAAAATAACGACAACGACGTGAAAAAGGACAGCAGACATGAGGAGATTAAATACACACAGGAGGGAGATAATTAATGGGAAACCAGCTGAGAGAAATCAAACTAATGACAATGAAACAAGACGGGCGGGGTAACAGACAAGACATGAACACATAGCCAATGCGGATGCGCATTGCTGCATGTTCACATTAAACAAAGACGACGCGCAGCTGGTGACAACGAAACTGTGTGTGACAGAAAACACACAGACAGGAGAGAGCACGGCTCGCGTAAAGCTTGAAAACCGCGCCCACTCACAAAACATAGGGACGAAAATTAGGGACCACTCGGCTCGCGCCCTCAGGAAAAGGACGAACAAACGAGTCATGAATGCCCGAATCCCGATCCAAAACTGAACCAGACCAAAGTATCGGGACCGGACATCATAACTCACACAAAAGACGTCACACAGACAAGCGTGCACGCAACTCGAGACACAACGGTAGTGTCAGAGCTCTGCCACAAAACTAAGAAATGACTAGACCAAATGCGGCAGAACCCTGACAGATTTATTGGGATTCTTAAGTCTAATTTGCTTTATGTAAACACAAACATGCTCTTTAAGACTCCCCGGATCAAAACACATGTGAAGAAGCAGCAGCAGCAGCAATACAATACAAATACAGTGGAATTCACTTATCTCGACTCACGTTAACTCGCCAATCCTATTATGTCGAAGTTTTTGAAGTGGAACGGCCGAACTCCCTATTTGGCTTAGTATTTTCAATTCTTTAATGTCACGGAAATCTAATATCTCGAGCACAAAAGAGGGACAAGTTCGCAAGTTAGCCATGGTTATCTAGTGACTAATTGGCGTACCTAGTTCACTGCGCATGCGCTGAGTTTGCCTTGCACGTGGATCGCCGTCTGCTCACTCCAATGACGGTTTACTCCCTGTCGTTGATCTCGTCTGAGGGATAACACGCTTTAGCATCCCGCACATCCCGTTTTTTTGTGATTTTATGAGCAACCTTTGTGTTTGCATTGTTGGAGAGTATAATAAAAGGGTTGTATCAAGAATCGAAGGTGGTTTTTACTGTGGTGGTTTTACATATGCCTTTTGTTGTTAGCAAACACATACACAGTACAGTGTATGTAATTTTTTTTAGATGAATGCCGATTGCTTCATCAAACAAACTGTTGTGTAAACAAACTGTTGTGTAAACACGCGGCAACACTGTTGTGTAAAAAGACACCAAAAACTCGAACATGTACATTCTCATTTAATAACTCACATCATGTACATCAATACATTTACATTTTTCTTTCTTGCGAGGGTTGTTGTCTTTGGCACTCTGACAGCTGGTGCTGATAGGCTGTCTGACCTGTCAATCATGCAAGAAGACGTGATTGGCTGTGCTGCCATGAGGGCGGGCTCTTCTCATCTCATCCAACACGCTTCTTAAAGGGACGAGCTGCACAGCGCAGCGGGAGAGACTGACTTTTCTTTTTCTTCTGATTATGACTTGTGTTTGTTTTCTTATTGTTTGAATTTTGCGCACAAGCACCGTGTACCGAGCCTGAACAGTTATGATAATTGACGTCATGCGAGCAACATTTAAAAATTCAAAATGTGATCTTACACAAAAAAAGTTCATCAATCTATGGGTGCGGGTTATGCCAACGATTTTTTACACAAAACCCGCTGGCTATATGAGGGTGCGGATTATCTGCGTCTGAGGGTGAAACATATGTGGGAAATTCGGTAATATATGTTATATGGGTTATCTCGATAAACGGTTATCTTGATGCTTTTTTGCAACCCCCGAGACCGTCGACATAACTGAACTGCACTGTATTTTGTTAAAAAAATACTTTTTATGAAACTTACCAACATTAAAGTGTTGATAAAAAAATAAATAAAAAAAAAACTAGAATAACACACACATATCCCTGTTCTTTCTTTTGATGTGTTGCATGTTCAGATTTTCAATAAAATATTCCGGGGACCATGAAAGTTTTTTGTCAAAAATGCTGGCAGTGGCAAGTGATAGAAAATAAAATGTTTAAAATGTTTATAGGGTTACATAATCTAAGAATGATTTTCAAATTAAAATAACCTATATAATATTTACATTAGTGAATTAATTTAATCTTAATGATATATATATATTTATTTTTATTATTTTTTTTATTTTTTATTAAGTACCTTTCTTTAAAACTTTAAAAATTAATGAAACATTAAATACTGTATGATAACTATTTTGCAGACAAAATGCACAAACAATTGCAGAGATTCGATTTATATTCATTTTTGCCACCTTTCCCTTCAATTCTGTGCTGAACTTTGAAACATTGCGTGCTTGTGTTTTTTTTTAGGTATTAACGTGGCAGGAAATGCTGTAACACTTCCTAATCTTCCACCACGGGACGTGTTAGATCACACAAGCCTGCTAGAGCACCAATGAGGTTTCTGTGTTGTTTACAGCAATGCCATGTGATCAATCAGGAATAAGTTCATAATATCGATAGAAGGACAAAACATGGTGCTGCTGCTTACTCTGTCACCACTTTTCTTTTCCTCCTTTGGTCATTGTTTTGTCGTATTTTGTCTCTCTTGTGTGAGCATTGCACCCTCATTTGGTAAAAGCATTAGTGTGTTTCTTCATAGGGTTCAAAAGTTTACTTTTTTCTGCCTAAACAGATCGTTTATTATTTTTCCATGTTTCATGTACCAAATTATAATAATAATCATTGGGAAAAAAAAAATATTACGGGTATCAAAACATTATTAAAATTACTCAAATATGTTTGCTTTGCTTTGTTCAAATTTTGTTTTTGTTTTTTCTAAGATGATTCATGATTTCCATTGACTTAGGCTGCTATTTATAACTAACTCATTTTTATGAAAAAACTATATTCACCTGCAGATTAAGGAGCTTTTTTATGAAAGAAGCCTGCATCATATTTATAGTTGTATTTAATATCATCACAAAGCCTTTATCACATGCTGAACCTGTGAGGAGCATTTTCAGATATACCAGCTGTCACTCATAATAACGAGTGCGGCTTCAAGCCGTAAAATGTCCATCTGGGGTGGGAGGGTGAGAACTCTCGAGGAGGGCGTAGAACAGGAGATGGGCAGGCAGAACAGCCCATGGTGGAGTGGAGTGATGGAGGAGCAGAAGTAGCCAGGCGGGGACCCAGAGAGCAGCAAGGGTGACAGAGGGAGGAGCCATGGTGGAATTTTGAATGTCGGCACCTCAGGGACAACTGACAGAGATGAGGTCGATGGAGATGAGTCCTAGGCGCAGACGGGGAGCAGATGGGACTGAGCAGCACCGATGGTTTAGTGCTCAAGGTGGGCAGGGTGCATGAGGACTGAGGGGGAGAACCAGAACCAGATGTAGCTGAAGAGGTGATTAGATGGAGCGCGGCAGAAAGCTTGTAAAGTCTGTGGCGAAGGCTGTACGAATTTGGAGAGACAAAGGAGCCTGGGGAGCCACAAGGACGATGTTATATGGTGGAGCTGAGGGAGGAGCCAAAGCGGTGCGGACAGGTCTACGGACCAAGATGAACTGACTGGATCAATGGCTGGAGGCGGAGCTGGGGCATCCACTTGCTTGGGCGACAGTGGAGAACTGAGGACTTGAGTTGAATCCACACACTGCAGTGGTGTTGGATGAATAAGTCTGGAAGAGGAGGTGGTACCGGGAGGATGGACGAGAACTCCGGACCAACACAGAAAAATCACTGCAGATTATGGGGAATTGCACGACATGGAACCCTGATCAAACTGAATTTATGAAATGAATACACAGAGAACAAACTTAAACACGTGACAATTATCTTTAAGTACAGAATTGTAAAAAAAAATATGCTTTCCTGTAGCTAAATCAGTAGAACATTGGTTTTTACAACACCAAGGTCATGGGTTCAATCCCAGGGAAAGCAAGAACTGATTCAACGTGTTCCTTGAATGCAATGTAAGTCGCTTTGGATAAATGCGTCTGCCAAATGCATAAATGTAAATGTGTGTTCTGTACAGCACTCTAGTATAATGAACAGAGGCTGTTTTCCACCAGTTACCATTACTGAACTAGTTTCCTGTTGTACCAGTAACTGAACCCACTTGGCTAGCTCCAATGAGCTAAAATGGATCCAAGTTGTCACAAAGATAGATTTGGTTTCCACTGTGCCATTCATTTGGCTATTTGACTGAATTGAATTGCATTGTGTGACATCATCAGTGCTGAGTTAGATCACTCCTCCTTTGCCTCAGCCAATGATATTGCATGATGTTGCCATTGGAGGCCACTTTTCTTGGCATTGCTGATGAGTTCACCGTATCCCATGGGAGGGAAATGGCAGTAGAACAAGGCTCCTGCAATGTCCCGTGCATGTCCCTGTTTGGACATATGGACATACAGTACATGTTGACTTCTCAAAACCGCACTAATCCACTCTCGTTTTATGGGATGCTAGAGAAAGAGCAGGTAATTAAAATGATGTGGCTTGACCTCCAGGGTTTGAGCTTTCTAGCCACTTGACCTTTGCTCCCATTGAAATAATTATATTATTCAAATGGTTGAAAATTATTCAAATGTTTTTTTCATTTCTAGGTTTCTATTTGTTCAGTGTATACACACACACACACACACTATTCTGTCTACTTAAGAGACTACTTACGAAGTCTCTTATGTTAAGCGAGACTCCATATTTGATCAAAAATACAGTAAAAACAGTAATATTGTGAAATACCATTATAATTAAAATAACTGTTTCATATTTTGTAATATTTTAAAATGCAAGTTATTCCTGTGATCAAAGCTTCAGCATCAATACTCCAGTTTTCAGTGTCACATGATTCTTCACAAATCTGTCTAATATGCTGATTTGCTGCTCAAGAAAGTCAGCAAAATTTTGGAATCAATACGATTCGAGTTCCTGATTGAGTAGATAAGATTTGTAAGATCTGTGAATACATCTTAATTCTGAACCTGAATCCCTACGTGTTTCATTTGAGGTTTTTCTCCAAGGAGTGTGATGTTTCAGAAGAGTGCCCCCTGTGGGAGGATTCATTCATGTCAGTCTGAGACCAGCAGCTCTGGTCTCACAATCGTATTTGTGAGTGTTTGTGTACGGCCGTGCATCCTCGTGTGGGTTGCTTGTGTTTGTGTTTGTGTTAGAGGTTGTTGGTGTTTGTTTCACACCTCATCAAGCTAGGTCTAGCATTCAGCCTGTCTGTGAACGGCTGCCGCTGTCACCAAGGATATGGCTCGTCTATGATAACAGCCGTCACTGGGAACGTCCGACCCAGCCGGGTCCAGCCAAGGCCAGGTTGCCATGACAAAGCTGTAAACAGAACAAAGGCAGCTGGCGACAGAACAGTGGTTTCTATGCTTCAGATTCAACACACTTACTGTAGGAGAAACCACGCATACAAACACACACGCTCCTTTTCAGTTTTGCATATTTACACTCTTTTTTTTCTGCAGGGATCAAATGTTGTTTACTTGCAGTGTTGCTGTTTGGAAAAGAGGCCAAATGCTTTTGAATTAAGTAAATTAACGGACAAACCTGGCTTTAGTGTGTCTGTGCAAATGATTTCATATAGTGCCACATGAGGTAAGCAGTTCAGGAATAATCAAGTGCTATTGATGTTCTGTTGAGCTCAGATGAATTTGACACATCTGTGTGGCTTTAGAGAGATAGAGCGATAATCCCTTCACTGGTTCTGGCAGGTCTGTTTATGTGGGTTCAGCTCGTATCATGTACTGATGCGACGCTGATGTGGACCATAATATGCCATAGCATCAATATAAATAGCTGCAGATCCAACTGCTGCTGTCCCATGATGTTTAGAAAAGGATCAGCAGATGGTGATTATAATTATTAATTAGTATTGCAATCATTAGTGTTCTAATTATTCTTATTCTCCAGCATCTATCTTTCTTTCTTCTGCTCTTCAGTCTATGCCAACCCATAGAATCATTTTCAGGAAAGTTATGAAATTTGACACACAGATAGAGGACCGTCTGACCTGTGATTATAGTAAATGTGGAGTCTCTAACTCAATCCCTCTAGCATCACCAACTGTCTAAATGTGCATATGCTGATAACCTTTGAACATTCTGTTCAGTCTGTAGAATGTTTCTGTGTTTGTGTGGGATTTCATTTTATTTTTCTCCTAAGACGTATTCAAGTGCATCCTGTATCGTAATTTTTACGTGAATGAATTTTTTTTTAAATAAAAACCCTACTTTTTCAAACTTCCTCCTAGAATGAGCCATAGGTTCCCAACCCCTGCTTTAGCGTATTCTCACCAAACTTGGTGCGTGTTATGTTAACCATGACCTAAGGTTTCCTGCACAGTTTTGGTGAACTGCTTTTGAATGTTTTTGGGAAATGCTATATTTTACAAAACTCTGTACCATGCTCTCTTGCGGACCATGCCCTTATGGTAAACTTTCCGAGCAGCAACTTGTGGTCAAAAGTTATAATGACATTTCCAAAAATACTAATATCATTTGGTTAAATTAGTTTGTTATGAAACTGGTCTTAATAGAACATATGCCAAGAACATAGATACCAATTTTGCCATAGTCATCCAAACTTCTTGTATACCATTTTGATTTTCCTTAAAAAATGAATTTTTCAAACTCCTAGACTGTTGGTCCAATTTTTGGTAAAAATCGAATCGCATCATATTCAGACCCTGGCGGCAAAAAGTTATGGATTTCCTGTCGATAGACAAAACCATTTTCATTAACGAATTTGATAGCATGATGCTAAAACAACTCGCTGGCGCAACTTATCATGAGTTATTTGTGCGTGGCGTCTTAATGCCTGTTTGCAGCTATATTTCAGAGTTGCTTAAAGTATTGCTATTTGACAGCAGTAAGTCATTTTGACATTGATAATGCAAAACGAATTAATTAAAATGATTAATACCAGTTCAGGTCATGTCAGGTGTTAAAACCCTAAAAAAAATACTAATAATGCTCAAAAATGTGTAAAATAATGGTATCTGTGATACTTTTTAAATTAGTCAAAATATTAAAACTCAATAGTACCAGCGTAGACATTTCTTCATCTTTTAGACATTCTAGTTTTATATAAAACATAAATGAAAGAGAGAGATTCTAAAAATCAGCAGTGTTTTTTAAGCCTACTTGTGAATTTGTGTTTGTGTGGGTTTTATGTGTGTGTGTGTGTGTGTGTGTGTGTGTGTGTGTGTGAGGTCTGTAAAGTGAACTGAAAGCGAATGATGTCAGATCTGTTTCTTTCATCAAGACTGAATAATTAACAAACCAATGGCTTGCAGCGCCAAGCCACCAGAGTACATCTCTCTCTCTCTCTCTCTCTCTCTCTCTCTCTCTCTCTCTCTCTCTCTCTCTCTCTCACTCTCTCTCTCTCTGGCACTCATGCACACTAGGTTTTGTCTCTGTTATTTTCTCACCTACCCTTCCTGTAGCTTTTCTCTCAGTCTCGCTCTCTCTCTCTCTTGTCGTTCTCCAACACCGCCTCCAAACGGTGCGGGAGATGTAGCTGTCTCCTGAGTGCTGATCTTTTAGACGTGAGAGAGAGAGAGCTGCTGCAAGCATGACGAGAGAGGGAGAGACACTATTGCAGGCAGAGCGGTAGTGCCGATCGCTCATGCTTCATCCATTTGGGAATGTCCTCCCCATCTTCTGTGTCTCCATCCATCAATCTCTCCTTGGCTCCAAGTGGCGCACAGTGCAACGGAGCTGCGATACATGGCAGCCAGGTTAGTCCTTATAGACGCACATTAAGTGTGTGAATTTTGCAGCCGCTTGTGGTGTTGTGTTGAGATTATGAGGTTGTGCATTGGTTATGTTGTGTTTGAGCACTGAGGCCATGTAATCACCTAACGGCTTCACACTGATGCGCTCTCGTCTAAGCCTCTTAATGCAGATTGGTTTCTTTCCGACACTTGTCTGCTCGTCTGTCTCTCTCTCCATCTCTCTTGCGTGGTTTGTCATTCTAACATGAGGAGGAGTGTGTGACTGTGTTTTGATTCGGCAGCAGGAATTGGGTGCGGCACATGGTCTCTGTCACACCCCCGCTGTATGTCTGTCTGGAGGGTGAACACACACATCTGTTTACCTACAGCTCAGTGAATTTCACATCTAACTATCTATCTATCCATCTCAACATTTATTATCTATCTACCTATCTATTGTATTTTTTTTTGTTTTCTTGTTGCAATGGTTGTATATTTTTAGTTGTATTAGCAGCAGGTGTTGTTTACAGTTGTATGTTGAGGCGACAGACAGATAGACAGACAGATGGAATGAAAGAGGTATGATCTTTCTGAGCGAGTGTACATGCTCACTCACAATCACACACATTTTGACTTGTTTTCCAGTTAAAATATCTAAATATCCTTAAAACAAGATGGATTTACAGGTACATGAAAAAAAAAAGTGGAATAATTTTTGTACCCTATTGACATAAAAATATTTTTATTGCGTATGTTTAACTTTTGTTTTAGACAAAAAACAACTATTTGCTAACGAATTAGGACACAAAGTTATGTTGTGTGAAGTTTAGCCTATGTGGTTTCCTCTTTCCTCTCAACTTTAGAAAGCTTGGTGTGTGTGTGTGTGTGTGTGTGTGTGTTTGTGGCCTGGTAAATGCAATGGGAGTAAAATTTCCATATGGTTCATATATTGCCATCCTTGTGGAGACATTTTGCATTTTGTTCCCCCATGAGGAAAGCAACTTATAAATCCCAAGAAAATATGAAAACACAACATCAGCTCATCTTTAGAAAGCTTAGTATGAGTGAGTGTGTGTGTGTGTGTGTGTGTGTGTCCTGGCAGTTGGTCATTATTCACGCTCAGCCAGTACTGCTGAGAAAACAGAGCCTTCCGGAACAGCCCAGAGTCCTTCCCATGGCAAACTGGACAGGGCCATTCTTGTTTGGACCCGTGACAGTTCAGAGAAGGGCTGTAGATGTTTTCGGGTCCTTTGGCAATAAAGTGACAGTGTGATTATTCATTTTTAGGAGTGCCTGGTTGGCCCATATAATGTTTCTGTGGGATTTATTTTTTAAATAAGATTTATTTTTAGTTTTTGTTAACTTCTACCATACAAAACAGCCATGATTTCCAGCTAGATATTATACAGGGATACAGCATATCTATCTATCTCTCTCTCTCTCATTATATGTATGTATGTGTATATATATAAAGAGAGAGAGAGGTATGAGAGATATGCTGTATCCCTGTATAATATTTAGCTGGAAATCATAGCTTAATATTATTAAATATTATTTAGCTGAAAGTTTGCTACAACTATAAATATTATGTATTCCAATTTTGATTTTATTATATATATATATATATATATATATATATATATATATATATATATATAATATATATATATATATATATATATATATATATATATATATATATATATATATATATATATATATATATATATATATTATAAAATCAGAATTGGAATTGCTACAATTGCAAAAACTCTAAAATTGTCAAGCCTAGTCACGAAACTCTTCTGAGCAGCTGATTGGTTCTCGTAAAGCCGGCTTTCGGTCAATCAATCTGTTTGTTCTATCAACATAACCTGTTTATTCTCACTCTGAAATCAACTCAGAAATGTTCCTAGCCCTCCACCTTCCCCAGTACCACCTGCCTAGATCTGCTAAGGAGTTTCTCCCTGATTTCCTTGCAGCAGCTCGTATCCTCGTCACTGTATTCATGTACATGATTTGATGGCAGCCTTTACTCATGCCAGCAGCAGCGTAGCAGATCTACTCCACCAACACAACGTATATGTACATTCCATCCCTCTCCGTGAAATGCAGTTTAATTATATTCCAAGAATTGTCTTAATCTAAATATCTACACATATAGTTATAATCTGCAAAAAGAAGTATTTTTTAAATAGAGTCTAATCGAGAATGACTTAAAAAAGCAATCATATTAGCCTGAGTTAGTTGATATAGTTGTACCAAACTTCTATTACAGTTGGGTGTGGGTGAAGGGATGAGTGAGGACTCAATTTTGCAGTGAAAAGGTTTTTTTTTTAATAATTAAACAAATAAAACAAAAGGCAACACAAACTACCCCGAGGGGGGAAAACAAGACTACTAACTAGAGAACTTAACAGACTGGACTTACCTTGGCAAGGCAAGACAGGACAGGATTGGAACTGACGAGCAGCATATCAAGACATCTACGACAACGACACAGGATAGCAAACATGAAGGGATTAAATAGGGAGCACATAAGGAGGATAATGAGATCGGACAGCTGGAATAAATAAACTAATAACAAGGAAACAAGGCGGGTGGGGTTACACAATAACAAGGAAACAAAGGTGGGCGGGGTTACACAAAGACATGAACACACGGCCAATGCGATCGCACATAGCTGCGTGTTCACATGAAATAAGACAAAATAGCAAGCAATTCGTAAAACACAAACTGTGTGTCACACCAAACACAACATGAAAGTACGCGGCCAATGTAAAAAGTGCAGCTCACGCAAAGAACAAAACCGTGCGCACTCACATGACGTAGAGCGCACAAGAACGAGCAAACACTCCTCCGGTGCACTCACAAAAAGGACAAACACATGGAGCGTGAATGTTCAAATCCCGGCACAAAAACAAAACAAGACCATAGTGCAGGGACTTGGACATCACACTTCGCGTGCAAGACAAAGAACTGGGACAAAAAGGCTTGGGAGACCGCCAAACCGCGCGCACACACAAAACACCAGACATTACGGTAGTGTCAGAGCTCTGCCACAACAACAAGAAATCACTAGACCGAATGTGGCAGAACCCTGACAGTACTTTAGCAACAAACATATTTCCATTGTAAAAATGTCTAAATGAATGAAGGAATGAATGAATGAAAATGTTTTTGTTGGATAGTGTGGTAAGTCTTTTGAGGAGAGCCGATAATGTGAACTGTTATTTTTAGCACTATAGTCTGAATATTGCAAAACAATATTGCCGTAGCAACATTAACACAGCAGAAGTGTCATGTCATGCTCACACAAACACGCAAATCACATATTGCAATGTTGTACGCCTGTGTATCTGATTGTGTTTGCATGTTTCCATTGGACAGAATTGAATGCTCTGATCGGTTCTGACATCTTTGATAACATCATCAAAGCACATTTCCAAGCTGCACGCCTGCGTTTGTTATCTAACATTCCGCCATCTCTCTCTCTCTCTCTCTTCATCCCTCTCTCCTTCCCTGTGGAGCCCAACCACTTCCAAACTTGGCCAGTCCTGCGCTGACTGTTTCTATGGAAACATATTCACTCGTGGCAGGCTAGAGTGAGGGAAAAGAGCTGGTGCTGTGAGTGAATGTGTGTGCACGTCATTCCCATTATTTAGGACGGTTTCCCCGCTCCGCTTGACTGCGTCTCACACAAACACAAATTCATCCTCCTTCACACATTCAGCTTTTAATGCTGGATAGAACGAACCACTATGAAATGATCTGATTGGGGAATAGATGCAAAAAAGAAAAGGAGAAAGAGTGATGTGTGAATGGTATTATTGTTTTTTATTATTGTTATTATTATTATTATTGTAAAAAATCCAAAAAGTTATAGTATTTGCAACTAGCTGTCAGTGTCATTTTAGCATCATTGAGATACAACTAAAGTTTTTGTAAACATTTTAGATGTTTTTATATTTAAATTGTAATACATTTTTTGTCATTTTGTTTTTCAAGGTTTTTTAATGTATAAATAGCTTTTGTTAATTTTTAATTCAGTTTTAATTTAGATAATTGTTTTTGTGTTTTTTTCTTCCAGTTGATTATGATACTAATATCATGCGTGTGTGTGTAAGTGTATTTATATAGTTTTATATAGCATCACATTTGAGCTTCAGCAAGAACCAATGAGGCTCATTCTCGTGTTACGCATCACGTTTGAGCTTCAGCAAGAACCAATGAGGTTCATTCTCGTGTTACGCGTCACGTTTGAGCTTCAGCAAGAACCAATGAGGTTCATTCTCGTGTTACGCATCACGTTTGAGCTTCAGCAAGAACCAATGAGGTTCATTCTCGTGTTACGCGTCACGTTTGAGCTTCAGCAAGAACCAATGACGTTCATTCTCGTGTTACGCGTCACGTTTGAGCTTCAGCAAGAACCAATGAGGTTCGTTCTCGCGTTACGCGTCACGTTTGAGCTTCAGCAAGAACCAGTGAGGTTCATTCTCGCGTTACGCGTCACGTTTGAGCTTCAGCAAGAACCAGTGAGGTTCATTCTCGCGTTACGCGTCACGTTTGAGCTTCAGCAAGAACCAATGAGGTTCATTCTCGCGTTAGGCGTCACGTTTGAGCTTCAGCAAGAACCAATGAGGTTCATTCTCGCGTTACGCGTCACGTTTGAGCTTCAGCAAGAACCAATGAGGTTCATTCTCGCGTTACGCGTCACGTTTGAGCTTCAGCGAGAACCAATGAGGTTCATTCTCGCGTTACGCATCACGTTTGAGCTTCAGCGAGAACCAATGAGGTTCATTCTCGCGTTACGCGTCACGTTTGAGCTTCAGCGAGAACCAATGAGGTTAATTCTCGCGTTACGCGTCACGTTTGAGCTTCAGCGAGAACCAATGAGGTTCATTCTCGCGTTACGCGTCACGTTTGAGCTTCAGCGAGAACCAATGAGGTTCATTCTCGCGTTACGCATCACGTTTGAGCTTCAGCGAGAACCAATGAGGTTCATTCTCGCGTTACGCATCACGTTTGAGCTTCAGCGAGAACCAATGAGGTTCATTCTCATGTTACGCGTCACGTTTGAGCTTCAGCAAGAACCAATGAGGTTCATTCTCGCGTTACGCATCACGTTTGAGCTTCAGCGAGAACCAATGAGGTTAATTCTCGCGTTACGCGTCACGTTTGAGCTTCAGCGAGAACCAATGAGGTTCATTCTCGCGTTACGCGTCACGTTTGAGCTTCAGCGAGAACCAATGAGGTTCATTCTCGCGTTACGCATCACGTTTGAGCTTCAGCGAGAACCAATGAGGTTCATTCTCGCGTTACGCATCACGTTTGAGCTTCAGCGAGAACCAATGAGGTTCGTTCTCATGTTACGCGTCACATTTGAGCTTCAGCAAGAACCAATGAGGTTTACTCACACGCATCAAGCAGGTTCAGTTGAGCTTCTATTTATGTTCACTGATCAATATTTATATGGGATTAAAATCTTAAATTATATCTGTTTATCATATAAAACCTGAGTCTCTTTAGAAAGTTGGGCCAAACCACTCAATACATTTATTCATTTAGCAGACGCTTTTATCCAAAGCGACTTACATTGCATTCAAGATAAACATTGAATCAGTTCTTGCTTTCCCTGGGATCGAACCCATGGCGTTGTAAACACCAATGCTCTACTGATTGAGCTACAGGAAAGCTACATATTTTATTGCATCGAAAAGATCTCTGAACATGAATGACAATCCTATGGGTATAATTATTCAGGGGTAATCAATGACATAATTTTAATTCTTGGGTGAAATAACACTTTAAGCATTGCAAATGTGAAAAATAATTTTAGTTTGTAGATATTCCTCTCTACGTTATTCCTGACATGAAAAATCGATGAAAGCAGTGATTTGCTGGGTTAGACTGGATTACTAGTCTGACACTATGATTAGCATGTATCTGTAGTAGTGCACCTGACAGGCCACAGCGGGCGGCTGTCTCTGCTGATCACTGTGATCAGTACACACACACACACACACACTCACTCACTCACTCTCAAGGCCTTGCTGAAACTGTAGAATAGTCTAGTGACCTCATTTTACAATTGTGATCAGCTAGAACTGACGTAAGACATTGCATAAGACCCTATAATGTGACCAGGTTGCTGCAGAGAGAGTCGAGCATCCACAGAGACAAGCCAGTGAGTTTGGTTATATATTTACACAAGGGTCAGAACAAGTGTTAATAGTGTTAATAGTGTATGTGTTAATAGTCTGCATCTATAGTGGTATCAGTCTGTCTGTGGTGGACTTGTTTATGTCTGTGGTGTTTATAAGGTGGACTTATGTTGGTCAGTGGCATTTGTGGGGGATTTATTTTATGAAATTAAATAAAATAATAATAAAATAAACATTAACTGAAATAAACTAAAATATAAAAAACTAAATCAAACTAAACTTAAACTTATTTTATTTCATCTGGTTGCCAAGGCAATTACTGTATTTTTTGTAATTAAATAAATACAGCCATGGTGAGCAGAACGGATTACATTTTTTTATTGTTTCCAATCTTTTGACAGGACACTTAAAAAAAAAAGTAGTTAGATTATATTTATACTATTTATACTAGTATTATTTTATAATATCGCTATAAAACAGTATGCAGTAATAATATATTCAGTGTATGTGATTATATGTCTTTATATTGGGACTCACTCAAAATCATCCTCATGCCTAGATCCCTCGTCTACACCTACTCCTAACCTTAACATTTAACCTGCTGATCAGTAAATAGCCTTTGCCAACAAGTGCATGTTGTCATGTTGTTCATTTAAAGTGCACTAGTAAATCTTCATTTGTAGAGAAATCCCTCCGAATAATTACAATAATCCCACTTCTTTTTCACAAGCAAGCTGTCAGGGTTGTGGATGAAGGGAAGCATGAGGACTCAATGATACAGAGAGAGGGATTTTTTTAAAATGACAAAATAAACCAAAAAACTCAAAACTACCCAGAGAGGGAAAACAGATTTGACTTGACTCGACTAAAACACAGCAAGAATAAATAGGGAACAAACAAGGAGGAGGATAAGGGCGGACAGGTGGGGCAAATCAACCAATAACAAGGAACTAAGATGTGCGGAGTCAAGATAATAGATCGGAGAGTCTCTCACCCAACATGACATGAACACGCAGCCAATGAGAACTCATAAGCTGCAAGTTCACACAAAACGAGACATGACATGAAAGCAAGCGGCCGATGTAAACGTGAACCATACAACAACCGCATGCTACACGACAACTGACGCAGACAAGAGAGCGCGCAGCCCGAGCGAACTCAAAACCGCATGCACTCACAGTACAAAACATAGCACAGGAGAAAAAGCGAACACTCGTCTCACGCGCTCACAACAGAAGACAAACACACAGAGCGTGAATATCCGAATCCCGACACAAAACCAAAACCGTATTATCCCAAAGTGTCAGGATCCGAACATCATGCCCCGCACACAAGAAACATCACAGACAGGAGACCGCACGACTTGAGCAAACTCGCAGGAAGACACAACAATATGGTAGTGTCAGGGCTCTGACACAAAACCACAAATAGACCAGACCAAAGTGACAGAACACTGACAGAAGCCAGAAGTTCATGTTTGGCACGTGACATGCTAAGATTACCCTGAAATGTTTATGATGTTTTCATTGGTAGTTTTAATGGCATTTGGAAGCTCCAAGAAATCAAGTGACATCATAATCTTTCTAGTGCTATAAGTTGTTGTTTCTTCTTTTTACCTCATTTCCAAAGTTCTCATAGTTGGATAAACATCTGTTATGGTGAACAAAAGCTACAACAGATATAATTTTTGTGCTCTTATTTTCTCAAATTGAAAAAAAAAAAAAAATCCATGATGGTATTTCCATAACTTTCCAAAAGACATATTAATTATGGTGGTCTGAAGAGAGAAGTATGTCAAATTTGCCGTCACTCTCCAGTCTCACACAGCAGCGTTAAAGTTACCACGTAAACGTAAATGGACCATTCTTATTTTTTTATGAAATATTGCAGGATTATAAATAATTTGTCCGTGCACATCATTATTTTTTTATTAATTTGCCTCGTAATCTTTAATCAAAATAATTTCTCCTCCCTCTTGCAGCGGCATCTTGTCAGGGATGGGTGAAGGAATGAGGCGAGGACTCAAGAATACAGATATGGCCTTTTTATTAATCAAAAATAAAACAAAACAAACAAAAACTACCCTGTGGGGGGAAACATGACCGGCTGGACTAGGCAAGGCAAGGCAGAACAAGGCAGGAAACAACAGGGAGAAGGTAAACTTGATGCACATACGACAATGATCTGGCCCAGGATTGCAAACACAAGGAGAATAAAAAGGGAGAGCAAACAAAGCAGGTAATAAGGGAGAACAAGTGGGGAACCAATAATGAGCTAAGAAGAAAGGCGAGGTGAGACAGAAGAGCACATGGCACATAGACACAAGGCATGTGCTCAAACAAAACATGACACATCAACCGCGCGGACAGAACTAGAACAGAGCGCACAAGAAATGGAACGAATGCATAACAGACTAAAAATACGAATCGCAACACAGAACCTAAACCAATCTAGACTGAAGTGCCAGGATCCACACACAAACAGGAGAGCAAATGGCCCGAGTGAACTGGGAACCACAACACACACTGCCAGGGTTACCAAACCAGACCGAAGTGACAGAACCCTGACACATGTCTTCTCTGGCTGGACAACATGCCACTCTCATGAGATCCACTAATAGCAAACCACAATCATCCAATCAATTTCCCATGGAAATAAGGTCCCGCTCTACATTTGTTCTTGTTTGAGAAGCAATTTCTCTCTGATGTACTTCACAATTGTGATAAAAAAGCTATCGCATCTTCCGTTGGATGCCAGCTGTAACTACTTTTCTGTCGTTTAATACCAAGGAAATTTTACACAAAGTACAGTATTATGAATGTCTTTGTTTTTTAACCTTGCTAGCTACATTTACAATGTTAATAGCTTTGGAAATGTGTCATGACAGTCTGTGAAAAGGGTTCATTGTGGTCTTCTGTGTCTCTCCAGCACTGCCAGTAACTCTAACCGGAGTTCCCCTGCTTGCTCTCCGGTTCTGCGGAAGCGCTGTCGCTCTCCCACTCTGCAGAACATCGAGACGGACAATATGGTGGAGAAAGGCTCAGAGCACTCCGACACCTCCAAGTCCCCCTCCACCCCTGAGCAGCTGGTTACACGCACCTTCTCCGGCCAGTCCACACGCAGCGGGGGTAAGAACTCCAAGGTACGTCCTGCTCATTCAGCTCCACCTGTTGGGCTCCTCTTTGGTTCTCCACCAATCATCCACTGGGAGACCTGCTATGCAGTGAATATAAATATGTTGAACGGCCTTGTCTGAGATTCGGGAACCTACCTGCCACCTTTCCTCTTGTTGTCCAATCATAGCGTTTGTCCAACCCATAGACTGGCAGATTGTCTCTTTCTCAGCATCCTTTGGCCACTGATACAGCACCACTGCTTTTACAGTCTTTCATTACCCAACCCATACTTATTTCATCATTTTACAATTAAGGGTTTTTGTACGCAGTCTGTAACATGCAGGTCTATTAAAATGCTGTGAATTGTTTTGCATACTTATTTTCGCTTTGAAATCGCTATGTTCAAGTCTATCTCATTTACAGACAGACAAGCAAACCTGCCCTCCTGCATTGTGTGGAAGTCAGCGAAGTGTGAAGTAGAAGCAAAATGAATCGATGTAAACACGTTCGATCAAGAACAGGGGTCTCATTTATAAAAGGATCCATACTAAAAGTTTACATGCGCCCAAAAGCCAAAAATGGAGTACAGCAAAAAATATTCAGATTTATAAAACCGTGCGTAGGCACACCTGTAAGCAATGTTCGCTTTATAATTCACAGATCACCCGCAGATGTGTGTACGTGAACCAGCCTCATGTCCCGCCCTGTATACGCCCATTTTTAACCATAAATTAAAAATGTATGGATCATAAATGTATAAATATCAAAAGATATTCTATATCACATGTGGTCGCGTCATCTCCTCCTACACTCCCGTTGTGGACAATGTGACTGTAAGGCAGCGCTGAATATTATTATTATTTTTTTAAATATATTTTGAATTTCGTTTGGAATTTAGTAGATGTATATAGCCTAAAACAATCGGCACAAATAACACTGTTGGATTTAATCTTCATGATAATGTGGATATAACGTATGAAATGGAGTGAAAATTAAATGTCATTAATTCTTATAATCATTCTTCTCACATTTATTTTCTACAATCTAACTTCAGTTCACGACCTCACCATCTGTGTCGCCAATTCCCTTTGTCTCCAGAATGTGCGTACACACAGCTCAAAAAAATTTGCGCAAATTCTCCCGTCAAGTTTGTTTTTCTAGCTCACAACCTTTGCGTGGGAACTGCCGTACGTACGTTTCCAGCTCTGTTTTGTGCGTACACACGCTTTATAAATGAGACCCCAGGTCCTCCCTGTACGCAAGTTGTATAGGGTCCCAAACTACCAGGGTTGGCTTTCAAAGATGATTTAAATACTACATGATTCCACAATACGTTTCTTTCTGTCACGCTGTCACCGATATAACGATATAACATCCAAATCAGTCAAATCATGTAACACGACTTGATGCTCGATACTAAACAAAGTTAAAAAGCAGCTTTCTGTGCACACAATCCAAGATAGAGCAAAACACGGATAAGCAGAGGCTACTTTGGACATTGGGTGTATACACGCAAAAATTGGTCCAAATCCCCGTTTTGGCGAGCTTTCACTTAAACGCAGTTGGTTATATCTTAAGTGAACATAAACAGTTCACTCTAACAATCTAATGATTGTTTGATCTGTTCATTTGGTCTTAAAGCAAAAGTCATCTTTTTCATTTAATGTTAATCAAACTACAAAAGAAAAGGAGAGAATCACTCACTGCTCTTCACTGAATAACTTTAATAAGAATCAGTGTATATTTAATTCATGCGGTGAACACTTTTATTTTTAAATTAGAATATTTATTTTCTGTATAGGCTAATTCATTGAGCTGGTTTGAGTTGTGTATGCACATTTTTATGTCGATGTTCCTATTAAAAGCATCTAAAAAATGTGTGGATAGTGTGAACGGAGAGATGATTACGTGAAATGATTTGTAAAAAATGCAGAGTAGCACAAGTCATCATTCTGTCTGTCTTTCTGTCTCATTTCAGCTGTTACAGTCGCTTGTTCTTCCCGTCTCCTTTTATTTAGTCACTCACCCTGCTGTTTTTTTCTTTCTAGACTTCAATACTTTTTGCTGATGTCATATAAAATGTCTTTGTTCTAAACTTGACTATCATGTTCTTCTCGCTGTTTGTGGTTGTTCTGATTTGTGTTCCGTTTTCTGATTTGTGTTTTTCTCCTCGATGCATGCTAGTCTCACAAGCGACTTTCCAAAGTAAGCATTTCTCTCTTCTGTTCTTCTCTCGCCCTTATTTCCACCCGCTGTGTCTACATACCTCCTCCAGTGATCCGTTTCAATCTTATTGATTTGTCTTGTCTGACTCTGCCTGTTTGTGTGAATGCAAGTGTGTGTCCAAGTGTTTGTTTAAACAAATACACAGATTCCTTTCTCTTCATCCGCTTTCCTGTTAGCAGCTGTATTTGTCACCTATGATTCATTTATTCTGCATAATAGTTCAATAATCAGATAAAGAATTTGACTTGGGCCTGCACAGTAATGGTTAAATTATTGTTTATTGTTATTACTTATTTGTTCGCATTTGAGAAATGTCTTTGGTTTAACTTTATTTTAAGGTGACTTATATTACACATTTTTTGTGTAGAGTGATTTTAATAAAGTGCATGTACTTACACAGGGTTAGGGTTTGGTTTAGAGTTAGTTTTGCATAATCTACTGTTATTGCTATAGTAAGTTCATGTAAGTTGTGTAACTTCGTCACCTTAAAATGAGGCGTTACCATTTCTATAAGAATTCTTGCAATTTCACGTATTCACAAATCAAGAGAACGTCAAATCATACGCATGGTTTCTTTCACCTCATCTTGTTTATTATAATTATCATGTACATCAACACATTCTCTTCATTATGAAGGGGTGAACCCTTAAACAGTGAAATTCCTAACATTAATTAATAAATTAATTACATTAATTACAATAATTCCTGATTATGTTAAGGTTTGAAACTAGAAAAAAGCATTAGTACTGTAGAATAGAGATTGCATAAGTGTCTTCAGTCCACATCCACAATCTCAAACAATATAGCAGAGATTTTTTCATTGTGATCTCGTGAGCATTCGTATATAGTTTTTCATAAATGTACTTGTTTACATAGAAACTGAAACGCACAATATTTTGGCTTATCAAGAGCATTAAAACTGAAATGATTTACATATAAACAACTTTACAGACGGATAAATATGGGTGAATCCCTATTTATGAATATTACATTTTGGCATTAATATCTCTTATATTCAATTGTCAAATCAATGACATTATGCTTTCATTTATTAAAAGCAATTTATTAATTTGCTTAATATGAAAGTATAACATTTCACTCCGATTTCTAATGCAAACTTGTTTTGAAGGATTGCATAATGTTAAACAAGACTACACTTTAAAAGCTTTAAATAAATAACATGTAATCGTAATCGTTTAACCTTTATTTATCATGTAATATTTATTTTGTTTGCCGTGGGACACCAAAGGCATATTCTCAGTGTAGTCTGAGGCTGTGACTGACAATTTGACCATAAAATACTCCAAAATCACAACATAAATGAATCCGTTTTATTCCTGCTCAGTAATCCAGATCATTAGAATCCATGTGATTGTGACGAGATTCAGCAGAGACCTTAAACATGAAATCCCCACACTCGTTATTAATTAAAAAAATGGCCACTTGAGAAATGTCGGAATCGGGATAATAATCTCAGCAATAAATAAAATATTATTAATTAATTATTATTATTATTAATTATTATTATATTATTATTAATATTATAAATTAAATTCTGCTCTGTACCTTATACAGAACTATTACATCATGCCAGAGACGAGTGTGACTTCAACACATCATCCTTTGGATTACTTTTGATTCCGCTTTTGACATTTTTGCAATAAATAAATTAGTGGGATTACACTTGCTCTGTCAGATATGTTTTTCTTCATAACTATTCATATTTTTAAAGAAATTGCTACGAGTAGCTTTAGCGGTAGGAGTGGGATTAATGGCTCAAAATATATATTTTTTAATGTGATATTGTTACTAAATTTGTAATTTTTCTACACATTTCTATCCATTCATTTTATATGTTCTTTTTATATTCTCTATAAAAGGCTAAAAAGTGACTTATACAAATATTTTTATTATATATAAAGTATTTGCGAATACTTTACCTTTTTTTAGCTGTAAATACGTAATAATGTTTACGTTTAAATGTCGTCCGTACGTTCATATTGTGCGTTTCAGTATCTATCCAAAAATGTACATTTTATACCTGTAAATGTTATGCATCAATACGTCACTGAGAAGATTTGCTTGTAGACAAACGGCACAAGCAGTCTGACAGTATTACACCATCATTTGAGCAAAATCTCACAGTGGGGATCGCTAAACTCTGACATACATGTGAAAAAGCATGTGCTTTCAGATCATCAGCTCAGAGAAAGCATGTGCGCATGGTTAAAACACTGTGATCTGGATTATATAAATAGATCCGAATAGGTGTAACTCTTCATCATATGTATATGTGCATTCATTTATTTGGGGGTCAAAATTTTGAGATGCAAACTTGCAGCAGTTTTATTCAGAATGATTTTTTTATTGAACACATCAGAGTGTGATGAACTGTATCTGTCGCATGAGTCACTTTTTTTTCAGACAGGGAATGATGTGTGTAGATTGAGGGAATTCCCAACTATGTTGTGCATCTTTTAATTATTAATCAATCCCACACAAAACAGACCATAAAGCTCTTTCTGTCTTTCTTTCTTTGCACCTGATTCCAACAGTTATGTTGCTATGCTAATGACAAGAAGTCATTTAAATTGCATGTAGGTTGTATTTAGTTAGGGTATTTTTATAGTTTTGTTTGGTACTAAAATATATTTTAACTCTTTCCCTGCCATTGACGGAAATGTCCGTCTTTCTGACTTTTCACTGTTATATGGTAGAGGGCGCTATGCCTCTAGATCTCGAAACACACATACAGAAACAAGCGTTAAAATTTATAACCATATGCATACGTAAAATAATTCAATTATGAACATTACTCACCATGTAAGTCAAAACTGTCTAATGTTACTGAATGAAATGTGGATCTGATCATCGTCTTTTTGCTTAAAATGTTTCAATTTTTAAAGAAACTTACCCATATTCAAGTGTTGTTAAAAGAGGAAGAGGAAGTAGAAGTAGAGAAGAGGCAGAGGCTTTGCTCTCTCTTTTGAGATGTTGCATGTTCAGATATTCATACAATAAAATATTCTGGGGTCTTTACATTTTTGTGAAAATGATTAAAAATGCTGACTGGAAATGCTGGCAGGGAAAGAGTTAATGGACATTTCTCTCTTCTCAATCCTCTATCCATCTTTGGATTCTTCTGTGATTTTGAAACTGCTGTTAGGTAGGCAGCTGACTGACGCTAGCAACACAAGGTCATGGGTTTGATTCTTAGGGAACACACATGCATTGTAAGTCACTTTGGATAACGGCATGTGCCGAATGCATAAAATGAGCTTCCAGTTTCTCTGTTTTTCTTTTTCATTTTGTTTTCATTGCTTTACAGTATGACAGATTAAACCTGATTAAAGTAAGCATTTCATGTTGTTCTTCGTTTGACCCCTGACCTAACACTACCCTAAGTGTTAGCACCCCTGAACTATTCTTCCAATTCTGCTCACCTATCTCTCTCTCTCTCTCTCTCTCTCTCTCTCTCTCTCCTTCTTTCTGTCCACATGTACACACGAAAGGCCCGTCTCACACCTCTCTTAAGTTTAGATCAGATTAGCCCACATTAAACCACCCAATCCCTGAGCCTTGATGGAATAGAGCAGAATGTGTGTTAGCAGGTCTGTGTGAGTTTATCTGTAGGTTTAGAAGGTCATGGACGAGACACAAGTGGATCTGTGTGCTGCAGGTCCAGCTAATCTTTCACTGTAGCTCACACACTCAGAGACACACACTCACACATACTAACACTCTCAAACACTCTCACACACTCACAAGCACACACTCTCTCACTCACACATGCACACACTCTCACACACACGCACACACACACACACACTCACACAAACAGACTCAATAACACTCTCAAACACTCACAAACACACACACACTCACACACACTAACACTCCCTCACACTCACACACACATTCACTCACTCACACACATACACACTCTCTCTCTCACTCACACACTCACACACACGCTCACACACACACACTCACACAAACAGACTCACTAACACTCTCAAACACACACACACACTCTCTCACACACACTAACACTCACTCACTCACTCACTCACACACTCATACACACACACACTCTCTCTCACACACACTAACACTCTTACACACACACACTCACACACTCACACACACACACACACACACGCACGCACACTCACACACACACACACACTCACACTTTCACACACACACACACACACACACACACACACACACACACACAATCACACACACAGTGTCCTTCTTTTGGGGGCAGTAGGCTAATTGAATGGCTTATCGGCTGACACACACTCCTTGTCGTTTTGTCTGCTCACTTTAACTTAGGCTATAAAACAAACGAGCCCATTATGTGTCGCCGCTTTTCAAAGTAAATTAGAGTGAGAATTTGTCTTCAGCTTAAGTGATTCCCCCATTTCATGTCATTCAGATGGTTGTCTGTACCCCAGAAGATCGGCAAAACTAGTTTAGCTTTACTAGTTTATCTACTAGTACTAGTTTATTTTTTCCATGTCTAGCTGAGTTGTTTCCTGGGCCGATAATCGTACTCTTATAGACCCCGTTAAATATTTTGGACGAATGCAAATGTATGTCCTGTGCTGATCCTTTTGAAACAGGAAGTTGTGTTCGGACATATCAAAGGGTTTGACTGTTTAGTTAATGGCAGTCACTTTGCAAGATATAAAGTCATAATTACAAGAAATGGTATGTACAGTATGTACACTATATGTAAGATATAGCCAATTATGAGAAATAAAGTGACATTGTGATAATAATCATAAAAATTGTCACATTGTGTGATATGATGTCATGCAAAATACTCACATTGTGAGATACAAAGTAATAAGTACGACTGATAAAGTTACTATGCAAGATATAAAGAATAATTAATATTTAAAATAATTAATATTTTTAAAATAATTAATAAAAAATATTCACATTATAAGACATGAAGCCATGATTACAATAAACAGTCATTGTGAGATAAAAAGTCATAATTACGACTAATTTGCAAGAAATCATAATTATGAAAATTATCTACATTGCGAGGCATAAAGACATAATTATCATGAATAAAGTTACTTTGCAAGATAAAAAGTTATAATTATGAGAAACAGTCACACTGTGAGTTATAAAGTCATAATGACAACTAACTAATGAAGTCAATGTGCATTATATAAAGTCAAAATAATTTGTATAAAATCATAAGGGTTTAATCGACAGTATAATTGCAATTTAATGTCACATTACAAGATATGAATTCAAAAGTATGAGAAGTCGTGATTAACTCTGAGATGGAATAGGGTACCAAATTCTGCAGAGCATTTTATTAGACAATACAGTAATACCTTGAGATACAAGCATAATCCATTCCAGGATCGAGCTCGTAACTCGAGTTGCTCGTATCTCAAATCATTTTTTCCCATAAGAAATAACAGATCTGTTCCGGCCCTCTCCCTTATTAGTGCTAATAACAATGGAAAAAAACATGCTTCTAATTGCTATAGAGACACACACACATAAAATTACAGTATATAAGGATTCCTGTGATTATAAAATAAAATATGGATTTAATTATGAGTTCTTACCTTCGAGACAGACGATACAGTAGCGGCTAATGGCGGCATGTGCGGAGGAGGAAGAGGAGGGATTACGTGGATAATGCAAACACAATACAGAAGTGTAGTGTTTCTTCCCGTGTTGTATATTGGATCGCCTCAGAAGCTCACATTTATTATTATTGAACATGCATAACTCGTGCTGCTCCCAGCTTAACACTCGTGAATCACTCTTCGCCCCCAGTAACTGCTCGTATCTCAAAGCAAAAATGCTCGAATGTGTTCTCGTATCTCGGAATACTCATATGTCGGGACACTCGTATCTCAAGGTATTGCTGTATTCTGGATTTCCCTCCTATTCAAGAGCTGATGTCATCAATAATTTTGGTCCGTTTTCCAAGAGAAAAGATTAGTATTATACAGATTATATTAGTTTTAGTATTTATATGTACTAAATGTTGATTTTAATCTTCTTTATATGTTCCTCTTTTATCTGTAAACCAACATATTCATTGCCTTAAAACTTGCCGACACTTGTAAGAGTCTTTAATGGATGTTTGTGAGTGAATATCTGGCCTGATCTGGACTGTGTTGGGTTATAAATAGAGCGGCAGTGATGTCACATCTGTACACAAACACCCCTTGAAAAGTTTCTATTTTGGCTCATGCGGGTGTGAGTTTGTCTTATTCCCATGACGTCTCCCCTTTGAAACTGCTCATTTAACCATCTATCTTTGAATCACTCTATTTGTGGAAAGGCCAAATGATGTATAGATGTGTTATTATCCAGGGAAGGGACATGTCAGTCTAACACCAGCTGCCACATGATCAGCCCTCACAGTCTGTAAATACACACTCAGTGTGAGGGGGCACATGCAAATACTGTGTGTGTGTGTGTGTCGCTGCTCTTTTGCTCTCCGTAATATAATAATTTTCTTCTCCTTCTCTTTCAGAAAAGCCAGAGCTGGTATAATGTAAGTCACACCTCCTATTAATAATGTGTGTGTGGGTGTGTTTTTGTGTGCGTGTTTGCGTGTGTGCATGTATGTGTGCGTGTGTTTGTGTACTTGTACAACTATCTTTGTAAGACAATCGGATTGAGGACAAAGAGAGTAAAGTGAGAACATTTTGGCCAGTCCTCACTTTCTAAGAGCCTTTGGGTTGGTTTTAGGGATCAGGTCATAATGAGGTTAAGGGTCAGTTTAGGGTCAGTGTTTGGTTAGGATCGTAGTTGAGATGGGTAGGGTTAGGGTAAGGACCTGGAGATTGGATTATGCCAATGAATGTCCTCACAAAGATAGATTTACTAGAATGTGTGTGTGTGTGTGTGTGTGTGTGTGTGTGTGTGTGTGTGTGTGTGTGTGTGTGTGTGTGTGTGTGTGTGTGTGTGTGTGTGTGTGTGTGTGTGTGTGTGTGTGTGTGTGTGTGTGTGTCCACCTACTTTGAAATATAAACAGCCCTAGATATCGTTATACAGTGTGTTCTTTGTGTTACAATAACCATGAGAATTTTATTATTTGATCATTGTTTTATAATATGGATGGAGTTTTGTTAGTAGAGTTTTAGTACTTTCAAATTGACTTTGTGTGTGTGTGTGTGTGTGTGTGTGTGAGGTGTGAACCTTGACGTGGTCAAACAAGAGAATGATTGTGCTGTTTTAATAATGATTTACAGATCTGTTGCTCTTTCCTCTGACATTCAGCAGTTCAGCTGCAAACATTATCTGACTCATAATCTTATCAATTTCCTCATATTTTACATCCATTTGTCCACATGAGTGATTACAGCCATACACCTCTTCGGGTTTTGGGTCAACATTGTTTTGTATCACGTAGTGTGTCAGAAATGCACATCGACATACCTTAATATTTACATGGAGCTATGGGGTACTTTTGCCTAAATGAACAATATTATCGTGGTACTAGCACTTTATTTTACAGTCCTGTTTTGCATGAACCTTGTTCCATGTTCTTACTGCAGTAATGACACTGACCCTGAACCAACCACTAAACCCCCAAACCTTATGTAACCCACCTTACACTACTCAGTACTTGTGTGGAAGTAAACAGTTCACATACTGTAAAATATTTTGAATACGTCAGAGTACTTTTTTACGGCCATGCTGTAATAATTCATCCCCTTGTTTTTGCTAAAGAACATTGGCTGAACAAATTAGTACAGCATGGCCAAGTTTACAAAATTATTATATAACAAATCTTTAAATCATGGCCACAATATGCATATTTTCTCCCAGAGCTCCGACTATCATGTTTTTTTATTAAACCATTAGCCACAAGAGAGCGTCGTTATACCGCAATCTTTCAATCACTTTTCATTCCGCAATATCCTCCTTTTTCCTTCAATCCTTTATCTTTGCTTTCTTTTCCTGTCTGTGATTCTTTTCGTCTGCTCCTCTCTTCTCTGTTTCCTTCACTCTTTCTCTTCAGCATGAGAGACAGCACATTCTCAGAGTAAGCATGATTTTACACTCCACTTCCCGTTTCCTCAGTATGAGGACTGAAACGAGTTTGAAAGGCTTCTGTCGTTCTAACGACGGCTTTGGCATGCGTGTGCTCCTTTAATGATGTAATCTTTCTAATTGAACTTTATTAAACCGAATGCTAAAACACAGGATGCACGGCATTAATACCCTGTTGAGAAAAAGAAGTGCACTTTAGCATACTTAAAAAAAATAGACTTTCCATTTCCAATGAAATGTGTATGTTATGCATTTAAATGTTTGTATAACAATACAGTTACATATCAATTATAATTAAGTGCTTTTCATGTGCTTTAAGTCAACGCATCAAAATAAGTGCACTTTAAAGCACAACAAAGTAAATACAATTATTTAAAATGTACTTTAAAGTAAAACATTTCATTTGACATTAATACAAATAGCTTTTTAAAAGAAGCCTTGAAAGTGTCCTTTAATTAAGTGGATTTCATTAAATGGCCGTTTATTTCATTAATATTATTAATTATTAACTACAAGTGCACAGTCATTAAAATGAAGTGCTCTTCTTTTTCACAAGAAGCTGCATGGCGGCACCGTTAGAGAGTCACAGTAAATAGACTGTGCAGCTCTTTGATTGCCTCTGGTTCTCAGCGGCGTGATGTGATTGGTTGAGTTCAGCTGTTTGATGCACACTTAATGCTTTCTGGGCAGTTCAGCAGCAGGATCTCATGCAGGAATGTGTGTGCGTCTGTGTGTATTCATATGGGCAGTGATGATCTCCCATGGCCCTGAGAGCTCTGTGATTACATCTCAACCGTCTCATGAGTTCTGAGCCCGACTGACCACCAGTGCAAATGTTGGCTACTGGATTGTTGTATTGCAGTTGTTGTAAGCACCTATGTTTGGTTTATATGAGACGTCATCTGACAATGTACAGAAGCAAAAGTTTGCATGTAGTTCATTTAAGGCAGCAACTTCTTGACACATTTGTACCCGCTGATTTTAAGGTAGAATTAGGAACGTCATAGACAGGGAGTGTGAATAGGAAGTAACATTTTTTGTAACATTGTCCTCATTTCACACAAAGGTCTTTTCATTACATTTTGCTCTGCTTTCTTGGTATCTAATTGATTCAAAAACTCAATTATATCAGTATAGTTTTTATGTAACTGTTTGAATATAGGCTGAAAACATTTTACTATATACAGTACATTGTAGTGTTCTAATGAAAAGTACTTCAGCAACCTTGAATTGACTTCCTTCAAGAGAGTTCAGTTCTTAAAGGGATAGTTCACTCAAAAACAATTCGTCATCATTTACACATGTTCATGTCGTTCTAAATCTGTAGGTTTAATTGAAGGGAGGGAGCGAGGACTCATGCGCTGGGAGAAGGTTAATTTATTAATAAAGAAAATAAGGCAAAACAAAAACTGCCCAGGGGTGGAAAAACATAACTGACTTGACTAGACTGGACAGAACTTGTCTCGACGGGACTAAGCATACAACCAAGACCATACGAAGACAAAACAAAGACAACAAAGCAGCACAGGACAGCAAACAACAGGGGAATAAATAGAGAACATGAGCCCAGGTGAAAGAGGGAGAACAGGTGGGGTAAATCAAACAGTAAAGAGGTAACAAGACGGGCGGGGTTACACAATGACAGGACACGAATGCGAACGCACATAAGCCGTGTGTCTGCATGAAACAAGACAAGACACAAACTGCGGGCAACACAAAAAGCATGAAAGCTTGCGGCCGATGCAAACACGAACCATGTGCTAAACAATACACACGAACAAGACAGCGTGTGGCCCGAGCGAAGCTCGAAACCATGTGCGCTCACAACAGGAACAAACACACGGGCTATGAATGTCCAAATCCTGACACAAAAAGACCAAAGTATTAGGATCGAACATCATGCCCCGCACACAAGGTGCTTCACAGACAAGAGAGCATGCAATTCGAGACACTCAAAGCCAAGCGCTCCCACAAAGACACGACAATAGGGCAGAGCTTTGTCACCGAAACACTAGAAAACAAGACTGAAGTGACAGAACCATGACATTCTTTATTCTGTGGAACATTAAAGAAGGTATTTTGAGAAATGTCTCTGTATTCAATTGTGTCACTTGAATGTTTCTGCATTCAATTCAAGTCGATGTTCACCAACACTGTTTGGTTACCAACATTCTTGAAAATGTTCATTTTTGGCTGAACAATCACTTTCAGGAAATCAATTCTAGGTTTGGGAAGTCTCATACATATGCCAAAACAATACATCTTACAAATACATTATTAGTAGTATACGTGATAAAGAGCTTCAACTGTACGTATTACAAAAGGAACATTTAAAACATGTTTCCAACCAATATTTCAAAGTTAATTAGAGTACATAGTTCACCAGACACTCAAATAAATGCGTGTGAACCACTGATCTATTTAAATGACTGGATTGCTCATGGAAGCCACCGGAAGCCACCGGAAGTATTCGAGCGTTGATAGAGGCCATCATTGACTTGCAGCCAAAATAGTGACATGAAATCACCCAATTTGCAGCAACTGCCATGTGATTGGTTGATTTTGCATTAATGAGAAATTGAACAGGTGTTCCTAATAATCCTTTAGGTGAGTGTATATCTGGGATTATTAGCAAAAATCTACCAATACATATACCAATACAATACACCAATATTAAATATTCCAATACATGCAATCCCCTTTTACCAAATTACACTATATTAAATTAAAAAGGTTTGCCATGCATCATCTTGATGGGCACAGCAGTATAAATGCTTCATGTCTTTAAATCCATACACAGTAAGAATCTTAAGATATAAAATATATATACTTAAGATATAAAAACACTGACTTGTTAGGTAATTCTTTCTCATTGAAATCAGATGGATTCCTAATAATTCAATAGAATGTGAGGGAGTACTAGAGAATACAGTATGATGGCTTCACTGACGTCATGAGCAATCCAGATCACTGGCGTGAACCTGTCACGGTTCTGTCAGCTTCAGTCTCTGTTTCAAGTGTTATTAGTGTTCTAGTGGACAGAACCGTGGCACTGCTCTCTCTCCTGTGTGTGTGTGTCTCGTTAGCGTCTGCCCCGCCTCCTTGTTTCCCTTAATCATCCCAGCTGTGTCTCATCACTACCTTCCCTCATGTTCCCTATATATAGCCCTTGTGTTTGCAGTCTGGTGTGGTCTCGTTGTCAACCCATGTGTTTTCCTAGATGTGCTTTGTTCCCTGTTCCAGATCTGTGGTCCCTACCGTGCCTCCCGGTTTGTTTATAGTCTTGTGTTATTATCTGGTTTATGTTATGTTTTCCCCCCTCGTGGGCATTTCTTTTGTATTATGTTCTTTTGTTAATAAATATTCTAATTTCCCTTGCACTTGAGTCCTCCCCATATCAGTTCATGACAGAACCGAAGTTGTGTTTACATGAGGACATAACCATAGAAACAAGCGGCTTGACGTTTCTGTTAGGATCATTATTGACAAAACATCTGAACTGATATTATATATGGCTTTATTATAGATCGATCACACATATAATATTATAATGTTTTGTTATGTTTTAAAGGCTCAGTACACCACAAATTGAAAATTCTGATATCATTTACTCACCTTTTTACTTTTATATATTTTTATATATATATATATATATATATATATATATATATATATATATATATATATATATATACACACATATTGGTCTATCTATACAATGAAAATCAATGGTCAGCAAAACAATTTGGCCACCAACATTCTTCAGAGTGTCTTCCACAGAGGAAAGATAGGCTGGTGAAACAAGTGGGTCAGTAAATAATAACATAATTATAATTTTGAGGTGAACTATAACCCTTTAAGGTTGACGTCTGCACATAAAAGACTATTTGAATTGCTAAATACTAACCTTAACAGATCATCCACCCACAAAAGTTTGCACACTAGACCTTGTCTTGCCAGTGAGACATTAGAAAACAAAGGGATCCCCTGATGACATTATTGGAGCTGTCACACCCACTCTTCGTACCAGCCTCTGGCGGCTCTCTTTATTTACTCTTTTAGTTAATATGTAACCAACTTTACATACTCATTGCCAGGAGTAAACACACTCGCATCAGATAGAGCTGTTGTGCTCCAAAATATCTCCTGAGGCTTCTGCTGCTCTGAATGTTTTTGGGTCCATTGCAAGAAACTATCCATTCGCATATTAATACTTTTAGAGAGAATACTTTTGGGACAGAGATTAAAGTTGTCTCTCGCACAAGCAGAATTCCATGATTAGCGTTCATTCCATGCTTAGCGTCTTTGTTCTTGGTTATCTTTAGGTTCCTGACAGCACAAATGAGAAGGCACGAGTGAGTAGAGGTTGGAGTTGAGAGATGGAGGTGTGAATTGTACATTAGGAAGCCTAAATGATCAAAAAGAGGACGTAGTAACCCAAGGAACTGGCACAGAGAGTTTCCAGATGGTCTTTATTTGCCGTCGTGGTCCCTTTTACACCTGTAGAAGAAGACCATCTGAGCAGCTGCTGAAAGACGAGTCACATCTTTGATGGACTAAACTCCAAGAAAGTTCTATGAAAAGCAATGACCAAATCTGCAATGGAGAAGTTAGTAGCCATTGCATACTGAGGTAACAATTAATGACGCTTACGGAAGTCACTCCTTCTTTATCAACCCTTTAGTCACAGCATTTACAGCTCGAGAAAAGGACGAAGAATCAAGGCGGACACATTTACAGACCCTTTCCCAGCAGCAAACTGGAACAAACAGCAGCATAATACAGTATCTGTCTGCCAAGGTTACTAAAGGCCACTTGCGTGAGAATATTTTTGCGAGCCACACTTGAATCATGTGGCGCTTGTCAGAAGAGCCAGACTCTCACACCCTGATAGAGGTTACACCCTGATGAACATCTGCGATAGCGTACGCATACCTTGAAGGAGCGACTGAATCTGGGACACTTATTTACAGACACATCCGAATCAAAAATATATTAGCAGGATCTCAGTGGAGTGTCATTGTTGAGCTGATCGATCTGTTGGCTGTAGTACGAGAGCGGCACAGAAACATGGATTCGTCGCTTGAGTCTCAGGAGGACTGGGAGGCCCTGATGGAGCTGGAGGAGGCTCTGGCGGGGTGGTTAATTCAGGGTTCAGACTGGGAGCAGGACTGGCACTGGGGCCCGAGTGACGACCCGTACCAGGATGAGGAAATACCTGCCGTGAGTCATAAAGGTTCAACAAAAGACTAGTTTAGGGTCCACTTTTGATAGCAATAGGCCAATGTACAACATGAAAATTATATAAATATATAGTCAAAAACTGTTGTGTGTGTGTGTGTGTATATGGTGTGTACATGCATGCATTAATTTTTTTCTTTTCACTCAAATGACTTATTCTTATAATATAAACTAATATTTACATGAAATATAGCAAATATTTCATATTATTATTCTAATTTGGTAGAAGTCACCAAAACATCAAATTAAAATGTTAACACTTAAGCGCCTATATACAGAATTTTAATACTATTCACTTAGGAATATATAATGTGAATAACATATTTTTCACTCAAATACTTATATTGTTCTACTTATAATATACATTAATTGTTTTATTCACTTATTGTAATGTTGAGAAATTATTTTTAGTAAAAACAAACTATTGTGTTTATCCATCCAGAATCCATCCATTCTCCAAACCATTTATTCCTATATACAATATTAATATATAAATGCAGTTACCTTACTTTCTGTTTCGTTCTAAAGGTATTTTCAAGCTATTTCTTAAAATGTTGTTTCTGTTTTGTTTTTCTTTGGCAATAATGTATCGCATTCAATATCGCGTGTAAGACTCGTCATTTTACGCGGTTGATCTCAAGACACCTTATCAAAGCTGAAGTGATTGTCTTGTCTTAGAGCATTTATCTTTAAAGGCTAGTCTGCTGTTAATGATGTGAGGTGAGCTTTGACTCATTAGCAGGGGTGAAGAGTGCGTCTGAGAATGGGAAGCAGTGTGAAGTCGGTGCTTACGCCAGTGTCTTCTGTCGCGCCACAGTGGGAATGAGCTCATTGTTCATCTCACGCTGCTGCATGGCAAACTAAACCAGCGTTTGACTGATGATCAGCTGCGTGAAAGAGCAGAATGCCTGTTTCTTACTGAGGATGGATTTGTGTGTGTGAGTGTGTTCCTCACCCTCTGCTTTATTTGTTTTGTAGGTCCTCAGTCCCACATATAAGCAGCGTAATGAAGACTTCAGGAAGCTCTTCAAGCAGTTGCCGGACACAGAGCGTCTTATTGTTGGTAAGAGTGTAATCATTTACAAATTAAAAGACCTACTTTTATGCAAATTTTCATTGGTTATTAAATTAGCAACGTTTTAAAGGTTTTCGTCACATAATAGAGTTTTGTACTATACACTGGAAAAGCAAAAAGGCTGTTTCATTTATTTAAGTGCTTTTTCATATTGTTTTAATGGAAACACTGTTTAAACCTGTTTTGTTCAGTTTGTCTAAAAGAAAAGAAAATGTTTAAATAGTGCTTTCTCTTGATACCAGAGTGTTGATGTGCCGAACTCATACTGGCTGGTTTTAGGATTTTATTCAGATTTTATTTATTTATTTATTTATTTTTGTACATGCAGGAAATACAATGCATATTTTTAAAGACATCACAATACACATTAAGCTCTTTCAAAGTTGTTTTTATTTATAAGTAATAAAAAATCTTAAGTGAAAAATCTACTTTCATATTATAGCTGATTTAATTTTTGCTTATGAAGTTGTAAAAACAATTAAAAAAAAATAATAATACAAAAAATATATATAAAAATAAACAATTAAACAATTAAATATTAAATTGGTATACATTGCGTAATACATAACTTTGGCTTATGTTTAAAGAAGATATAGTTATTATGTATACAGTCTATATAATAAATAATAGTTTTAATTCAATATTTTTGAAAAAATAATTAATTTTACTGTATTTTGCAAATTAGAGTATTTTTATTTTTTTTAAGCATGTAGATATTTAATATTCCTGTATTTTGGTGTTTTAATATTTAATCAAATGTTTTATTAAAATGTTCAAAACTTTCACATTTGACTTTATAGTGACATTTTATAATTAATTACAAGACTATAATTAACTATTAAAATTATAATTAATAGTTAATTTATCATTTAATTAAATGCTTTACAGTTTGAAGGTACTTAATTTTATTAGATTATAAACTCCTTTTATTTGGATCTTGATGGATGAAAGAAATATTGACTGATTTGAGAGGAGGGGCGTCTTCTGAACTTTGACCTTGTTCTCTGATTGGCAGACTACTCCTGTGCTCTACAGCGGGACATTCTCCTGCAGGGCCGCCTCTACCTCTCCGAAAACTGGATCTGTTTTTATAGCAACATCTTTCGCTGGGAGACACTGGTATGATACACTTTAAAGTGCAACATTATGCTTTTCATATAGTGTATAATAAAGCTGTTTGTGAATGCAAAGTAAAGGATAAATGGAGTTATTGCGTCCCAAAAGAAAGAAGCGATTCTGAACCGCCTAAAAACTAGTCATCTGTAATTTCAATCTTACCTCCTGCACTTAGGTTTGTAGTGTTGGGTTCGAGTCCGAGCCGAGTCAGTATCTATTTTTTAAACCTTAACAACTTATAAAAACCAAAGTCAATTTTAAATGTAACAAGAAAACTTTTATTGCATCTTGCCTTTTTGATTTAGATTTTCACGATATCTCACAATTAGTATCCTCCTGAGCAAAATTGATTTCTGTATTGTGACATTTCTGAGTGAAACAGCTTTTCGGATGTAAAAGGATCTATAGGTTGGGACAAGGCCAAGCCCTCAAAAAAATGTCAAGTCCAAGAATTCCTACTTTGTTTGTAACATATTTGCATAATAATATTTGTAACATATAACATATTTGCCAAAGCAAATCCATTTTGCTGCACTTCCAAAGGATGAGGACTTGCAATCGAATTGATTCAGTGAAACCGATGCCATCGTTACTGTTCGTATCACTGTGTATCATGGGCTGAAATTCTGATATGGTAATGGCCGTTTGGTTTCTGACCAATCACATCACACTGGGCCATCTGACCAATCAGAGCAGAGCAGGCTCTCAGAAAGGAGGAGTTTAGAGTTACCAAATCCTTTATCGAACCATTTCAGACACTGTGAGAAATGAGCTGATGCTGGAATGAATATTAAGTGTTCTTTGTTCTTGGATGCATGAAAACCTATTGGAGGAGGCGTCGAAGACAAAATTAAGATGCTTTAATATAGAGATCAGAGAGATTGGAGAAGAGCTGTTTTGTTTTGTTTTTCTGTTGCATGCATGAATAGCTTACAGTACGGCTGAAAGACATCTGCTCCATGACGAAAGAGAAAACGGCACGTCTGATTCCCAATGCCATCCAGGTGTGCACAGACACGGACAAGGTGAGAGACACGCAGCCGCACTCAGATACTCCTGCACACGCTGACACGTCCAGTTACGTTTCTCTGATCTTTCCTTCAGCACTTTTTCACATCGTTTGGTGCGAGAGACAGGACTTACATGATGATGTTCAGACTTTGGCAGAATGCGCTGCTG
This sequence comes from Rhodeus uyekii, assembly GCA_037043235.1. Classification (NCBI taxonomy): domain Eukaryota; kingdom Metazoa; phylum Chordata; class Actinopteri; order Cypriniformes; family Acheilognathidae; genus Rhodeus; species Rhodeus uyekii. The sequence goes on from JAWRVZ010000058.1 coordinate 2,666,630, forward strand.
GACAAGGTGAGAATATAAACACGTTAATGTTGTCAGTACTGATGCTGAAATGTAAATAAACAACAACGACAACAACAGTGACCAATCAGTGGTTTAAAGGGATAGCTCATTTACTCACCCTCAAGTCGTTCTAAACCTGTCTGAGTTTCTTTCTCCTGTTGAACACCAAAGTAGATACTTTTAAGAGTGTCGGGAATCAAAGAGTTGATTAGGAAGTCAATGGAGACCGTCAACTCTCAGATTACCAACAACATTTATAATATCTTATTTTTAACTTGTTGGTAAGTGTTGAGAATTTTTGGGTGAACTATCCCTTTAAATTAATCCAATCAACACGGATCAAAATGTGTTTTTATTCAATGCATGTTTTGCACACTTGTGAATCCTTTCATTATAACCAGCAGCATGCAAATGCGATGTAAGTAAGTGATTCGTTGTGCAGTTTATCCAGATTTTTATTGTTATTACTATAGGATATTGTGTTAGAGAGTGCAGTCAGTGAGCTGAATTGATTGACAGCTTCAGTAATTATAAGCTTTGCTTATTCATGCTGCCAAGTACACATTGCCAAATGTCTGGTTTGGAAAACCGCATTAAAGTGCAGTATTGAATCCGAAACTGCGATGATTGACAGTGAATATTGAATGAATATTAAAATAGATATGTTCATCTTGGAGTGTAAATGCAAACATGTAATTAGTTTCTTTGGTCTTCGTCTTATTACTAACTTTTTACTTGTTTTTGAAGGTTACATACTATTGCAATGTATTATTTACAAATGAATATTATTTTTTTCAAATAGTTCAAAAAAGTGTTAAGTAGCAAAGTGATGAAAGGCTATAAAGGAAAAGTTGTGCAGAGAGCCCTCATACATATAATATGAATATACAATGGAGTTCACTTATCTCGAGTCACGGTTAACTCGCCAATACTCTTATGTAAACTTTTTTGACGCGGAACCGCCAAACTCCCTATTTGTCTTATTATTTTCTTGTGGGTTATGTCAATTCTGTTATGTTGCCGAATCCTAGTACCTCGAGCAGAAACGAGGGACATATACGGCACTTCACATGTTTATCTCGTGACTTAGAGTTCACTGCGCATGCGCTGAGTTCGCATTGCACGTGGATCGCGGCCCTCACGCAGCAGATCCGCCCAGATGCAGGCAGAGCAGATCTTCACTCCACGTACAAATGAATCGCGCATGTCCGGCAAGCCGCCGCTGGCTGATTACGCAATGGCAGTATGGGATGTCAAATGTTCTGTGTCTAAAAATAATTAAATCACTCCACAAATATAAATCGTTGCATTTGTTTGACTCACACAGTCTTAGTCACGTACTCTCGTCCACTGTGTGTGTGCACCTGTCTGTGACAAAAGCTAACTAGCTGGCTTGCTTATCATGTCTCAGTCAAAACTGTACACCCAAAAATACAGGAAGGAGTGGGAATCAAACCCTGCATTCCAAGGCTGGTTAAATCCCTGTTTCTGTTTCTTATGTGAGCTCTGCTCAGCGCCGCTGCGGATTGAAGAACGAATTGAAGGTTATTAAAAGACGGGACGAAGCCGAATTTGTTGAGAAAGCACATTAGACAGGCAGAACACAAGAAAGTATGCAATCCAGTACAGTGCGATGACCTAATGAATATGTTATGATTGTTTACGCTGTGAGCGAAATTGTGTTTGCAATGTTGGAGAATATAATTAAAGGTTTGTATCAAGAATCGAAGGTGTTTTTTATTGTATACTGGTGAATATCTGCTGTTAGTTGGTGCACATATGCCTTTTGTTGTTAGCAAACATATACAGTGTATGTATATTTTTATAGCATGCCGATCGCTTCATCAAATAAATCGCCATATTGGCTGTTGATTATCTCGCTAAACGGTTATCTCAACGCTTTTCTGCAACCCCCGAGGCCGTCGACATAACCGAACTCCACTGTATTAACATTAACATGTTTGGGTGTGTTTTATGCAAATGATTAACTTAGAATATTCCACATTAGTTAGAATTAGAACAAGGGAACACATTTCTGTGCGTAAACACATGCTGTGAATTAGGCTGAATTTTTGCCGGAAGTAAAAATGAATAATCCCCACAGTTATTAATGAAGGTTTTAAGCAATATTAGATTTGTTCTATCTGAGCTCGTAATGACAGCTGTCTCTGTGTTCAGCCCCTCTGCCCAAAAGAGCTCTGGCACTTTGTACATCAGTGTTACGGCAATGAGCTGGGCCTCACTAGTGACGATGAAGACTACGTGCCGCCTGATGACGATTTCAACACAATGGGGTGAGTTAAACCTGCGTAACTTGCAGGGCTGTCCCTGACTAAAGGCTATTCTAGTCTACTAGCAGTCGTTCATTAAAGCCATGAGTCGAATAGTCGGAGGTTTATGATTTGAACTTAATTACTTATATATGCAAGGGGGTGGCATTGGAAAATGGTTTCAGGGCTGAGAAAGAATATTATGTGTAACACTGCTAAAAACATAAAGGAGTCTGCCTGAACATTTTAATTATTTATTAATAAACTAGTGTTTTCAGCAAAGATGAATTTTGATGAAGTCGACTCGTCACCTCCGCATTGTCGCCTATAGAGAGAAACACATGTCATGCAGTTATCACGGTACAGACTTGGACATGCACTTGGACAAGCACTTGGACATGACGTTAGACTTAAGGGTTAACGTTAGAATGAGCGGCCATGTCAAATGGCTACTACTTGTTTCAAATGAGAATTTTACATTTATGCATTTGTCAGATGCTTTTATCCAAAGCGACTTGCATTGCAATCTAGAAACATATTGACATTCTAATCTGTTCTTGTTTTCCCTGGGAGTTTAACCCATGACCTTTGCATTGCAAGTGTCACACTGTGCTTTTTGAGCTCCTGGAAAGCCTTGTTTTAAGCCATGTTTGAGATCGATGAGTGATGGATTTCCTCCCCGACATACTTTATTACCCATGTTAACAATCTGACTCTTACTGTGGAGATTTTTTAATTCTGTGACTAACCGACCAATTAAAACTCGGTCAACTTTGCCTATTCTCATCAACCAACGTTCAGTCGAGTGTTAAGGGGCAGCCCTTCAAATTTGGTGTTTAACAGACGTGAACGTTGGACAAATAAAGCCCATTCCTTGTTTGTGTGCTACTGTATGCATGCTCAGATACTGTGAAGAGATCCCAGCCGAGGAGAACGAGGTCAGTAATGATAACTCATCCAAGAGCAGCAGTGAGAACAAACCGGACAACAGTTCACCTCCGTCACACAAGAGATCCATCACCCACTCCACCATCACCTCCACCACACCTCCCAGCAGCACTGATACGCCACTGTCTGTGAGTATAGCAGCTCACATCACCGCACAGATGCCATTTAAGAGACTACGTTTAAAATTGCGCCCTCTGCTGGTTTCAGTTTGACATTGCAGCTGAGGAGTACACGGACTGCCTTGCTGACGGAGATCTACTGCCACTCCCTCTGCTGGCTGAGGAGGGCAACAGCGAGCCGGCCAGTCCTTTGGGGCCCGTCCCGCCACCTTCACTCGATTTCAATGACAACGAGGATATACCCACTGAGCTCAGTGATTCCTCAGAGACACATGATGAAGGTTTGAAAAACAATGCTTTCTTCTATGTTTACACTGTATTCCTAAATCCTTCCCTGTTCTAGCTTGTACGTTATTTGAAACTCTATATCGCAAGAACTTACATTTTCATTTATGCATTTGGCAGACGCTTTTATCCAAAGTGACTTGCATTGCATTCAAGACACACATTGACATTCTAATCAGTTATTGCTTTCCCTGGGAATCAAACCCATGACCTTGGTGTTGCAAGCGCCACTCTCTAATGTTTGAGCTACAGGAAAGCACTTCTTGTGCTACTGTACCCATAAGATGAAGCGCTTGTAAGTCACATAGAGTAAAAGCATCTGCTTAATGAATTTAATGTCTGCCATCTCACAGACACAAAGTTATTGCGATACATGCAGTCAAGATACCAGTGTCTTCAACTAACACGTTTCTAATCAAATAATCTCTTATTAGTGTTTTGTTTGCTCTCTCTCTTTTGTATTTGCATGTATTCATAATTTATTTTTATGACAACCCGGCCAAATATTATGTCTGCACAATTTGGCCTGTTATATTGCTTTATCAGAAATAAAATAATTGACTCCTAGCACAATTACACATTACAAATATTTACAGTATATGTACAGCTCTTTTTCAAACAATGGACTAATGTATATGCAAAAATGTTTAAAATATCAAAAAGCCGTTTGGATATTTTTGTTGAATTTATCAATTAATTTGCACCGAAATACATGCAGATACATATTCTATAATACTCTGGAAACGTTATTTGAATTGCGAACAGAGCGAGACTCTACACACAATTTGAATCCAATACTTGAGTAATGCTGTACAATTCATCTGTATGTGTATCTTGAATATATATTCAGGAGATGAGGTTCAAGCGTTCCACGAGGATCTGAATGGCCGTCAGTACATTAATGAGGTGTATAAATTCAGTGTTGATAAGCTGTACGGCATCCTCTTCACGGAGTCCCAGTTCATGACAGACTTTATGGAGCAGAGGAGATTCACAGGTCAGCACCGTTCAAAACATCTCATCTCACTGAACTGTTCGATGATCCACAATAAACTCTGATAGAGTGATCCAGTCCATGAGGAGGTTTATTTATCTATAAAGTCTGTATTACTACAATCCAGTGCGTATCTGTGTTTGCGTTCTGGAGTGCGTCAAAGGTTTCTCTTTACGTGTGTTTACGGTGTTGAGCAATGTAGCCAATCACAGACGTCTGTTGATTTCTTGAATGTAATGGCCAATTAGAGGTGATTAAGTTAGTCAGAAGTGTAGACATTATGTGAACAAGAGATTCATTGTGCAGTGTAGACAGTTTCGTTGATTATGACAGAACGTGGTGAGATTGCGTCGACAGGATAAGTGGCAGATTTTGTGTGGTTACACAGGGACCGCTCTTTGCGCACTTTCTGTTTGATGTCTAATCAATTCAGAATCCGGGGAAATTAGCTGTTTTATCCAGTGTAACATCCCATGTCATTGCATCACATGTAAATGGCATTATATCTGCATTAACCTCAATTTCCATAGAAAGGAAACTAGCTGAAATAAAATAAGTTTAAGTTTTAAATATTTGATTTTATTTCAGTGGTCTAATATGCCCTTTTATGAAGTCTTTATTTTGCTTTTGAGGTGTACTAGTATAGGATATCATGCTTGAAATGCCTTATTTTTCACATATGTTACATTATTGCTACATCTCTCTTCCCAGTCTGTCTCAAACACTCTGTTTACGTTCTGTTTCAATGAAGCCTTATCCTTCTGAAACACGAAATTTGCTCTGAATGGCGATCCGCTTAGAGTGCGTTCCGGAAATTTCACGCCCGTTACCGTAACCACTGCACTGTTTCATCTGCTCAGGTGTAGACATGAACAATGCAGTCAATTTTGCCATACCAATTTGAGCCGGATTCAGACCCTGAGAACATTTACGCTTAAGAGGATCGTGCAGAACTTTTACAAGCATGGATTTTACAGGAGTGGTACGTTCCTGCAGTGAACAGTCTTACAAAAGCTTGAGCCCTGTAGCTAAACTCTACATCAGTGGTCACCAACCTTTTGAAGTTGAAGATCAACCTCCTCTGCCTAAATGAGAGGCAAGATCTTGTTGACGGGGGGGGTGGGGGGGGGGATGTGCGTGGAAAGGAGCGGTCGTCCTATTGGGGCTTGCGGAGACAGACTCGCTAAGTTGGCAACTGAAACGTTCTTATTTTCGGGAGCTTCCGGGATAGTGATAAAGGTCGACCAATCGATTGCGATCGACCGGATAGCGACCAAAGATCGACCAGTCGATCGTTATCGACGGGTTGGCGACCACTGCTCTGCATGAACACTGTAATGTTTGCTAACAGGCTAGCGGAGTCAGAAATAATCAATAATTCTTACAGGTTGTGGAAACTGCTCCGTCTTTCAGGAGAAGCTTTTGTGCGTAGCCAGCATTGTACTCTCTTAGGTTCTGGAAGCTTTTCTCAGTAAGTAGTGCAGCACACAGAAAAGCTTTGGGGTTAATGTTTAGGAACAGTGTTAAAGATACATTTTAACCACTGTTTTCTAAGTTTGTTCGCCATGAAAAGGCCAAACAATGGGGTTTTGGAACCGGGTAGAAAAAACAGCGTCTCTTCGACATGGCAACAACACGCCACTATAACTGCTCTCGCTCAACCAGGCATCACTAATTAAATGAGTGACATTGTGACTTCACGAGATCTGGAAGAAGTGCGTTGTAGTCCCATCAAGCCGTTTGTTTTATTTCTTAAAGAGTTTTTTTTTCTGTTAAAGAGAATATGTTCTTTTAGAGTGGACTTTGAGCTTTGTAACCTGTGTAACAGCAACATTACACACTAACTAGTGAAAAGCATTATAGGACCCCTAGAATCTTATTTCAAGCAACGGAAATATTTTTTATGTTTTAGCTTTGGTTCACAAAATAACCTTGTTTTCTACACTTCCACACGTCCATTCATAGATGTGGTGTATCACCCTTGGAAGAAGGAGGATGCCGGAAATCAGACGAGAGAGATCATGTACACAATCTCCCTGACCAATCCACTGGCCCCTAAAACAGCTACAGTTACTGAAACTCAGGTGAGGTGTTCATCTGGACTGGACTGTTCTTTGGATTATTTGTTTTAGCAATTTCTGTGTTTTGTTTAATATGTTTGAAAGGCAACTTCTCTCTGAATTAGACCCTGTATAAGGCCAGCCAGGAGAGTGAGTGCTACATTATTGATGCGGAGGTCATCACTCATGACGTGCCGTACCATGACTACTTCTACACCCTAAACCGCTACATGCTAACACGAGTGGCCAAGAACAAGTGTCGGCTGAGGTACGGATGGACAGGATGCTTTTTTTGTTTTATGGCAAAAGTCAAACAGAAAGACGTAGGAAGTTAACTTCGCTATTACCTTTGGCTTGGTGATTTAGGATCTCAGCGTTCAAATTAGGAGGAAGTAATCCTTCTTGCCACAGGTGGTAAAATGCTTAGATGAAAGATAGTGTTTAACTGAGTGTGCAGGGATTTTGTCATTATGATTTTGTTGTGTGATTTTCATACTTATGTAAATTTTTTGTGTTGTTTGTGAACGCATGTTGAAGCTCACTGAAACTTCACCCATGGGGATAATAAAAGTCACTTCCACTATTACAGGTCTGTGTCAATAACGTGATTCATCTGTCTTCAGGGTTTCTACAGAACTGAGGTACAGGAAACAGCCATGGGGGCTGGTGAAGGGCTTCATTGAGAAGAACTTCTGGAGTGGACTAGATGAGAACTTTAAAAGCCTTGGTAAGACACCATTTCTACCATTATTACCAATATGAACTCACCCACAGCCATTCTGAGCTCTAACCACAACCTTCTTGAGCTTCACACACAATATCAAATCCCACCCACATGAATGTTGAACCCATAACAAACTTGAACTCCGTCTACAACATTTCTAATTATTATCATTGTTGAAAATCAATTATATATTTATGTAAACGGTGACATTTTCAAGAATTCTTTGATTATTTGAAAGTTTATAGGAACATTTGAAATAAAAAAAAAAATATTTTATCTGTCACTTTTGATCATTTTAAAACAACCTTAGTTAACATTTAAAAGTATTCATTTCTTTAAAAAAGTAAATCCACAACAATATCAACATTGACCTCCACCCACAATATAGAGTCCCACCCACATCAGAATTGATTAATAACAAAATTATACTTTGCCCACAACAAGTCCTAATCACTACAATATCAAGCCTCAAGTACACTTTTCTGCTCCACCCACAACAACATCGAGCTCCACCCACAGCAATACCGAGTTCCAACAACATTGAGCTCCACTCACAGCAATATGGTGTCCCACCCACAACAACATTGAGCTCCACCCACACCAATATCGAGTTCCAACAACTTTGAGCTCCAACCACAGCAATATTGTGTTCTAACCACATCATTGAGCTCCGCCCACAGCAATATCGTGTCCCACCCACAACAGTGAGCTCCACCCACAGGAATATCGTGTCCCACCCACAACAACATTGAGCTCCACCCACACCAATATCGAGTTCCAACAACTTTGAGCTCCACCCACAGCAATATCGAGTCCCACCCACAACAACATTGAGCTCTACCCATAACAACATCGAGCTCCACCCACAACAACATTGAGCTCCACCCACACCAATATCGAGTTCCAACAACTTTGAGCTCCACCCACAGCAATATCGAGTCCCACCCACAACAACATTGAGCTCTACTCATAACAACATCGAGCTCCACCCACAGCAACATTGAGCTCCACCCACAACAATATGGTGTCCTACCCGCAACAACACTGAGCTCCACCCACAGGAATATCGTGTCCCACCCACAACAACATTGAGCTCCACCCACAGCAATATCGAGTTCCACCCACAACAACATTGAGCTCCACCCACAGCATTATCGCGTCCCACCCACAACAACATTGACCTCCACCCACAGCAATATCGAGTCCCACCCACAACAAAATTGAGCTCTACCCACAACAACATTGAGCTCCACCCACAGCAATATGGTGTCCTACCCACAACAACACTGAGCTCCACCCACAGAAATATCGAGTCTCACCCACTGAGCTCCACCCACAGCAGTATGGTGTCCTACCCACAAAAACACTGATCTCCACCCGCAGCAATATCGCGTCCCACCCACAACAACTTTGAGCTCCACTCACAGCAATATTGTGTCCTACCCACAAAAACACTGAGCTCCACCCACAGCAATATCGTGTTCTACCCACAACATTGAGCTCCACCCACAACATTGAGCTCCACCCACAGCAATATTGAGTTCCACCCACAATCATTTTTACCCACAGATTTTACATTCATGTTGCTCCTTTTGTGCTGATTACTTTGTAACCACTAAAAATAATTAATTAACACCAGAATAAATCCGTACCAGTAATTAATTTGTTACAAGTAACAAGTTATGTTGTTTTTTTAGAGCTAGAGTTAGCAAAGTTGGAGGACATAATGGAAAGCCACAGACTTTCTCCTAAAACCTCCACCCTGAGGCGGAGAAAAAGGGGCCTTGTCCACCTCCGCACAGTCCATTTAGATGAGACTCTCAGTCCTGTAACCACTCCGACAGACGAGGAGGTCATCCACCGCATCAAACACGTGGCAGGTGAGCTCATGCACATCCAAATATTCAGAAGGACTCAATGTTTAGGTTTAAATGTATGCATTTGCATTCGATCCGCCCACAGGTTCCACTCAGACGAGACACATTCCTGAGCACATGCCAGGGGGCGGGATTTTCTGCAACCTCTCTAAACCGTTACTCATCATTAGCTTTGTGTAAGTAGTACTAATTTTGTATATTCTCGTTTAACTTATTGAGTTAAGTTATTGTACTGATTTGAGTTTAAAAAAAATTATGTTTGTTTTTATAAATCTGACTTAGTGAAACTTTTTTCTTCTCTTTTTTTCTTTGGTTTTGCCTCTTGTGGTTGGCCTTAGGATCTGTATAAGGTACATTCCTTTACTGGTGTCAAATATTTATCCATTCTGTTCAGAAAATCAAATCTCCTGTCATTCTAGTTCATGTTCTTGGTACCTCTCTCAGTTTTAAACTGCGCTCCATTCAACACAACCATTTTCAACTTCTTTCTTGGATAAAGAGTACCGTATTTTCCCGCATATAATCCGCACCCTCATATAGCCCGCGGGTTTTGTGTAAAAAATTGATGGCATAACCCAAACCCTTATATAACCCTCCCCATAGATGTATGATATTTTTTGTGTAAAGATTGCATGACGTCAATTATCCATAACTGTTCAGGCTCTGTACACAGTGCTTGTGCGCGAAATTCACACAATAAGAAACAAAAGTCAGAATCAGAAGAAAAAGAAGTCTCTCCCGCTGTTCAGCAGCTGGTCCCTTAAGAAGCGATTCTACAGGTGTTGATCATCGGATGAGATGAGAAGAGCCCGCCGTCGTGGCAGCACAGCCAATCACGTCTTCATGCATGATTGACAGGTCAGACAGCCTATCAGCGGCAGCTGTCAGAGTGATAGTACAAGCGCCAGAGACAACAACCCTCGCAAGAAAGAAAAACAGAAAGAAAATACTGCAAAAAAAAACTTGCATCCTTAGTGATGTAACAAATATATCGAAATGTTATTACGTGTAAAAAATTGTGATATAGCCCGCATCCTTATATAACTCGCATATATACCCCCCCCCCCCCCCCCACTTAACGGGATTTGTAAATTCTGGTATAACCCGTGGGTTATATGCAGGAAAATACAGTAGTAGAATTGCATGGTATTACTATTTTGTTTCTGTGGACAGTAGACCTTATTTAGAGCAGGGTCATGACAGGACTAAAAGTGAGGCTGTGAGGGATACATTTCCTGTGTTTTCAATGGCATCCGCTGTATAAAGCTCCTAGATCACTTATATTTATCCATAGCTCATGTTTTTTGGTGAGGGGTTGTCGACTTAAATTCTTGGACATATATTTTTTAATTCTTTGGTGAGCAGAACAATCCAAAACAACATTAAATAACAGTACAACCCACTGAAGAGATGAATGTTTATCCCTCACAGCCTCGCTTTCATTCTAGTTCAATCAAAGATGGCGCTGTTGTGAATAAGGTCTATAGTAGGAATATCTCGCGTTTGACTTTGAATGGAATGCAACAAAAGTGTGTGTCCGTATGTGGCTCATTTCATCATCTAAGATGCGATCACGCCCCTCCAGTCCAGCGTTTGTGTCTCTTTTTTTCTTCACTGAATGTGTCCATGGTCTTGTTGAAGCTGTGCTCATTGTTTGTGGTCTCTCTGCAGTCTGGTGCTACTGGTGTTTCTGAATGTGATGCTGTTCTATAAACTCTGGATGCTGGAGTATTCAACACAGAGCCTCACCAGCTGGCAGGGCTTACGCCTACATGAGAGGTACAGCACACACAAACACACACACCCACAATGATGTTAGGCTCCTCCCATAACATCAAGACACACCCACAATGATGTTGATCTCCACCCATTACATCAAGACACACCTACAATGATGTCAGGCTCCTCCTATTACACCAAGACACACCCACAATGTTGTTAGGCCCCTCCCACAATACCAAGACACACCCACAATTATGTTAGGCTCCTCCCATAACACTAAGACACACCCAAGATGATATTGAGCTCCACCCATCACTCCACAACAAGGATTGAGGCCACCCGTTACAAGCTTCTCTCACAAAATCAAGCCTCACCCACAATACTATTAAGCTCAACCGACGACAATGTTGATTCACAGCCAAAACAATATTGAGCCACGCCCACCATTGTCAGCTCCTCCCACAAAATCAAGCCCACCCACTGTGATATTGAAGCACATGCATAAATGTTTGTACTTCACTCAGACCAAGATGATATTAAAAAGTGACTTAATCTCACTCGACAGAGACCCATGTAGATTTCTGAGTGGTGGTGTTTTTGTTTTGTTTACCTTACGTATGTGTTTATCTTGCGTTTTAGCAGTAAACTGCCACAGACACAGATGGAATGGGCCCAGCTCCTGGAGTCCCAGCAGCGGTACCATGACACTGAGCTGCAGAAATGGAGAGAGATCATCAAATCATCAGTACTGTTATTGGATCAGGTAGATAACATGCGCACATGCACACTGAAGCGATTTTACAGAACGTAATTATAATAGTACGCTTATGTGTCTTCACACAGATGAAGGATTCCTTACTGAACCTACAGAAAGGTGTGGGACTGCGAGATTACCACTCGGACTCGGACGAGAAGAGGAGTCGATATCACTGACAGTTACCCCCCAGGCCACCAGGGCGCGCTGTGCAATGTAGAGCCACGTATGAGAACGAAAGGCAAAAAACAAAGGGCCCTTCTGTGCGTGTTTGACTATGCATACCAAACAAAAGAGACACTTGATAGAGACCAGAAGAAGAAGAGATGGACCAGATACTGCCATTGGATGATCCAAGTCAACCCACAGGAAGTGGGGCCGTATCTGTCCCGTGGAATTGGGGGGGGGGGGGGGGGTACAGTCCGAGCGGCCCATCACTGTTCCAGCTTTCTTTCAGGTTCTCTTTCCGAGGATGCTTCTGTTCACTCCGGTCCGAGGAATGGAGCGGACGTGAGAAGGAGTGTCGGGAAAACGAAGAGCATGCTTTTTCTTTTTTAGCCCTCCTTTCTTTTGAAGTGTTTTTATTAGTTTATTGGTACAAAGAATGAAGAAAGTGATCGTTTTAGCTTGGCTTTGACCAGTAACGGCACAGCTGCCCTGTCCCTTTTCCGTTTGCACAGGAATTGGAGTGATAAACCAGATTATTATGAAATCTAGTTATCTCGTGGTAGAATATCAGGGCTGGTTTCCTTGATAATCCTGCACTGGAAAGTTTCATTCACTGCTTAGTTTCTGCAAAAGGGCCAGCGGCGCTAAAAACAGAGACCTTCCATTTCTGTGAAGCATTAACTATTATCCTAATGTGTATTTGCACCAGAGAAAGACTGTGAAAAGGGACACCGCAGGCAAGAAGGTGGATAAAACGTTGATAGTTTTTGATTACTAAACTGTGATATCTCCTGATTTATTTGAAGATGTAGGAAAATATATGAAGATGTTTGAAATATATACTTTATTCAAGATTTAATATATATTTCAATATATGTAGAGGTCATTTCAGATATTTATTGTTCTTTTATGTACATAGGACACTTATCAAAGCTCTAGACGGAAAGAGTTTATAATTATGAAACTGCGTTTTCTTCAGCAACACGCACAAGCACGTTTGAGACGTGCGTCGCAATTCCACCGGTGTCTATTTTGGTGAATGTAAGTGTGTTTGTGTGACGTTTTAAATCATTCCACTTCCTCCCGGCACATGAAGCCAAACTGCCTTTTTCTTGCCCAGCAGCTCAACCCACTGGGCGTCTGTTTACACATCCGCCTGGCTTCAGAAAGCCGCGCGGTCTGAAAACGACCAGATATCGCCTCGCCCCGAACCCTCGCACGCACACACACACACGCATGCTCTCCCTGCTGTGGCACCATTCCTGTTTTTTATTTGGAGTCTGGACCAGGAAGCACTACGGGGAATGACACTGGACTCGCCGCTCATTCGCTTTTTATTACATATTTTGTCATCTTTTAAATCAGTCAATTAAAGAAACGTTATGGGAGGTAGTTAGGATATTTTTTATAGAGCATAAGAGCTCTAGCCTAAACCAAATATAGTATTTATAGATGGTAGAATTTATATATTTGACATGCAACAATTCCCTTTTTATGCAGAAAATCCAATAAATATTCAAAACAAATCTCATGTGAGACGACATGAAGAGATGTGGCACTTTACGTCCAGACGCTGTAGGAGAGAAAGCCTGATATACAGGAAATATATGTTTGCTGGCGGGACATATAGTAATATTTCAGCTGCAAACCACACGGTATTGTATTGATGAATGAATGTAAGATGTGGTTTTGTTTTCCCGTTAGCGTAATGTCATTTGATTCATGTATTCCACAGTCCAGCGCTTTGGAATCTGATTGAGTTTTTGCTGTGGATCTTTCAAACCCATCTTTAGTGTTGCTCTGTGCAGTGTTTGAAGCCGGCATTTTATTCCGAAGTGTAAGGCTGTTGCAGTTAAACTACTGAGATCATTACAGATTGGACTGTTATAGAGCTTAAGAGCTTTTATTTTGGCATTAGAGTGCATCTGTATAGGCTGTTGGGTGTGTTTTCTTGATTTTTCGTTCTTCACTATGCGTGTTTAGAGAAAAGATGAACAGTTTGCTCATGGTTTGATATACTGGAACTGATTGAAAAATCTAATGAAATCACAATCATGTTCACTGTGCTGTATGTGTGTGAGTGAATGCGAAATCATGTTTAATGCATTTGAACCTTTTTCTTTGTAAACCACCCGTTCTCTTCTGCTAAAACGCCACCAATGCAAAAAAAAAGAAAGGAAAAGATTATTGTTTTGCAGTGACTTCTCATGATGTTTCTGACCAAAGATTTGAGTTTGCATTTTGCAACTGAGAAATGTGTGAAATTATATTGTGATGGAAGTATATAGGTGAAAAAAGATTGTTTTAAATTATGTTTCGGATTTTCCCATCACAGAGGTTTAGTGTCACTGCCTCTGTACCTGTGCTGTAGTTCTTTGAATGACATGACAATTGTGTCCAAACTGTCTCACAAATCTTTTTTTTTTTTGTTTGAAAGTGTTCTGATTGATTTCTGTAGATGTCCATCAATGGCATCCCATAACTTAACTGCTGTAGCAAGGACTTGCTGTATTTCTTTTTCAAACTGTTTTTATCTCTAGGCCAGGCTGGTTTGTACATGTTTCCACATGCACTGTATGTATATGCCGATATGTGCAGTGTTCACTGATATAGGAAGCAGAATTGTGCTGTGCACAGTTTTCCATTCTTCCAACAAATTTTGTCTGATAGAGACTCTGATTCAGTGGCTCTCTGATCTATGTGAAGTAGACAGATTGCAAATAATATAATAAAACGACACTGGGAAAATACCTTGCAATTTTATTTCTTTATTTAGTTTTCTGAATGCCCCTTTTCCCCTTGCTTTACTTTAGATGGCTCACAGATTATTATTTAAAAAATACTTTTAGGCTACATTGTTTTGTTACAAGTATGCTTGTAAAATTGAAAAATTTAATTTTGCTTTTGGACGTTTCCCTGAAACTGTTTCAAAGCTTTTAGCAGCTCATTAAAATCTTACGATTTGCCACACAACACGCCTATGTGCATTATCATATCTAGCCATGAGGTGGAGGCAAAACCCAATGCTTTCATTACGTAATAGCAAAGACTAGACGAATACCTGATGCAAACATGCAGTTTTGGTGAAATAGAAAATGAAAAAATATATAAATACTTGCTATGTTTATAAATATATAAATACTTGTTAGAAAAATACAGTTCCAATAAAATAATCATTAAAGTCAAGACTAATATCTAAAATTATCCTGGTTAAGGATATCCCATTCCATAACCAAGCATGCATTAATTATCCTTAATGTCATCCACTCGTGCATTTTCCTGTCGCCCCAGACAAACGAATATTCTCCTCGTCCATTCATTCATGCCGTCTATGCTTGAGCGCCATGGTCTGCATGTAGAAGACTCTGCCGGCGACTGACCAATCAGAGCGTGGGGGATCCTCAGAGGGGGTGGTGACGGAGCGCTTACAACCAATCACAGAGACCGACGCGAGATATGCTAATGAGCAGGGAACACCTCAATGCACAGCAATGCGAGAGATTCAAAACTGAAATGCCCAAATATTGTCCGACCGCAGCATTATGAGCGACAGAGGCTCGCGCTAGGGGACAAAACACTCAGACCAAATGGACACGCGTTTCTCTGCAACGTGATAACCGTCCAGAGTTGCAGCAGAAGCAGCTGACGCAGGTCATATTGAAAGATTGATTGCTTTTGTTCTGTCGGGAGGCTCCTGATGGACCCCGGGGTCCCTCTGGAGATGCGAGAGGAGCGCGGGCGCATGAAGGCGCGTCTGGCGGCCAGTTTGGCATGGCTGTGTGATCTGGAGACGCTGAAGCTGCGGCAGGAGGCTCTGGTGCTCGGCGCGCTGGCGCTCGGGGACCCGGGGCCCGGATGCCCGGTTTGGGGAGATGTGGGTCCGGCCCGCGGCAGCAGAGAGCAGGAGCAGCTCACTTTAAGACTGCAGCTGGTAGGTGATACAAACGGGGCTTCATGGAGGTGTGGAGAAGTGTTGGGAAAAGTTTAAACAGACGAGTGATGCTGTGTCCGGCAGTCTTGCCTTTATTATTCTTAAAACAGTTGCACTGTTTCAAATAAAGCCCCAAAGGTTTTGTTTCTTTCTTTTGTTTTATGCACACACAAACATTTTTTTTTTGTGTGTGTAAAGAATATTTAAAGCACAATTCTCCACTGTGCATTTTGTTTTGTGCATTGAAAATGATTAATAGATGTAAAAGGTTCGAATGAAATCACGGATGCGAATAAAAAGCTTTTATTGGTGTTTGCACAAACATGAGGCTTGTTTAAAATATCTCATTTATGGTGTTATGTAATTAGGGAATTGGCAGGTGAAACCGCCGTGTGCGGATGTGGGTTTGATACACTGATTTCTCGACGTAATGCCGTTTTTCCAGCAGTTCTGCTGCTTAATTAAAAGAGTTTCCTTTCACAGCCAGTGGATGTGTGTGTTTGACAGCTGTGATTGATGCGCACATGGAAAAGAGGGCGGGGCTTGAGGACCTTTAACTATCCATTGTTCGTTTCGCAGGGATTTAACAATTCCCACTGCTAGAAAGATTAAACCATTAATTGCTTCTATATAATTACTTTTAAATTACAATTAAAGTGCGTGTATATATATATTTATATATATATATATATATATATATATATATATATATATATATATATATATATATATATATATATATTAATGTGTATATGTACACATGTATATATACAAACACACTATATATTTGTGTACATATACACTTTAATATATATTAATTTGTGTGTGTGTGTGTGTGTGTATGCATATACACATACACATATATATATACACACATATATATATATTTATATATTGTGTGTGTGTGTGTAATATAATATAAACACCAGAAAAAAAAAATACTGTTATTCTTTCTTGCATGTTTATATTGTTACGTTGTGGTTTAATTATCCTTAAGAGAGTCTCACATTTTGTTGATGAAATAGGTCATATTTATATTTGACTTTTTTTAATAACTCTGTATTCCATCTGCATGAGTGCCTGAGGAAGCAGTTTATCAGTGATATTCATAGGCTAACAGCGCGTGTCTGTCATGTGTTCGGTTCTCACTCTAACCCAGTGTTCAGTAAAAGGCGGTGAGAGAAATCAAATAAGCAGCGCTCTCTGTTTCCCCAGAGTTTCCCTCCTCAGATGGATCAGACAAAAGGCGCATGCACACTATAGATTTATTTGTAATTCAGCTTTGTAGTTGAGATCCCTGCAGTGTTTGCATTACAGTAGCTAGTTTGCACATACAACGTCTGTTCAAACACACAACGTCAGGCCTCAAGGCCAAAGTTTCCCTGATGTACTTGCTGTGGATGTGTGTGCGTTTCCATAATTAATTATTGCAGTTTAGAGATCTATTTTGGACTTTAGGACTGTTAGAGTAATGTGTGTGTGTGTATGCTGATATAGTGGGGGCAGGGTGATGTGTGTGTGTGTGTGTAGTATAGGATGCTGGTTGTGTCCCATTTTGCCACATTAAAGGCGAGGCGCTCGCGGCAGCCGGATAATGAGAGTACACATGCAGCCTGATCTCCCTCAGGTCCTGTCTGTTTCTGTGATAATCAAATAGACGGCTGCCTTCTGCATGCGTTTGTGCGCGAGGCCTTTGAGGGTGAGACACCAGACCGGCTGATCCGTCGCACGACAGTTAATCGTGTAGCAGAATAAACGATCTCCAAGGGAACGCACGACGAGCTTGAGTCATAGACTTCAGAGAGAATAGCTGATATTACCTCTGAAATCATCTAAACTGGATCATGTGTTCAGTGGGGGGTTTGCTTGTGCTCTTTGTTCACATCTGGCAGACCTGAAATTGTATTGAATAGATTTTTCTCTGTCCTCTGCTTTTCCTTTTTGTACTTGTCTTTTTCTCTCATGCTCTTGAGCTTTGACCTCAGCCGCTAAACCATGTTGCCATGGATTTATGAGTGATTCAATTCTAACAACAAGTTATTTCCAGCCTTATTTCTGTCATGAAGAATGAACAGGTGAATTCAAGGAATGCTTCAAACCTGCTGATTTCAATTGGAAAATGTGTTGCAAGAACGGAGAAGAAAGCAATGCTCCATCTTTTGACTCAAATATCAGAAGATTTTGCGATTGTGTTGCACTATATGTTGAGACGTTCCTCTAAAGCATCTCCAGGGGTTAATCCTAATAAATGATGCAGTCATCCGATGTAAAATGAGAATTTCAGAGTAGCAAATCTGGTTGTGCTTTTTGAAATCCAATTTACTGTATTTCTACTTCATTTCAAACGGACTATATCTTTCCATATCCTTAAAATGGATCCAACACATTTTTATCCACCAAACGCTCAACATTCTCTAGTGTGTGTAGGTTCCCTTATAGGCACACTAATAGATGAAAAATTGGACAATATAGAGAATATAACACTAAATGGCAAAATGCAGTCACTCCTACTAGCCACTTTGGCAGGTAAAATTTAATGTACATTTATCAACTGTAGTCTTTTAAATAGCATCTGAAATAATAAACTAAATGCAATCTAGTATTGTGAAAAATATTGCATTTTCGAAACGTATCCACACTGTATCAAGGATGAGGGTGAAGGGAAGAGTGAGGACTCAATTTTGCAGGGAAAATGACTTTTTATTCATACAAAAAATAAAAAAGGCAACAAATCAACCCCAGGGGGGAAATGAGGCTGACTGACTAAAGAGTTTAACTAACTGGAATTGACTAGCAAGGCAGGACAGGACAGGACAGGAAAACAGGACACGACTCTGACAAGCAGCAAGACATGAGCCATAGCGACATGAAAGACGACAACGCAGCACAGGACAGCAAACACAAAGGGATTAAATAGGGAGCACATGAGGAGGATAACGAGGGGAAACAGCTGGGGCAAATCAAATGTAACAAGGGAACAAGGCGGGCGGGGTTACACAATGACAAGACATGAACACGCAGCCAATGCGAACGCGCATAGCCGCGTTTCCACATGAAACAAGACAAGAGCCCGCAGCTCGTAAAAAGAACAAACTGCGCGCCACACCCAACACAACATGAAAGCATGCGGCCGATGTAAACACAAACCGCGTGCTAAACATTACACACAGACAAGAGAGAGAGTGGCTCGAGCAAAGCTCCAAACCGCACCCACTCACATGACATAGAGCACATTTCTCTCTCTCTCTCTCTCTCTCTCCCATCTCTCCAACAGCGAGTGACACACAAACACGCCTCGTTTCATTTCCTTTGGATGAATATTGTTGCAGTTACAGAGCTTGTATTTTACTCAAAATCTGCTCACCCATAAAGCAGCCTCTCAGCACTAAATTGTGCTCTTTTTTGCTGCTTAAAAAGTGAAACGCACAAAAAATAATGGCAAAATGCCGGTCTTAGCGAGTATTCTCGTAAACACAGTAATTTATGTTTTAAGTGAACAAATTTACATTTATGCATTTGCCAGACGCTTTTATCTAAAGCGACTTGCATTGCATTCAAGACACACATTGACATTCTAAGTTCTTCTAAGTTCAGTTCTTGCTTTCCCTGGGGATCAAACCCATATTATTGCCGTTGCAAGTGCCACGCTCTACTGTTTGAGCTAAAGTGGAGAAAGAAAACATGTGTAACAGTGTAATGGATCCATGTGTCAGCTCATAAAGTGACAGCAGCCTAATATCCCTGCTGCCAAATTATGAGATTAAAAATATCTATATGGCAGTTTTCACCCATGGTGTTGATGTCAAAGCCATTGAAAAATGCTGAGTGGCAAGTAACTTTGGAAATCACTAGCCAGAATGACTGGTGAGCAAAACAATTCATGTCAATCCTGCTTCCAGTGCAATCCGGTCCAAATTCACTGACTCATGCTTACTGAGTGTGTGTGTGTGCTTATTGCTGACATGCTGGTAGGACATGGTATCATTCGAACCGAATGTAATTGATGGGATGAGCATTTCTTTTGCCCTGAGACTTCCACAACAGACAGTTGCTTTCCCTAACTTTAAGTCTAATCTATACATCAAGATATTGACTGGTGTCAAGTGCTTGTATGCCCGTTATTGTAAATTTCATTAATTCTTTTGTCTCCTCTTTAAAATAAAATGTCTGTCTGTAATACTAGTGTAACCGGTATTACTGTTGCAAGACTCCATGTTAGATAAAACAAAGTTATTCCAAACATATCTTAACCTTGTGTATCCGCCTGTCTCAATTTAAATGTTTAGAAGTCCACTGAAATTGTAGTTGTATTAGCTTTGAAAAATCTCTCTAGTCTGTTCCTCACATCTGTCTTGGATCTGTACACCCAAACATTGGTTGTCATCATTACACCATTTATTATGGGGGGAAAAGAGAACAGAGAGAACGTGAACTGAAAGTGGTTAAAATAATAACCCAAGTCAAACCACCTTTGCGTCATCGGCCAGCAAAATATAACAAGTAACCAAAAATACTCTCTGAGCAGTGATTCAAGCCAGGTTTGGAACATACTGTGATGCATGGACAAAATCTGGACAAACGAAACTAAAATAAAACCCAGACCCAGACTGCATTAAACACAGGTTCACTTGTAACATGGTGCCAGACACAATGTGTTTTGATCCAGCTGACGAGAGCATGAAACTAGGTCCTGAAACAAAACCAGAACCAAAGGATTAAAAACTAGCATACTCGACAATATCTATCCTGTCTTTGGTAAATTATTGATGTTCGGGGTTGGGTGCATGTGCCATTTCCTTACATAACTGCTGCCAGTGGTGCGCACGAGCACACACTTCACTGGTGACATGCACACAAACACGTGTGTGTGAAGCTTCTGTCCAAGCCATCTTCCATCCGTCTATTGTCATGCAAACAATGATCGATTATTCTAATGTAGATGCACAATACATCATACTATGTACATTTATACACAATACCAGTTTTTAGGGCTTTAATATAACAGACCTTTTAAATTATATAAGATTGCACATAATTTTATGCAGTGAGAGTGAGTAATGGCAATCTGGGTTTAAATGGAAAAATAAAAAATGCACAAGAAATGTCCTATATTATGCAAATGCACCTTACCACTGTCCTCTCAGCTGTTCTTGTATGTGCTTGTATGCCGTTATTGTGTTTGTATTGGGATATTGCATTCCTGTAGTTCAAATGTTAATGCTTGAGTGCCCCCAATTTCAAGGTCATGGGTTTGATTCTCAGGAAATGCATGAACTGATAAAAATGTATACCTTGTAATGCAATGTAAGTCACTTTGGATGAAAGTGTCTGTAAAATGCTTTGTTGAAATTTTTTTCTTTTCTTACTTGCCCTCACTACTCACCGTGTTGTTGTCCACTCAGAACCGACTCCAGGGCGCCCCCAGTCTTCTGATGATGGCGTTGCAGCAGCAGCTCAGCGAGTTGAGGGTGGATACAGGACTGGCATGTGAGCAGAACACAGAGGAGGATTTGGATAGTCCCAGCGCATCCAGCTCAGGTACTCTCTCATGACTCGAAGAATCATTTATTCCAGATAGTGTTCTGCAAAATTGCACACTTATTGTGGATATATTTTACTTTGTAAAGATGCAAAAAAATGTTGGTCAGTACCGGATACTCTTCTTTTGTTATAGTTGATGTTATATACAAATGAGATGGCCAATATTAAATACATAGGCTGCTATATTTGTTTTGTGTCTAAAGCTCTGATCTTGAGTTTACATGCTTCAAAAGACACGAAAACACAGTAGAACTACAAAAATACTTTTGTAACTTGGTGCATAAAAAGATTTTCCTGCATATATCCCGCAGACGGAGACAATCCGCACCCATGTATACCCCATATAGCGGCGGGTTTGGGAGTTTTGTGTAAAAAAATTGTCGGTATAACCCGCACCTTTATATAACCCGCACCCATAGATTTATGAACTTTTTTGTGTATGTTCACATTTCGAATTTTGAATGTTGCTCGCATGACATCAATTATCCATAACTGTTCAGGCACAGTACACAGTGTTTGTGTGCGAAATTCAAACAATAAGAAAACAAAGTCAGAATCAGATCAAAAAGAAAAAGCAGTGTCTCCCACTGTGCAGCAGCACGTCCCTTAAGACGCGGGTTTTATGCTGGAAAATACGGTAATCCAAGCATCTGTTGCCTTCAGATATCAAACTAATCAGGGAATATTGACAGTATTGTGCACATCTAGTTATGCAATGAGCTGGTTTTGTGTTAGGAATGTGTTCCCATGTAAAGTTATTTTCAATTTGTGTGGCTTATTGGTTACACATTTGAAAAAGATGTTGTGAATAATTGTGATGAATGAAAGATAATTACGATTATTAAGACTTAAACTATCTTCATCCTTCAGGGTTTTATGAGCAAAGTGAAAGTCTGTCTCCTCCACTGCGTTCCTGTTCCTCTGCGAACCTCAACGCTTCCTGTCACAGGCCCAGATCTGTGGGTCAGTACTTCTTATAATCACCTTACACACCCACATTTTCATTTATTCTGTATCAGAGCTTTAATTTGAACTCTCAGTACTATGAATTACTCTGTGAGGCTATGAATATGTTATGATTTGAACTAAGGGTTTTCAAATTGATGCCTATAGACCCTGTAAGGTGGGTGCTAAGGTAAGATTTTAGGGTGGGAAAGATCAGAAATTAAAATGAAAGTAAAACATGTGGTTTTGATAATATATATATTACTGTTTCCCCACACAGTTTAAAATTGTGTGCCTTTGAAGAAGGGATTCCTTTGAAAGGGGATTATCATACTTGAGGTTCTTTGGCATCAGAAGGTTTGAAAACCCCTGGTGTTAGGAACTAGTTTTGGTTCTCAAAGTTATTTATGTCTCACATGCTGACAGATGCCTACATGCTGGACTGGGAGAGTCAAATGGAGCCCACAGTACATGCCACTCTTCCCCGCTCATTTTCTGCCCCATACCCCCCACTGGAGGGTATTGCAGAGGGAATAGAGGATGAAGAAGAAGATGACGAAAGCCCTCAATGGGATACAGATCAAATGGCTTATGGGAATGAAAGCCTTACACCCGAGATGAGCCTCACTTCTGATGCTGAGGCCGATCCTGCAGTGAAGATAGATGACGACCCAACCGAAGAGGACATCCAGCAGGCTATGCGTGTCGAGACGTACATCCTGGGACTCCTGCAGCGGCGACACTTCAGATCTACAGCAGGACTCAACTCTGAGTCCGATCGGTGGCAAGACTTACACACATGCTCTCCTGGTTACCTCTCCGTTGACCAATCAGAATGGCAGGAATGGGCAGCACTCTCAGAGGAAGAGAACGATTGTGAGACGCAAGACAGATATTACATGAACCTTCCCAACGCTCAGATTGGACCAACTTCCCTAAGCAGTGAGGAGCCAGAATCCTCCTTGGAAATGGATCCGTATGGTGTTAAAGAAGTTTACGACAGCAGCAGCGACTCCCCTCATCATCAACCGGTTTACAACGAATGCCGTCCCACAACGAAACCACACATTCACACCTGCTGCAATCACACCTGCGTACCTATGTCGTCAACTCCCGAGTCCCGTGAGCAACACCAGCCCGTTTTATCTCAAAAGTTGGCTCTTCTTCGGTCCCTAACCAGAAGGGTTCCAGAAGAAAGGTGGACAACTCTAGGAGAGAGACAATCCAAGCCGACCTGCCGTTCTCGGTCAGAGGATAGTTGCGTCTCTCAAGGATGGGCTGCCCAACCGGAGCACAAATATTATACTGTGGGACGGGACAGTAGACATCATAGCGATGAATTTTACCCATCCACTCAGCGACTCTGGTGCTCCACTGCAGATCTCAGTCAAGAAGAGGATGAGGGAGTGTTCAGAGAGGATGTGCAAGAACCCAGAGGAAATCATTTACCGGCCAAACACACTAGTGTTCAGTTTTT
Organism: Rhodeus uyekii; assembly: GCA_037043235.1. Classification (NCBI taxonomy): domain Eukaryota; kingdom Metazoa; phylum Chordata; class Actinopteri; order Cypriniformes; family Acheilognathidae; genus Rhodeus; species Rhodeus uyekii. The sequence goes on from JAWRVZ010000058.1 coordinate 2,690,445, forward strand.
GGAGCAAGAGCAGAGGTTGCAAGAATCGTCTGATGCCAATACTTTGCCGCCCGATGGTTCCGACTCCAGTCTTAGTGAGACTTTCTCTCCAAGGACCAGTTCAGTGTCCAGTGACTCAGATGAAAGTGGAGGGCTGGTCTGGCCTCAACAACTCCCCCCTCGCTTACCCCCTTCCTCATCCTCTTCCTCTCAGAATCCCTCCAATGCTGTGGTCAAGATTAAAGCCTCGCATGCACTCAAAAAGAAGATCATGCGTTTTCGTTCAGGCTCCCTCAAACTCATGACCACTGTATGAGTTTGGCTATGAACATCTCTGCCTATTTCTCCGTTCTTCTGCCTAAGTCCTGGCATGTTGAATGCTGTTTCTGTGTCCAAGCCTCTACACCGTTTCAAGTGAGAATACTGACTCAACAGCCGTTTATGAGCACTATTCATTCAGACTTTTCTAAACTCACGGTGTACACTGTGAAGTCCCAGACACAGAGATTTTAACGATTCAGAAAAGGACTACAGCATAGTTTGTTGTTTGCTTTTGAGATCCGGTAGAGCGCTTGGACTCAGAAGCTGGGATGTGCCGTCAGACTTCACTTTTGTTTATTGGTCCCTCCCGTCTTTGAATCTAGCTGTATCTTGTTTTCTTATTTTCATCTCTGGGATTCTTGCATCTTTCTTCTTGTTAATAAAACATTTGATGCTACCATAAAATGCAAAGTAATCCCACAAAGAACACCAAACCATTAAAAGATCGAATGTATTCATCCCAAAATGTTAGTTTAATTCTGTCATTATTTACTCACTCTCATGTCATTTCAAACCTGTATGACTTTCTTCTGTCGAACACAAAAGGAGCAGATCGTATTTTTCCCGCACAATGGAAGTCAGTGGACAACAAATCAAACAACTTTCTACAAAACATTTGTTCCACATGAGAAAGAAAGTAATACAGGTTATGAATGACATGGGAGTGAGTAAATTATATCCCTTTAAAACAACAATGGGTCTTTAATGTTTCTAAATGACTTTCCTCAGCTTCAAGTTGTCTTTCTTTCATTACTGTATCTATATATTTTAGCTTTCCCCCTACTTAAGCCCTTTTAAGTAATTTTTTTTCTTGATTATTGACAAGACGGTGAAATAGAGGCAGGAGATTATGTAAGATGAGAGAAGTAAACAGGATCAGGAAAGGATCTCGAGCCAGAAGGTCACAATTCTGACTTAAAGCCATTTTAATCCTTGCGCTGCTGATGATCCATTGTGTCATGCACAACGGAAATATTTGGCGCGGGATTATTTTAACAAGCAAACAGAAGATACTAGGTACTCCGAGCAAACTGCAAGATGAGAAATATTCAGTCACCTGGAATTGATTTTCATTAGCTTAGCATTTTAAAGAGGGCAATTTTCACGGCCCATCACACACACACACATATATGACAGGATGTGCCTGGGGTTATGCAGGCACCCTTATCAGTACTACGTACCTTTATGCCTGCCGTGTCCCAGGTGTTGTGTCTAGTTTGCACAGTGCATTAACCATTAATGAGAAAGAAGTTTACTTGATACATATTTTCTAGCATGTTTGTTAAAACGCATTTGTCGTGTACTGCAGATTATTCAACATTTATAGCTACTAATTTGTATTTATACTTTAAGACGTTTGATATCACATAGCTTCTTTATTGGCGCCATCTAGTGCACTGGAGGACAGTAATATTTAATTTTCTTGCTGTTGCACAGCCAAACTCTCTTACCTGTGCTGTACAGTAAAATATGCCTTGCCTAAACGTAATAGTTCTCCATATTTGATCTCATGCCTGCTATGTATTTTTAGGATGTTCATGTAATCTTTGAAAATGTTACTGCTCATTGCATGTTGTTAATAAACACTTATTTATTCATCAGCCACTGTCTCAAACTTGTCCATGGGTATGATTTGCTATAGGACTTGACAGATGAATTATCTCATCTGTCCAGTCCAGACAAATGCATGAGAGAAAAATAAATGTCATCATCAGATGTGTGTATAAAACTTTATCTTTATTTCATGTTTTGAATATTTAAACAGAAATTAAACAAATGCAAAAAGCAGATTATATGTAAAAATGACTTAATAATCAGTGAAATACTACAGTCTCAAAAAGCTCAACATTGCAATACAGCTCAGGAAAGCAGGAGATGATATAAGAGAATCCTGTTCATTGATCAACTTTCTGTATTGTTTTCATTTTCCATGGATTGCTGTTGTATTTGGCTGCTTAACCCCTGTCCAGACTAAATGTTGCTTCTGAAATGTTTTATCAAAGTTTTTTTTTTTTTTTTTCGAATCACTCTTACCAAATCACAGGATTTCCCAAGCACTTTTTTTGTTTTTGTTTTTTGTTTTGTTTTTTTTTGGGGGGGGGCATAAGTAACTCCACAAATGCCCATTAAATCTTACAAATTAACTTCAATTTTATATTGGAAAATAATATCAAGTATAATACTTTATGATATATGACATTATGAGAGGCAATAGCAATGCTATAAAGAAAAAACTACCTTGATGAGCATGAATTTGTTAGTTTTTCAGGTAGTAATTTTAGTAACTTTGTTTTAGTCAGATGCATTTGATCTGAGGGAGAGACATTCTCAGTAATGTATAAATATATGTTAAATATATGTTTTCAAGAAGACAAAAAAATGAAAAAAAGATTTTTTTGTTGTAAGCTAACATATGGCTTCAAAGCTAACACACATTGACCAAAAGCCACAAAAGCGTCGTGTTTGCAATGTTTTAATCAGTCTCTCTTTACTGACCTCTACTGGTCATTACCAACACTCTCAGCTTCTCTTGCTGATATAGAAAACAGGCAAAGTTTATGGCTCTACCTTTTAACATTTATTTCGGTGTGGTACTTTCACCACACGATTTTGTAAAAGCAGACAAGACGTAAACTGCTGTAAAATCTGCTGTAACAAATTAATTAAATAGTTGCATTTGTATTTAAAAAAAAGGCATAGCATTTCAGGTGAAGCAGTTGCTACGAGACACAGTCCTGATACTGTTGAATTCAAGGACATTTTTTACGATTGCTAAGCAGCAGTGGGCACAACTGGAGTCACATGTGCAAAACTCTGGTGACTGGCTAAATCACATGTCACATGTGCAAAACCCATTCCAAGCAACACAACTCTTAATACATGCCTCAAAACAGCTCATGCAGCCAAACACTGTACACAACCCTCGCTGAGATAACACGCACTGTCACTCAGAACACACTGAGAGTAAAAACACTAGCATCAAACACCAATACAGAAAATACTAACTTTTCTTTACAGTTTGAACAATTTCAGTGACTTCATACAAAGGAATATTTTCTTCAAAGAACAGAGTGACAGTCTTTCACGTGATTTACAGTATTTACATTTTTAAAACATAACAATTCTTTAAGGTAAATGAAAATTAGCAGTTTGCTTCAATAGTCTGTAGTAATTTACGGATTTACAGTAATGAGAAAAAAGGTAGAAACTAAAAGTACATACTGTAATTCGAACAAATAATTGTAGGGCTAATCCTGCCTCTCTCTAGCATCAGCCACAGGTTTTCATCAACATCACATCTAATGTTCTCTCTCATGCACCTGGGGAAGAACCCAGGTCTGTAACATTTCCAAATGCAGTAATACCTCGGTTTACGAGTTTAAATCGTTCCAAGAGCAAGCTCGTATCCCAAAATGCTCATACACCAAAACAATTCCCCTCATAAGAATGCATTAAAAATCAATTAATTCGTTCCACACGACCATAAATGTCCATTTTAAATATTTTGTTTTTATTTTACCCTATTAATTACAGTTAAAATTATAACCGTTAAGATCTCATATAAATACTAATTAGTAATTGACAATTAAACTCTAAAAATACTTGACAATTTGCTGTAACTCACTTTGAGCAGCGTCTGCTGGCATGAAGGAAATGAGAGACAGAGGAGGGAGGGGGAAAACATAAAACCTGGATTCAAGTGCAAATGAGTGAATTTATTATAATAGTGCAGAAAACAAACGAAGTGATAATCCAGAGTGAAAGTCGTGGAACGGGAGACACGCGCGCGAGCTCCGGAGTGGAGAGAAGTACTATATAGAAGTATTTCACTACGTGAACAATAGCGATCACAATTAATTAATGTTATCACTTCTAAAAGTATCACTGTGGTGAATGATGCAGCCAAACAGAGCTAGGCTGAGAGAATGAATGCTTTAAGATGTGATAAAGGGGTTGGAACTGCGGGACTGTGTTGTGAGAGGCTGTCATTAGTATATTTCCAGTAAAAATGCCCGCGAAGATGCTGAGCGTAAACCAGCGTGATTTTCTCGTAAACCAAGTCGCTCGTAAACCGAGGTACCACTGTATATCATTATCAGCCAGCACTCGATCTTGAATATCCCACAGTTTTACAGTATTGCATTGGTGACCATAACCATGTCAACAATAGCATTTTCCTGCGCATCTTAAAATAATTTTTCTCTTCCTCCTGTTGGGGGCAGCCTTTGGGTCCTGTTGTAAAAATATATTTTACAGTCAAACTTACTGTTATATATATCTGTGTAAATATTCTATAATATTTACACAAATATTCTATTCCTGTTATGTTTTCATTTACTGTAAGGATGTAACTCTCACCTGTTTGTATGCTGGAAAATTAGCATGACAGATGCCACTGTGGATCTTTGCAGATTGGGTTGCACCCTCAACCCTTCCTCTCTCAATGAGAGACCTTGATTCATGACATGTCTATAAGTTTAGCACTTATTTCATCTGAAATAACAGCTCTTTGTCTTCCTCCACGCATCCACCCTCTCCCACCCTTCACCCTTCATAAACCCGTCTTCTGTGTTCCATTTCCAAATTTAGTTTTTCTAGAGCTTAGAAAGACAAATTCATGACTCATATATATATATATATATATATATATATATATATATATATATACATATGTGTGTGTGTGTGTGTGTGTGTGTGTTTTCACCTACACGTCTAAAACACCTGCTTAGCTTTTCAGCTGAAATTGCATATACTAATTGCATTACGGATGTGTGCTTTTCTGTCAAATTCATGGTTTACATGCAATGTGCCCCTTTCGAAAAAAGATTCAAACCTAATCAATAACCATCATTACAATATTAATAAAAATAAAATAAACAATTGATAATAAATCAATACATACACAGAAGAATGAAAACGTTCATTGCCGAACCCATCGTAATGAGTTTCCTCTTGCATTTACACTCGCGAGCGCCAGTGGTTTATGATCAGAGCGAGCGCGAGTGGTTTATGATCAGCGCGAGCGCGAGTGGTTTATGATCAGCGCGAGCGCGAGTGGTTTATGATCAGCGCGAGCGCGAGTGGTTTATGATCAGCGCGAGCGCGAGTGGCTTATGATCAGCGCGAGCGCGAGTGGCTTATGATCAGCGCGAGCGCGAGTGGCTTATGATCAGCGCGAGCGCGAGTGGCTTATGATCAGCGCGAGTGGCTTATGATCAGCGCGAGTGGCTTATGATCAGCGCGAGCGCGAGTGGCTTATGATCAGCGCGAGCGCGAGTGGCTTATGATCAGCGCGAGCGCGAGTGGCTTATGATCAGCGCGAGCGCGAGTGGTTTATGATCAGCGCGAGCGCGAGTGGCTTATGATCTGCGCGAGCGCGAGTGGCTTATGATCAGCGCGAGCGCGAGTGGCTTATGATCAGCGCGAGCGCGAGTGGCTTATGATCAGCGCAAGCGCGAAGCATCATAAGCCACTTCCTGGTTAGTACAGGAAGTGTTTGGCGAGGCAGCTGGAGTGCGGGCCATCTCGCGGGCCATTATTAAAATGATCTCGCGGGCCAAATGTGGCAAACACCTATGAGCTAGAGTTTGGTCTATGAACTGCTGCTGTGCAGACTGTAGTTAGAGTTTTGCAAATGTGACTACAGATCTGCCCACTGCTGCTTAGCAATCGTAAAAAACTAATCTGCGTACTGTTGTATGTGTTACTGTCTTGTGCTGTCTGTTTGCACCTTGGGCACTTTATGTATATAGGTGTTTTTGTCTTATAGCACCTTGTTCCTGGAGAAACATTGTTTTGTTTCACTATGTACTCGTATATGGCTGAAATGGCAATAAATTCCACTTTGACTTTGACTTTAACAAAGAACAAAAGACAGAATAAATACCATGACTGACTAACATTTGAAGCTTTAAGGATTAATCAATATTACATTTAGTTTATGCAGCGATCCTACCTGTGAGACCTACCTAAAATTCTCAAAGCTCAGTTCACAATGTTGCAATATTACAATAACTTATGCATTTTGACAGGGAAAGTAAAAATCTTGTTTGAGTCAAAAGAACAAGCTGAGCACCTGATTTATTGAAATACATTTACTACAATGGGTTTATGTGAATATCGCTTTACGTTCACTTAAATTAAAAATTGTTGTAAATTTTTTGAAGCCTAATAAATGTTCAAGTGAAATATTTCAATTAATGTAATGTTGAATGCCTATCATTTAACGGCTGCACTTGAGAAAAAAAAATATTTCACAGAGACATCAGTATCAGTATCTGTGATAATAGCCTTATTATAGCCTTCTATACAAATATAAAAAAATTAAAAAAAAAAACGTTAAAGTATGAAAAATGTGTTATTAATTCTGGGTTTTTTTTCTTACTAGCGATTTACAGGACTATGTAACATAATTGACCAATATTGGTTACTTGTTGTGTGGCATATCTATCAGTGACACATTCATGTCATAAAATAGTGTTTTAAAATACAAAACAATAATGTAGAAATGTTTCATGATGGCAGTATTTGAAGATTAGGGTTCAGATCCACTTGTCCAGGCAAGGATTTCAGAGGGGCTTCTCCCTGAACATGCTGTCTGTGGTTGACTTACTGTTACCAGTCATGCCGCTTAGATTGGTTGGTGCTTCGGATACGAAGTGGAGCACACTCCGCAGAGAGCTGATAAGACTTTCCTTGAAGCCGCGGCCGAGGCACACGTAGAGCAGTGGGTTCAGGCAGCTGTTAATGTAAGCCAAACAGAGCGTCAGCACATGGGCCAGACGAAGGTGGGCGTCAAGATCTCCTGATTGTCCGTACATCACCAACTGCAGAAGATCCACGATCTGTAGGGGAATCCAGCATAGGAAGAAGCTGAGCACCAATGCCAGGATGACACGCAGCGTCCGGGCCGACTTGTCGCTGCCTCTTTGTCTTCGCCCGGAGCTCGTCATGTGGTAAACCTTCCAGTGGCTGGCGAGGATGATCAGGAAAGGCAGCAGGAAAGACAGAAGGCTGCGGGTGAGGGTTACGGCCCATGCGTGACCTATGTTCGTGTACACACTAACGCACAACGTTTTAGTCTCGCTCACTTCGTGTGTCTCCATGTGAGCAAATTGAGGAGAACCTCCGAGGAGAGCGAGAATCCAGACGACGAAACAGATGCAGCGGGCCTGCCGTGGGTGCCTGTGGTTCTGGCACCACACTGGTTTGGTCACCAGAAGGAAACGGTCCAAGCTGATCACAACCAGGAGCAGAACGCTGCAGTACATCATCATGTAGAAGAGGCCGTTGAGTAATTTGCAAACCAAATCTCCAAAAGGCCAGTGTTGGTCCTGGGCAAGAGGCACCATGAGGAGGGGCAACGACAAGCAGCACAGCAGGTCCGCCACGGCCAGGTTTAGAAACCACTGTGCGTTCACGGAGTTCGGCATTCGGAACGCGGTCACCCACACCACCAGAACGTTCCCAGGGACGCCCAGCAGGAACACGATGCTGTAGCAGACCAGAGCGACCCACTGCCTGACGCCTATCAGGTTCTGAGACAGTTCAGAGGGGAACACGAAATCCGTGCAGTTTCCAGTTTCCTCACAAGGGTCCGTATCATTATAAAATAAGTCAGAAGGGCCAAAATAAAAATTGTCTCTGTCCTCCATTTCAGCTTTGAGAAAGAGAGAAATAACAGATTTGATAGTCAGATCATGCTATAATTAATCAATCTATTTTTAAAGACACAAAACTTGCAATATTACTTTGTTACCGTACTATTGTAAGAAAACAGGTCCTTTTTGTCCACAAAAGAAGAGACATTCAAAGCAACACTTTGTAATAATACATTGAACACTGTAAAAAAATGATATGATCAATAAGTTATGACAATAAGTTTTAGTTTTGGTTCCTTGCCGCTGTCGCCTCTGGCTTGCTCAGTTGGGGAAACTTAACAATTAATATTCATCAGTTATATTAATTCGCCTGCTCTTTTACGACTACCGTTCAGCCAAACAAACTTTGTTTATATTGTTTTCCTGTGACCACTGTAAAGCTGCTTTGAAACAATCTGTATTGTAAAAAGCGGCATATAAATAAAGGTGACTTGACAACATATGCTATACATTGAATAATCAAAGTAAGTTAAGCAATTTTTTAAGTGTATTTTTCAACGTCAGTTTCACGTTATTTAAGTTGAAATTACTTAAAGAGCCGAGTTGAATGTGCTTAATAATTTAAGGCTTTTTTTTTTTTTTTACAGTGAACAACAATCAATCAGAATGAATAAAAAAATACCTGTGAAGTTGTGTAGATCTGCAACAGCAAATGTGATTCGGGTTGCCCACTTCTGTGTCTCTTAAAAGCCAGGAAATGATTGCAAGGTTGTGTGAACCAAGCTGTTTACTTCACAGTGTTGGCTAAACACTTTTTAACTCTGCGCTCAAAGCAGTGGAGGATCTGAAAGGGTTAATGGAGGAGTCATTTGGAACTGAAACTGAGAAGGATGCTGTCGAACACGATTTTGTTTGTTTAGTTTTTTCTTTCATTAGTATTGGACTGAATTGTCAGAAACAAGAATCTGAACTACAACGTTATATTCAGTAGTGGCACTGATGTATTTTATTGCATTAAATGGTTTTCGTGTGTAATAATCCTTTGAGGAAAATACATATTGCAAAGAGAAATGCCTCACAAATTTGCTTTGGAAAACATTACACAAAGTAAAACGGTTGTTTTTTTTTTCAGTTTGGTGTAAAACATATACACAATACACTGTTTGAAGTTTGGTTTTCTATTCAGAGGTGCACTTGTTGGTCAAAATGTACTTAGGACTGGACTGAAATACATCAACACACACAAAAAAGTGACATTGGTAAAGGAAAAAGGGGACAGATACAGTACAAAATCAATCCTTTTTTTTTCAAAACACTGAAATAATCGTTCCATTGCAACATTTATGAAGTTCTCCATTACATAACCATCTGTCCCAGATGATATGACTGAGTATCATCATAAAAATGTTCCTTCCTCATTTTCTGTGTTTGTCAGATGTGCGTGAAAAAGGGGAATGGGAAAATGCTGACTGGTTTAAACCCGAACATACCGAAACTCATTTTTGCAATTAAATAGACACAATTGTGGAGACACTTTCCTACAGTAATGGGGAAATAATTGATGAGCGGTACATTTTCCTATGATGAAATGATCAGCTACTATTTAACAATAGATAACTTCAAGATGACTACAGTCTTCACAAGTTGCCGTCACTCTCTTTTCTGAACTAAAAGTGTCAGTTGAATCTTGCGTTAATGTGTTTCCACAGTCAGACCATCAGAGTTGATGGCCCAATTCCTTCTTCCTTTAAGCTGCTATTCAGGAAAGCGTCCTACATGAGATGTGGCAGCACAGATTCAACATGTTGTGATCTAAAGTTAGACCCTGAGAACAGGACGGGTTCAGTGGGCATCAGTTCAGAGCCGAAGCACTCTCTGGAGGTAGAGTCGGGGTGTCGTCCCTAAAGTCCTCTGTTTGAAGATCTACAGACAGACAGATAAACAGAGATAGAAAATGAATTGGGTGAAAAATATATCTAGGCTACTGTATGCAGCAAGAGTGTGCAGTCCATATGAGCTGTGAATGCTCTGCACATCCAAGCCTTTTTAAGAGAATGAGTTTGTAGGCTCACTAATTAATTAAAGGACCATCAATTCCCTTGTCATTTGAAGTGTAACATAAAGATTCCGTCAATGATTTATTTGCCAAACGAGGGGAAGAACATTGTCAGATCTGTGCCAGTTAAGCAGGGTTTAAGGTTTAAGGATCCACAACAACACTCTATTGTCACGTGTCATCATTAATGCTTTGCTTTTGAGTTAATGCCATATACGCTTGACTATATAGAAGCATGAATAATATGTTTGTCGAATGTGTTCGAGCTCTCCTGTAGCTCAGTCAGTAGAGCATTGAGTTTACAACACCAAGGTCATGGGTTTGATCTGAGGGAAAGCAAGAACTGATTCAATGTGTTTCTTGAATGCTTTGGATAAAAGCATCTGCCAAATGTAAAAAAAAATTGTGCAAAGGACCTGCAATACTTAGAATGATATTGCGCTTGACTTGTGCAGTTGTGCAAAACAGGAAAAGTTCAAAAGTTGTGAAAGTTAAGTTCCTGAATTAAAAGTTTGTGACCAACCACAAAGGTAAACAATAAAGCACATGTGGCCAAAGAGAGGCGGTTCAACCCACAATAGAGATAAGAATGATTTGGGCCCTGTTCATAACTGCTGTTAAAATGTGTTTTGGTTGATTGGATCACAAGTCACAAGTCGATGAGGGAGACACATCCCCTTTTACATAATGTTAAAGGGACATACATTTTAATGACTGTTTTATCCACTTTCAACCACTTCTGTCCTTATTTTGTTGAGGTAAATGTAAAGAAAAAAGTTTAAATCCAGCACGCTTCCCAAAAGGTCAGTAGAAAGAGGTCTTTTTTGTCCGCTCGAAAACATTTGACAACTTGAGCGTTTACTCTGCGAATGCAATATGGTTGAATGTGTTTTCGACTACATCTGGATGTCGAAAGTGGACAAGCTCAAAAGGTTTTAGACCCCATTTTTCAACTTTGTTAAGCAGCATCTGCTTGTGGTCTGATCGACCAAAATGCATCTTAATGCCAGGTGTAAACCTGGCTTATGACTAAAATGAAGAAAGGGAAAAGCGCTAGAACAAGACAACGGAAGGGCATCTGACTTATTAAGTATGATTTATAGAGATTGATACTCTTACAACAGTAAGATTGGGTCATACTGGACATAGAGGTTTTGATGAATGAAATAGGATAGGAATTCCCCAGGAGTGAGGTATATTTTGTTGCATTAACTCTTTTGTATCGTAACCAATAAAATAAGTGTTTTTATTGTTACGTGAGATTTTACTTATAACTGAGCCTAAAAAACCTGAATAATCATAGGGTTAAAGGTGTAAGATAAACAGACACAAGTAAACTCACAATTTATTATATTATGCTTATATTCAGTGTTAGCGAAAGTTACTTGGTTCACTTCCTTAAAAACGAATTGCATTAGTTACTTTTTATAGAAAGTAATGTGTTGAGTTATTTGCTTTTTTTTTTTTTTTAAATACCCTGGGGTACATGCTTTTTTTGCCAGGGAGTAGGTTTTCTTGCACTGAACAAGAGCAGCATTAATGAAGTTCAGATAACCGTCCCCTCATCCTTTGACGTGTGCGATCACACCGGTTCATATGTGTCACGTGATCAACCACTAAATTCACACGTGTTTTCACGCGATATCTGGCACTGATCCAAAAAAAGACGCGCTCAGAGCTTGTCATTTATCACACCAATTCAGTGTTTTCAACCACATAAGATTTATTTTAGGTTTCAACAAGTTGAGCCAACAAGTATTTTGAATTATCTATTATACAGCGCTTTTTGTGACTGCGGTATGTCACGTGACAAGCATGACGCGTTGCCATGGAAATAATAAGGCGGAAGTTCCAAAATGGGGGGAGGGGGTGCGCGCAATTTTTTTTAACTCTTCCTAGGGGGGATGGACAAAAAATAATTGAGGAGCACTGAATTAGACCATCAATGGTCAGAATGGTCAAAGTCATTGGTTAATAAACTGAGACTAAATAAATAAAGTCCATATTGTCACAGTCGTGTCTCGTCACTTCCTGTTTCCACATCAGCCACTCCCCTTGTTAGTCTCATCAGGTGTTCCCTATTATCCTGTTTATATAAACCCCTCATGTTTTCCCCAGGCTTTGTCGATTTCTGACGTTGTAATACCTGCGTGTGGATGGTGTCTCTGTGTTCGAGTTCTCCGTGTTATTCTGAGTTTTGCACAAATCGTACCCCTTTGTTTTGTGTTTAAGGTCGTTTGTTTTGTTTAATAAAGTGAGTAGAGTTAAATCCTGCTCTTCACCGATCTCATTTAATGACAAATATGTATTGGCTTGTATTGTAAGGTCCTCACCCCCGATTTCTCTCAACATGGGAACAGGAAAGGCGTCAGGCATATAAATGTTTTTTGTTGTAAATTTACAATAACACTGCATTCATTTTATGTAATAAGCCACATGGTAATGTGACTGTTGCGAGCAGGGCAGGGTCAAGGGACCGTGAAAGCGTAACGAGAGCCGGTGGCGTGATGGATAATGTGCGACACCTGCGAGCCATCGGTCTCTCGTCTCACGGAGGAGTGGAGGCAAAAAAGGAGGAGCGACGACAGTGAAAGCGAGAGAGGAGTCGTCCGCGAGGGACTGCCGCCATTACTTTCATTTTGTATTTATGTTTCATTTGAGTCATTAAAGTCTTAAATGTCTGCCGGTTCCCGCCTCCTTCCTCCCTGAACATTGAACATTGTTACAGTGACAATACTATTGGGTTTTTATCGTGGGATGCAGGGGGTTTCTAACTTCCGGGTTGGCCTACAAAAATACGCCTTCACAGCAGCACTTTACAAGAGTGTTTTTGCCATGTTCAGCACAACTGAAAAACACAGATTCCCCTCGTTGGTCTAGTAGTTATTGTTCTGAATGGCTGTAAAATCTGTTGTAAGTACCTAACAGAGAAGTGGTCTGCTGGTTGTTTTCAATGACAGAGCTCTCTTCTTCATCCTCCCCCCAGTCGGCGATGTTAGCAGGTGGGATGCACTGCTCCAAGAACAGATCTTCATCTTCATCGAAGTCCATGTCTTCTGGGGGCCAGCGCAGCTCACCGCTCTCCACCTCACTGACGTCAGTGGGCTCCACCACAATGGACGGCAGGCGCTCCTTCCCCTGCGGCTCGCAGGTCAGAGTGCCTTCAGTGCTCAAAATGACTTCTACTGGATCTGGGAAGATCTGCAAAATAAAGGATGAAGAGAGGTGATAATATGAGGAGAAGGAATCTTTAATCGTGAATGGTGTTTGTACAAAAGTTTTTCCTGTTTGAGGTTGCTTCAGGTCAGTCATTGGCTGATGAAAGTTTAACATCATTGTGAAATTTTGGCATAATTTGTGGTCTCTTGCTTAACTAGTGAGGGGGAACCAGCAATTATTATAAAATAAAACGGAATCTGGATAAGCATTGCTACAACATAACTATATTTTTGATGCAATTTGTGGTTTCTAATCCTCAAATGAGGTTTCTATTCATTTAATTCAAATTTTACATTGCTGTCCATGCAAATCGTACAATTTATAGTAGTCCAATTTATACGAGTCTTCTTGTGTGAATCTGTTTTTAAAACTCAAAATATGTTAAAAACAGATGCATGCAAGAAGACTCGTCCAGAGTTTCACAACACTTATATTTGACATGTTCTAAATGCGCAAATGAATTGGTGACCGGCAAACAAAGACAATCTCTAGCATTCATTTTGGTGACCTGTCCTGAAAATAAAATTAGAAAAAAACGGAATCAATGTGTTTGGAGCACGTGGTGATTTTTGATGTGGTTTGTTTCTTGTCGCACTAATTGTGTCATCAGCTTCTGGGATTCTATTGGTTTTTGATTTGATGGCTGTCGAAGCCAAATCGCACCTGAAAACTGAACATGTCAAACTAGTGATCAAAGACTAAAGATTTGGGCCTTGGAGCAGATGAAACATTTAGGATTTGTGGCAGCCAAAATCGCGTACAAAATCATACAGTCTTAATCATACAGATTTAAAAAGAATTGACCCATTGCATTTCTTAATCCTTAATCCAAATTTCTTAATTTGACAGTTCACATGTGAAAGTAACCAATGAACTTTTTACTTAATTTTAAGAAACGCACCTTTAAATTGGTTAGATCGGGTTAGTTCCTATTAGTTTGGAATGACATGAGGGTGAATAATTATAAATGAAAAATAATCAATCACAGAATGTTCACGTTTCAAAACGAACCCTTTGAAGATCGAGCTAAATATAAAATATAAATATATATAATATAAATATAGTACATGCAGAAGTTAAACATTAGATAGAAGTGTAGATTTTACTGAGACTATATAAATGATGGCTCATAATGGAGATGCAAAATAACAGAAATTAGATTGAAGTAAAAAAAAAAAGAGAAGAGAATGCTCTCTTCAAGCCACATATGTTTTGAAGAACTGGGTGATTTTAAAATGCAAACTTATTTTCTGCATAAAGTTTGTGCAACCTTTGATTTTAAATTAAAAAAAAGTTATTCATTCGAACTTCACAGCAGAGAATAAAGGATGGCAGATTATTTGTTACCTGAAACGGCAGTCTGTCCCCTTTCCTCTGCGC